>CM065690.1:48115374-48142874 GCA_017654935.2 Phymorhynchus buccinoides
TGGACATCGGGACAAAGGAGAAATGCCTGACATTCATAAACAACAATACCAACAACAACAGTTACCTGAACACATTGCACATCGGAACAACAGGAGAAATGCAACCGGTTTTGACATTCATAAACAACAATAACAACAACAACAGTTACCTGAACACATTGCACATCGGGACAAAGGAGAAATGCCTGACATTCATAAACAACAATAACAACAACAACAGTTACCTGAACACATTGTACATCGGGACAAAGGAGAAATGCCTGACATTCATAAACAACAATAACTTAACAACAGTTACCTGAACACATTGTACATCGGGACAAGGAGAAATGCCTGACATTCATAAACAACAATAACAATAACAACAGTTACCTGAACACATTGCACATCGGGACAACAGGAGAAATGCTTGACATTCATAAACAACAATAACAATAACAACAGTTACCTGAACACATTGCACATCGGGACAAAGGAGAAATGCCTGACATTCATAAACAACAATACCAACAACAACAGTTACCTGAACACATTGTACATCGGGACAAGGAGAAATGCCTGACATTCATAAACAACAATACCAACAACAACAGTTACCTGAACACATTGTACATCGGAACAACGGGAGAAATGCCTGACATTCATAAACAACAATAACAATAACAACAGTTACCTGAACACATTGCACATCGGGACAAGGAGAAATGCCTGACATTCATAAACAACAATAAACAACAACAGTTACCTGAACACATTGCACATCGGGACAAGGAGAAATGCCTGACATTCATAAACAACAATAACAGGTAACAACAGTTACCTGAACACATTGCACATCGGGACAAGGAGAAATGCCTGACATTCATAAACAACAATAACAATAACAACAGTTACCTGAACACATTGTACATCGGGACAAAGGAGAAATGCCTGACATTCATAAACAACAATAACAATAACAACAGTTACCTGAACACATTGTACATCGGGACAACGGGAGAAATGCCTGACATTCATAAACAACAATAACAACAAAGTTACCTGAACACATTGTACATCGGGACAACAGGAGAAATGCCTGACATTCATAAACAACAATACCAACAACAACAGTTACCTGAACACATTGCACATCGGGACAACAGGAGAAATGCCTGACATTCATAAACAACAATACCAACAACAACAGTTACCTGAACACATTGCACATCGGAACAACAGGAGAAATGCCTGACATTCATAAACAACAATAACAATAACAACAGTTACCTGAACACATTGTACATCGGGACAAAGGAGAAATGCCTGACATTCATAAACAACAATAACCAACAACAACAGTTACCTGAACACATTGTACATCGGGACAAAGGAGAAATGCCTGACATTCATAAACAACAATAACAATAACAACAGTTACCTGAACACATTGCACATCGGGACAAGGAGAAATGCCTGACATTCATAAACAACAATAACAATAACAACAGTTACCTGAACACATTGCACATCGGGACAAGGAGAAATGCCTGACATTCATAAACAACAATAACAATAACAACAGTTACCTGAACACATTGTACATCGGGACAAGGAGAAATGCCTGACATTCATAAACAATAACAACAACAGTTACCTGAACACATTGTACATCGGAACAACGGGAGAAATGCCTGACATTCATAAACAACAATACCAACAACAACAGTTACCTGAACACATTGTACATCGGAACAACGGGAGAAATGCCTGACATTCATAAACAACAATAACAACAACAACAGTTACCTGAACACATTGTACATCGGAACAACGGGAGAAATGCCTGACATTCATAAACAACAATACCAACAACAACAGTTACCTGAACACATTGTACATCGGAACAACGGGAGAAATGCCTGACATTCATAAACAACAATACCAACAACAACAGTTACCTGAACACATTGCACATCGGAACAACAGGAGAAATCCTTGACATTCATAAACAACAATAACAATAACAGCAATCAGAACAGGCTCCACTGAACTCCACCAAAGTGACCCAGCTGCAGTGCTGTGTCTCCTCGGTTGGTTGCCTCCTGATGGCCTAACATAGATTCGCTCCGCTTGGACTGCTGGTTCCGGATTCTACGACCTAACAAGCCAGGGTGTGGCTGCTAGTTGTGATTCAGAATGAGCGGCGTGGGAGCAATGTTACTGTACGGCCCAGAAGATGGCACAGCCAAAACAAACAAAAAAGTACCTGAACACACTGCACATCGGGGCAGCGGCAGAAGTCCCAGACGACGTGCACGTTGCCGATGGTGAGCGCTCTGCCGGTGGCCTTGCAGAGCAGGCGCGTGACGAGCACCACGTCACCCCTGTCCAGGTACTTCTTCAGGGCCGCCCCCACCTTCTCACTCACCCCCGCCTTCTCCACCTCCTGCAAAAGAAAGGGTAAGGCCGTGTACATACATAAGCGGATATTCCGTGCGGAAACCTGTGCACAATCCATAAATAAGTAAAACAAAGAAGGAAAAAGATTTGTGTGTCCGAATTTCCCCTATTATGCGTAAGCTTTTATCCTTCTTTCTTCCACTTATTTAGGGTTTTCCGTACGGAACGTACTCATCTAATGTGAACCCGGCCTTATTTTGATGCACAGATGTCTCTCACTGATTTTCTTCTTCTTTTGCGTTCCCAGGCCATAATGGGTAAGGTACGTATGTGTCCGATTTTCAGTTTTCACTGATCTCCCCGCTGCGTACAGCCGACACATTCCGATTTCGGAGGAGCTCAAAGGAGAAAAATTATTTGGAAGATTTTGAAAAAAGGCAGGAGAATGGGCCAATAAGTTAGAAAGATAGTAGATGATAGAAAGCAAAGGGAAAAGGCAGAGTCAGAGAGTGGCAGAATAGTGGAAGTTACAAGCACAGAACTTCCAGAAGGTAGGGGGAACTATTTTTACGAAAGACACACACACACCCCACCCCACCCCAGTATCCCCATAGGGGGGAACTATTTTTACGAAAGACCCACACACACGCCCACCCCACCCCAGTATCACCCCCATTGGGAGAGACCCGTAAAAGGGGGTGGGGTCGTCCAGCTCCTCGTATGGAGGCACAAGGCATCCACCCACTGCCCTGTCTCTCACGCTCAAAACTGCCATCTTACGCACTAAGTTTCAGACCAGTGTGTCATTAAAACAGCAGATTTTCACCCGAGGCACAGCTTTGTATTCTTTTCCCAATGTTAAAAAGTTATAAAGAGAGACCTCGTAAAATATGCGGGTGACTCCCTAAAACACTAGCGACATATATTCAGAGATGAGAGTCTGAAAAAGGCAAAAAGGCGGCAAAATAAGGTGGGGGTCCAGCCCTGAAGCTGAAGAATTTTTGCTTTCAATCAATAAAAAAAAAATCATCACTCAGGACAGTAAAGTATCAAAATATAAGTTGCCTTGACTTATTTTTGCTTTCAATCAAAAAAAAGTCTATTTCTTACCTTATCTTATGTCCATCAGGAAACCACACGGACCATCATCATGAACGGGGCCTTTGGAACTGGGTATCATCACTTTAGCGCTAACTTCGACCTCCATCCACTTCTAACTCCACTTATTTTTCACTGAGTCGATTTTCTTCGCTAACACTTTTTCACTTTCTTTCAGCTGACGAAACATTGTGATTTTCGTTCGTGAAACCGACCTCATGAAACTTAAAAAGATGGCGCTTCCTTGAAAAATTTATCAAACGGCATCGTTCTTTCTCAAACATCAACTTCCACTTTTATGGTCTCAGTTAACCATAGAGTGGCAACAAAGAGAGCAGTCTTGGTCGGCCCAATGAGAAACCGGAAACGTCCATTTGAGAACAGACTGATCGAGAACGAAACATCGATCGTTCGTCCAGTCATCCTGCCGATCATCAAAAAACCTAACCCTACCCCCCCCCCCAAATTTCTCAACGGATTTACACTGATCTCAAAAATGACCCCTGGGGCCATCCAAAAGGCGCAAATCCGCCATTTGGCGAATAAATCTCATCTCCGATATTGCACACTGATTCTGACCCCCTTGATTTCAAACATAGAATACACACCAGTAATGATGTTGAATACACATTTATTTGGCATTTGATATTTTATAGTCACAGAGGCGTCTCTGTGAAATTCGGGTTGCTCCCACTTGGAGAGAATGGCGCAGCCAGAGGCGCGCCACCCGTTTTTTTTTTTTTTTGCATGCATTTTTTGGTGTGACCGATGAGGAAGGAAAGGGGGGGGGGGGGGGGGTAAATTTTGACAAAATGACAACTTTTTTGTTGCTACTGGGTTTAATGTGTGCTAAGTGTATGGGGACATGGGACCTCAGTTTATCGTCTCATCCGAAAGACTCCACGTTCAGACCGTAAACGGTAAAGCCTAGTGCAAAGTGAGAGGAAAAATCCCCTGTACCCAGGTTCAAACTCGGGTTTACTTGACACAAGGCGAACGCGTTACCTCTGTGCCACTCTACACCATATGGGTGGCATATATTGCACGCTCATCCTAACCCCTTGATTCCAAACATAGAATTAGCACCGGTAATGATGTAGCATTGTAGTGATTGTAAGTTCTTAAAAAAAAAGAGTTTGCCTTTGAAATGCAGAAGGCTCACCTGAAAGGCCAAAGCTGTGAGGGACACTTTCTTGCTGGACTCCATCTCAAACACACTGGTCTTGAAGAACGTGGCCTCGCCCTCGTTATACGCCACTTGGGTGCGACACATCATCAGCCCATCGTACCCCAGGCTACAAATAGAATAAAACAATATATATTAACATGTATTCTGATGCACATGTTGACTCGTGTCTCTATTATCATTTTGTTTACCAAAGTAATATTCATACTGCATGTGTAAACAAATGCTAAATTCTTTTGTTATAGATCAGGATCAGGATCAGGACATCCCAGGTGCCACTTCTGACAACAGTCGCAAGATATATTACTGCTTTATTTGCAATTTACAGTCAACTTAATAAATAAAAAATTAACAAAATACTAAAAAAAAAACTTTTTGAAATCTTGCTTGTTTCTACCTAAATCTTTTTGGGAAATTTTGCTTCTGGGAAATCTTACTTCAGTTTCTGAAACTGAAAGTTTCTGAACAAACCTAAAAGTTTCACTTAAACAAATTCCCAAATAATGTGATTAAATGGTCCTTGGCACTCACATTTAGCATGCATAAACATAACCACAATAGTCCAGTCATACTGTGCTCCACAACACAGACGGAGGAGTCCCTCACCTCTTCATGTCCGGCAGCAGGGTGTCGGTGAAGTACTGGGGGTTGACCTCCTGCAGACAGACCACGTCACCATCCAGGTACTGCAGTTCCTTCATCAGCACGGAGTGCCGGTACTCCTGGCACAGGAACTCCTCACCAGTGTAGCTGTAGTCCGCCTTGATCCGGTTACACTCCGCCAGGATGTTGTAGCTCACCAGGCTGAAGCGGTCGTCGAGCGACACGCTGCCCTCTGGGACAGCCTCGTTGGGCACGTAAGCCCTGTTCAAAACGCCCGGCGAGGAATGAGCAGAAAGGATAGCCGCGCCGAGGGCAGCATCCTGGCTTGAAGCCACCACGCTGGGTTTCTCAATCTGGGAGGCGGAAGACTCGGGCAGATGGATTATGGATTCCGGCGCAGAATCGTCCATCGTTTCCGCAGAGGCAGGCACAGTGAGTTTTGGAGCAGAACCGCTGGGCACACTACCCCCGGCAGAGTCCGACTGACTAACAGACTGCACACCACTGGAGTCACTGGCCGCCACAGACTCTGCGTCAAAGTTACAGGTAGAGTCTGCCACAGCTTCTGGGACACCCAGGTTAAGGCGAATAGAGTCAGAGTCAACTTCGAAATCTGAGACAGTGTCGGCAGGATCGGATTTGCTGTCACCGCCCGATAAATTATCTGGAACTGTATCAGTAAGATCGCCTATGAAGATAGCACCCTCAGAGGCCTCAGTGTCAGTGTCTGGCTTGCTACTACCCACTACAGACGATGTTACATCGGTGACGGGTTCAGCAGCCGTGGCACCAGCGACTGCCGATTTGTCCGATTCGCTGGCGATGTCGTCAGTGCTGATGTCAGCAGGGCGGTCGCCGTCGGTGCTGTTTGCTGCGGACATGACGTCGGTGACGTCCAGATAACGGGTGGAGATCTCTGAGCTGGCCAGGCTGCCCACTTCTACAGCTATGGAGGAGGCGTCGTCCCCCTCTCCTGCCCCCTGACGAACAACAGCAGTCTTCACAATACGACCGTTAGTATGCTAGTTTATGGCATTGTTCTTTCCAACTCTACTGCATAATTATTGGCATTTGCATAATTCCACTGTTTATTAAATGGGATACTTACAATCTGATTCTATACAAGAAAATATAAAACACAAACGCCCATATTTTAGTTCGCAGCGAATTGCAGTTATTACAAAATACAATCTATGGTATAATAGGGAGGTTATTTACTATTTTTTATGTATTTGCCGTGACATAGGTACTCCCGGCGGATAAATCTCATCTCTGAGGTAGGATGTTGCTACCATCAACATTGCTACTATTAATTATCAATACAGTGGACCCTCCCTTATAAGACCCCCCCATTATAAGGCTCCCTCCCATATAAGACCTACTTTTCTGAGACATTGCCCTTCTTTGTAAATATTAAAATTACCTCCCTTATGAGACCTCATTTTGGAGGATTTGTGAAGGTCGTATAAGGGAGGTTCCACTGCAGTATCTTTCATTCATGAAAGTTTATCGATTCTGATGATGAATGCTTTTCTTGATGATTAAAAAGTAAAGTACTTAGATGACACTTTTATTACACTATTCCAACTTTGATGAAAACTCACCCAGTGGTTTTCAAGAAAAACGACTGACAGACACAGACAGACAGACACACAGACAAAGGGTAAAACATGCTCCTCAATTTCACGGACCGAGGACAACAAAATGACAATTTCATTTGCTGCTCAAGCTTACCTGAGCTTTGTTGCCATAGGCTTGTGCCTTGATCATCTCCATCTGTGTGAGGGGCACCACAAAGCCGTCCTCTGAACGGCTGCCTCTTTCAGCCTCGTTCTCCGTTTCCATGGCTGTTTCTCCCTCCTCCACTGCCATCTCTTCTTCTTTTTCTGCGGGCACTGAGGCGGCCACCTCCGCACTGTCCGGAGCAGGGATCTCATCCTTGTTGACCACCACATATTCTTTCAGCAGGTCGGATTCGGAAAGTTCTGCTTCAGCCCCTGACAGTTCCGATTCTTTCACCTCCATGCTCTCTTCCATTTCCGTGCCATTCTGGCGGGCTTTCTTCGCTGTCGATTCGTCTTCAATACTTTCAGAGACCTTCTCAAGCTTTCTTTTGGTGGGGGATCGAGGAGGGGATGGCACGCTGTCAGCTTCGCCGCTCTTTTCGTCCTGTTCGTTATCAGAAATCAGTATAACGGCAGCCTTTTCCACAGATTCTTCTGAGGAGCTAGCACTAGAAGCCTGGGTATTGTTATCTTCCAAAGGTTCTGCTGCTGAATCAGTAGCCGGTACAGCTTCTTTTTTAGGCTGAGCTGCAGTTAATCCATTTTCTTCTTGCGAGTGTGACCCTTCATCCTCCACTGGTTTTTCATCTGCAACACTTTGAGAGTCTTCTTTATGTTGTGTCGTATTTAAACTGCCATCTGCTTCCGATTCATTTACTTCTTTGTCGTCTTTATCTTCCTTGATGTCCACATCATCTTCAGCGCCCTTTGTCGTATCCTCTTTCGGTTTTACATCCTCGTTTTGGTCTTTTTCAACCTCAGTCGTTTCTTGGTCGTCTTCTGCGTTCTCTGCTCCCTCTTCCTGCGGCTCAACTTTCTCTCTACTGCGGCGCGAGCTGGATTTGGGCATAGATGCTGCACTGCCACCTCTAGCCTGTGGAGATTTCTTCGCCTCTGCTTTCTTCTTCTCTGGTTGGGCAGCAGTCCTGGGTGATTTGGCCGCTCTAGAGGGTGGGGTGGCTGCTGATCGGCTCCTAGGAGTGGTCTTCTTGGGTTCCGCTTTCTTTTTGCTGGCAGCGGGTGTCCTAGGACTTCTGGACGAAGCAGCCGCTGCTGATTTTGCAGGTTTCGATGTTTTTCTTGCTGCAGCAGGAGACTTTGATGCTTTTCTTACTGAAACAACAGCTTTAGCGGGAGACTTTGACGCTTTTCTTGCTGCAGCAGGAGACTTTGATGCTTTTCTTGCTGCAGCAGGAGACTTTGACACTTTTCTTGCTGCAGCAGGAGACTTTGACACTTTTCTTGCTGCAGCGGGAGACTTTGACGCTTTTCTTGCTGAAACAGGAGATTTTCCTTTAGCCTTTGAAGCAGCAGGAGCTTTGGCAGGAGCTTTGACAGGAGAGTTTCCTTTCCGAGCAGGAGATTTTGCTGCAGGAGACTTTGCTGCACGTGACACAGATGGGGCTGCCTGGGCCGGAGACTTAGCTTTGCTCTTAGCTGCTGCTGCTGCAGGCTTTTTGGCAGGCGATCTTCCTCTATGTTGCGTGGTTTCCACCGGCTTTCCTTGGCTCTGAGACCGGCTCCTGGCTCTTCTGGGCTGTACCTCTTCGGCTTTGTCCTCAGTGGCTTTCTCATGTCCTCGTTTTGCTGGGGCGGGCGTCGTCACTTTGGAGGTTGCTTTCCTGCTTCCGGATCTGGACTCGGTCTTTGCAGTTTCTGCTGATGAAGTTGAGGGTGCTGCTGCTGCTGCTGGCAAGCAAAGAAAACGACCCAATGCAAGTGTTAATTGTTTGTTATAAGTAATATGTTGCAAAACATTGCTTTAAAACTTTTGGGGTCATTTTGAGGATAGAGAAAACAAGAATAAGTTCAGTTTGGAGCGAAACATCTAAACTTTTGAAAATAAAATCATGAAACTATGAATTATCAGTAAATACAATACATATTATTATGTACTTTCTTATCTATTATAAGTCTTGATGGATGATTGCTTTTAATCAGTGCTAATGCCCAAAACACTTCACAAGTCACAATTACAATGTACTACTAGTCTACTGATCAAGCAACTCAATTGAAAGAAAACAGCATGGATAAACAGAAATCATCAAATCATCACATTATCAGAACAAACCACACTGTCAGCAATGCATGAAGCTTAGAATCAGTCTAATCAATCCCAGCATGGTTATAACTTACAAGCCTTTATCTTACATCTAAAGAAAGTTTTTATCTTAAATCCACAGTACATTTTATTAATCGCAACAAGAAACAAGAACTCACTACCGTAATTCACGGACTACAAGCCGATTCGTAATCTTAAAAAAGTAACGCATAAGCCGCGGAAGAGTGGCGATGCACGATGTCCGCTTCCGGTTGAGTCTAGAGTTGATCACGGGTGTGTTGACTGCCAAAACGAAAGTGTCGGACCGCAAAACAGATCGTCATTTTGAGAAAAATATATCGAAATCAAGGTGATCTTTTTTGTCATCAACCGTGAACAAGGCCACAGATCAAAGGTCTGAATCAAGGATGCCACTGAGTTGAGTTTACTTGTACTAGCCGCAGGGGGGTGTTAAAAAAAAAAGTTGCGGCTTATAGTTCGCGAATTACGGTAGTCTAATCCAATGTAGCACAGGTCTACATCAAAGGAGCATACTCTAAAACCAGGCATGGTAATGGGGGAAAAGCATTTTTCTCTGAAAATATTTTGGGGGTTCATAGGTGTGGTCAAGGGGTAAAACGCCCTTGATGTTGATCAGGGGGCATTTCCCTTGAAGATGAATCTATAAAACTGTTAACATTAGGGAAAAGGGCTCCTGAAGTTTAAAACCCCCTCTGACATTTGACTTTTCCACATCCACTTTTCTCTGAATTCAGAGAATTCTCTGAAGATTACTGTGCCTGAAAACAAACATATATGCATCCGTTTTCAAACAGATTGGATTTCCCAGACAGGTACTACATTTTCCACTCACCTTTTCCACGGCTGGCAGAACGTCCTTGTCGAGGCGTCGTCACTTCGGCCTCAGTCGCTTTGCCCTTGCCGCCTGGAGACCTGCAATACAACAGGAAATGTAACTTCATTATCAATATCATGCTGCTTCCATATTCACAACAAACAACTTGTTCAGAATAAAGAGACCCCTTAAAATAGTCAACAGACGAAACGTCGGGGGAAAATTAATCCAAGCTTGTTTTTTGTCAGCTGTTTGAACGTTGTAACTCACAATAACTAGTTGACTAAAAAAAAAATTCAGAAAAAAGATATTACAAATACAAGACCCCCTCCCCCCTTCCCCATTATAAGACTCCCTCCCACTTAAGACCTACTTCTCTGAGACATTGCCCTTCTTTGTAAGTATTAAAATTACCTCCCTTTATACAACTCCCTCCTACTTAAGATCTTATTTTGGATGATTTTTCAAGGTCTTTGTATGTGTACCATCCAACAAAATAATATGTGACCCAGCACCACGATGTGTCACACCCATCGCTTAGCTAGTTTCTCACAACAGGCTTAAAGTCAAACATCTCATCTTTTTAAAAAATTAATTTTGAGTATGACATGAGTATTTTTGTGGTACACATGTTTTTTAATAAATTTTGAGTATGAGTATTTCTTTGTGCTAGGTCACATATTACTTCAACGTGGTTAAACAAAAATTCTTCACTCTACAAGGTAATCCTGAGCAGCTTTATTGGATCAACTCTTTGCAAAGATCAAGTTTATTTAAGTTATGAAATCAATATAATGAATATAATATGGTTGCAAGTGTCTCACGTTCAGTCTGCACACATACACACACAACCACACACACACACACACACACATGACATACACAGAGGTTTATATAATTATCTACAAATGGAAAAGACAAATGTGACATTGGTTGCTTTTTTTGTTTGTTTGCTTGTTTTTTAGCTGTTATTGTTTGTTTTTACTTGGAGACTGCTGGAGATGCAGCTTTAGATGTTTTGGCTGGGGTTCTAGACCTGCTGCGAGAAGCAGCATCTTCCGCCAACGATTTTCGAGTCGCTCTCGGCATCTTCACCTGAAGTCTGCAACATCAAGTCAGTCACCACAATCATGTCAAAGCATAATCAATTGACATAAGACTTAAGAGTTTCTGGAAGAGAGATATATAGTTGCAGACATACGCTGAGAGGAAACAATCAGAGCTTCCGTTTTGTCATCATTAAGTTTTGATTTGTTGCATGTCATCCAGGATTTGACATCATGAAGGCAGGATTCCATAGACTGAATAGATGTCCGTAGTAGTAAAGAATCAGTTAAAAAGAGAGAGAGAGAGAGAGAGAGAGAGAGAGAGAGAGAGAGAGAGAGAGAGAGAGAGAGAGAGAGAGAGAGAGAGAGAGAGAGAGAGAGAGAGAGACCTCTCGACGGTACTGTTGCTACATTCAGTGCAGCAGTACTGTGTCCGAGGCATATTTGCTTGTGTTGCTGCAATCAACTCAAAAGACCCTGGCACTGGCAGGAAGGCTCAGATGTTCTCTTGATCCAGATCTTCACGCGATCTGTTCACGATCTGATTATAGTTCACGAAACGAAACTGTGACCAAGCAATCCCGGAACAAAAACAACAAAAAATACGACAAACCCCCCCCCCCCCCCCCCCACCCCAAAAGTCACACATTTTGCTTTAAGCTTCAGTATCTGAAAAAAGAAACAAGGAGATTTGGGTGGATTCCGGAGGATTTTGGTGGATTCCGGTGGATTTGGGTGGATTCTGGAGGATTTGGGGGGATTCCGGAAAAAATAACTACCGTTCTTCTTCTTCTTCTTCTCTTCAGGGCCCACGGTCAGTAGGTAGGTAGGTAGGTAGGTAGGTAGGTAGGGACAAAACAAGCCGTAAAGCTTTTCCAAACAGTCCCATCTTTTATGATTTTTCTGGTAAATGTATCTTTTTGGTCAAGGTTGATGCGGCATAAATTTTCCTCATAAATCATTATTCGTCATAGCTTCTAAAAACTTCTAAAAATTTTGGTAATGTATCCAGACGATTTTTAAACATATTAGTATGAGGTGCACATTTTACGTCAGTAGGCAATTCGTTCCACATGTTAGTAATTCTGTTACCAAAACAATTTTTTCTTATGTTAGTATTATAACTTTTAACAAAAACTTTCCCACAGGCGTTTCTAGTCATATTGTATTGAGGAGATGAAAAGAAATTACTACAGGACAAATCCACATGATTGTTGAATATTTTATAAGTTTCTATAAGATCTCCCCTTGTTCCCCTTCCTTTAAGTGAAAATAAATTAAGGTACTGTAATCTGTGGTAATAATCCATGATTTTGCATGCTTTAACAAGTTTTGTAGCTCTACGCTGCACCCTTTCAATTGCTATTGACTGGTACTTAAATTTTGGAGTATGTTCAAATGTTGACCATTCTGGCACCTTTGGAAGAAAAAAAGACTGTGCTTCTTCCATTAATCATCCAACTTAATCGATTTGAAGATTCTGATTATATAGAACTGAGAAGGGTTCTGCACATGTTAAGATATAGTCAATCAGGTCGATTTTCGGGCAGGAATCTTGAGAAAAAAATCCAAGGCAAGAACGTCAAAAACACCGGTGGGCCACAACAACAAACAATCAAAAGATAGGGCACATCAAGAGGCCGTGAGGCCTGGCTGCCCTGAAGATCTGACCTGACCTGACCAAGGCAAGAACGTCACACCGGTGGGATGGATGACACGAATTCACATACTGACATAGCACGCATCCTGTGCGCTACTAATGGTTTGAATGAAGACCGGTGAGCGCGGGGCAGGATAAACATCCCCAAAAGGAAGAAGAAGAAGACTTAATCATAAACAAGATGACGGAGGATGCCTCAAGAAAGAAGAAGTATCTGTGCCGCACACACTCGGGGCGGGCGCACACGGCACAGTCACAGTGTGAGTGTGCGTTTGTTTACCTTTCAAACGAATCAACTCCCGCAGACTGAGATAACAGTGAGAAAAGTGTTCTCAAATAACGTATGAATTAACCGTTAAAAGTATCCACAATAGCACAATGCATATAAAGTGGAAATTTGATTAATTCTTCAAATGCAAAATCACACAGAGCACTACACGGTACACAGCAGAAAGGATGCCGCCATGTTTGATGCAGACGGCACAACAGTCAATCAACTCACCATTGGACGATTTGTTGAACTGACGAACTTAAAACTTGCACGTATACACACTAGGCCTCTGAGCTTTTTATATAACAGAATACAGTGAGCATATTGTTGTTTCAAATTTATTGTCAAAATACTATTATTGACAAGGCTTATTACATGAAACTTACCAAATAAGTTGTCACGTGCATTCCACTTATTTTGTTTTTCGAACTCGTTGACCTTCATCGATACATGGAAGTAGTATAATGAAGGGTCATGGTCGACTTAGCTCGCTTTTTTCACCGCCCGGCGGCGCTAAACTCTAGATTTACCATTCGAATTGACACGATGTCCTTTCAGACCCGAGTAACTTCTTATAAGTTTCTTTCTTTATTGTCCACTAGCAGCTATGCCCCGCGGGAGTTCTTCCCTGGCGGAGGTTTGCGCACCGATGTCCTTGACCTTGACCTTGCTCATTACCCCATATTCAGAACTACCAAAAATCAATGCACATACATACCAAGTTTGAAGTCTGTAAGTCTAATAGTGTGGAAAATATGGCCCCTAAACAAAATTTAGGTTTTCAAGGTCATACATCAAGGTCAATATCAACATGGTCACAATTTTTATATGGGACTATCTGTGTACCATGATACACCACCACACAAAATTAGAAGCGATTCTGTGCACCGGTTCATGAGTTACAGGGCGAACAGACAGACAGACACATTATACCGCATGAATTTTATTATGGTTATAGATTCCTGGTCCTCCACCCATTGATTTTACTGCTGTCCCTGGCCCCAAGCATGCTCCACCTCCAGATGCCAGACCCATTGATTATGTGAACCTGTTTTTCACTCCTGGCTTGGTGAATAGAATCGTCAACGAGACCAACACCTACAGCCAGCAGTGGATTGACGCCAACGAAGACTACCTGCGCCGCAAGCCCCATTCTGTTGTTCATCAATGGATCAAGAGGGGGGAAACAACAGCAGAAGAGCTTAGGGCCTTCCTTGGCATCTGCATGAACATGGGCCTAATCAGAAAGCCTACCATCAGCTCCTATTGGGATACCAGTCGCCGCAGTCAAAGGACCCCATGGTTCAACGAACATTTTTCGCGGGACCGCTTCCAGCTGATGCTGAAGTTTCTTCATTTCAATGACAATGCTCGGCAGCCTCCTCCTGGTGACCCTCGCCACCAATTGTACAAAGTACAGCCCCTAGTTGACCATTTCAACCTGGTCTTCCTGCACCACTACAACCCAGACATCGACATAAGCATCGATGAGAGCATGGTGGGGTACAAGGGTAAAACCCCCCACCTCCGTATGTACATGCCCCAAAAACATCATGCCCGCTTCGGTGTGAAACTATGGTGTGTGTGTGACAGTAAAACTGGGTACCTTTCAAGATTTGAAGTGTACAAGGGAAGAAATCCTGCAGAAGCTCTCCCTCCCCATGGATTCACGTACGCCCTAGTCATGCGGTTGCTGACGGACTGCGACTTTCTGCACAGGGGATATCACCTTGGATGTGATAATTTCTTCTCATCACCAGAGCTCTTCCTTGACCTGTATGCTCAAGGCACCACAGCCACAGGCACTGTGAGGAAGAACAGGAGGGGTCTGCCCAGAGCTGCCATCAACCAGCGGTTGAGAAACCAGGAAGTGACTGAGCGTCGCAAGGGGCCCCTGCTGTGTGTGGTGTACAAAGATGGAGGCAAGATTCCTGTGCTCCTCAGCACGGTTTCATCTGCAGGCTTCATGGGCATCACAAACAGGAGAGGGCAGGAGGTGCAGAGGCCCAAGGTTGTTGTAAAGTACAACAGTGCCATGGGAGGAGTCGACCTCAGCGACGCCCGGCTGTACAAATACTTGTCTGAACGGCGCACCATGAAGTGGACTTTGAAGGTGGCCTTTTCGCTGTTGGGGAGAGCTGTTCTGAACAGCTATATCCTCTACCTCAAAAACACCAGTGATCAACCCAAACTGACTAGGTACCACTTCATGGTGGAGGTTGTTGAAGGCCTGGTAGGAAACCATCACCCAGTGAAGGTGGCGACACGGCGGCGGACGGCGGCGGAGATGGCGGCAGCCAGGCAGAACCCTCCCATGCAAGTGGCCCCTGCCCAGCCTGACCAACCCCAGCCTGGCCCTGCACCACCTGGACATCACCTGAGGAAGCTGCCAGTGGGGCACAGGAGGAACTGTGTTGCTGGACACGACAGACGTGTGAGAACATCTTTTGAGTGCCCAGCATGTGATGTAGGACTGTGCCCTGGGTGCTTTGCCAGGCACCACAGGAGATGATTGCTACTTTCTGGTGTGTGTAAGGGATGTATGTGAACACTTTCAGTGCAGTTTTGGACACATAACAGCCTTGTGTGTGTGATGGAGAGACTTTATTTTTGAAACATTTTTGTTTTACTGTGTTTTACGTCTGTTTGCTGCCTACTTCACTGGATTATTGCTGTCACCAGAATCAAGGTATGCCTTTTTCATTGCTTTCATTGCAAAGTTCAAGCTTTCTTCTTTCTAAAAATGTATAGGTTTCTGGGTCTAATGTTTTATAGAAGAGCGGTAAAACACACAAACATGCACTACCCATTTACGTCTATAGTTTTCAATTATAAGCCAGTATTTCAGGATATGAATTATATTTGATCTCAAAGTCTGGTTTCTTTCAGTTTCATGACAACAACTCTAGGCTGATCCTAACCCTATCATCTTTGTCTGGTTTCATGAAAATGTGTAAAGTGTACATTTGTTTCAATTGGTGCTTCTTATTGTTGATGTCACTCTCATTATGTCTTAACGAAAACAGCATTTTGTTATTTAAAAGCCTTTTCTGACATTGTGAAACAAAATCTTGGAAACGTGAACTCTCCATAAGTATATTTTTTAAACAACTTAGGATCACAAATACTTTGGAAGATGAATCTCATCTGCTTACAGAACTAAACCTACATTTTCAGCAATATAATATGATCTCGCTTTATTGCGTTGAACTTCTTTTTGTTCCTGTCTGAGCGATCGATGACAAACGTCTTTTACGACACGTTCATATGTTATGTCACTTTTTCTCTTCTTCTTTCCTAAGGTAACCAACTACATCACGTTGAAGATATTTTGAAAAGACATGTTCATTATTATTTTACACTTTTGAAGTGCAATACAACACTGTTTAGCCTCCTGTTGATCTTTGATCAACTGAATTTCTTGTATCGTTCTTTGGTCCATTGTACAAACGCACATGGGTAGACCTATGTGGGACAGAAGAGGTGTGGGGATGATAGGGGGGGGGGAGGGGTGCATAGTGTGGGGGGTGCTAATCTGCATCTTCGCCGTGAACTCTTCACACTCTACGTGTGGATGATGACAATGGGGTGTCCTTCTCAGTCTCGTCACTTGATAGTAGTAATAACCATGATAATAAAACAGGCTAAGGAGAAAAAGTCATGGCGCTATTTATTCTGAATATGAACCAAACAACCCCTAGGTGGTTAAAACCTACAACGCGAAAATCACTCGTTTTCAACAATGAATGTCGTGATTTTATTTTGTGATCCTCTTGGACTAGTATGAAAATACACAATCAAAGAGGAGTTATAAATCAGTATAAATGGCTAAACAGTAGTCTAAAGTGTGTGTGTGTGTGTGTGTGTGTGTGTGTGTGTGTCTGTCTGTCTGTCTGTACGTGAATGAAAGTTAGGTTTCATGTCCGCTCGGCTGCTAAGAGTCTGTCTGTCTGTGAGAAAATAATGTTTTACGCCCTCTTTGGCCTTTCGGCCATGTGGGGCATTAGGGTTCTACTTGGAGATATAAGAAGAGGGAGGGGGGAGGGGAGGGGGAGTGGTTCGGAGGATCTCAGCACACCAAGTGAGGGCAGGCCCACTGAGGGGGGGATACGCAAGACATCCTCGCGTCACCCCCAACAATGGGACCGCCCCCTCCTGTGGGAGGTCGGCTCACGGACCACTTGGGAGGGGGAGGGGGGGGGGGTAGACACCGGGGCCGGAGGTTCTCAACCTTAAAAAGGGAGACCAGCGCTCGGGATACTTGGGGAGGGGGGAGGGGGGGGAGGGTGGAGGGGGGGTATAAAAATTTTAGCTCGTTACTTTTGGTTGATACCGGGCTCGCATTTGACAAACTGACCTTTAAAATCTAATAAAATGTTACGACCTATAAAATTATCATCGACTGAGCATCTTCCCAATTTGTAGTTAAAATTTTCAGGACGAGTTAAAATTGAACTTTTTATTAATACAAAATTTTAAAATGTCACGTGAGGTCTGTTAAAAATTAAAGGAAGAAAACCATATACAGAGCATATTTAGTTATTAACATTTAGGTAATTCGATAAAATATTGTAGGAGTTGGTGTGAGTTTGTTTGTGAGTAGCTATGAAAAAGAAAAAAGGAAAAAAATGTTGGGCCAGGTTCGAGCCCCTGACCTTTGGTGTCTGTACCACTCGGCTATTGCTTAAGTTATTATTTACATGTAAAATTGTCCTTTTAACCACTACCACAGGGGGAGGTGTCCTAACTAAAACGCAGGATTCCGTCTACCCTAAACTACTGTGGAGTGATAAAAGTTAGTGTGTTACTTTCGATTATGTACATATATCTACACCCGACATGCCTTTGTACAGCCAATTCATCCTCGGTAAAATATTTACATTGTTAAAAACCCGAGATTATAGAATAAAAATCAAAAAGTAGGCTACGACGGCAAGCCTATACTAGTGCGATCGAGGTGAGTGGAATAAAAATAGGCTACGACGGCAAGCCTATACTAGTGCGATCGAGGTGAGTGGAATAAAAATAGGTTAAGATGGCGGCTGGGGTCAGTAGTGAGTTGTGTGTTTTTCCTGTTATTGCTGTGTTGGGTATCTAGTAGTGTTTGTATGGTGTGGAAAGGGTTGGTGTGAGGTGTGGATATATTCTGGTTTTTAGTAGAAAAAGGGGTATGGGTAAGAATAAAGTTCTTATTAGACCTGCGTACCATATGTTCTTTAAAGAGCGGGAGGACGTTAAGCATAACAGAACGTACCGGGTATTAAATGTTTGTTTTGGGTAAGGGATTTATTCGTGGGTATTGTGGGGCGTTTTATGATTAAAACTTGTAGTAAAAGTTATTACCATGTTTAAAAGGGTTGTCTTTATTCTAAGGCTAATAAGACAATTTACATTAAAATTGATTTAAAATGGTCGGCTGCCAGTCCGCGTGAGTAAGTAGGATTATTTTATGTTCCAGGGCGAGATCCTTCCGCGGGAGGCATGTTGGATTGTAATTGGGTTAATATGGATGGTGAGTAAAACGGGGTAGAAAGAAGTTTTTAGCCCATAGAGAGAGAGAAAAAAAAGGGGGGGAGGGGGCTTGGACTGGCCCCCATTGACGGGACGATAGAAGGAAAGTTGGGGGGGGGGGGGGATCCCCAAAAATATTGGGGATCTGTGAACCCCTGCGATGTGACAAGACCTCTCCTCTGGGCCTCGGGGGGGTTGGAGATGGGTAGTGGTTGGCTAGACCTGGGGACCGGTCCAGGGAGATGCCGCTCATTCCGGGGGGGGATCCGCCGGGGTGCGCCGGCTGGGGCCGCACGCCCCTGGTAAAGGCGAATGGGGGTACAGTCCCAGGCGGCAACCCCCGGCGACTCACTTGCCCCCAGAGACAAGGACCAGCTGGAAAGTTGGGGGTGAGAGGGGCCAGGGCGACGCCCCCCGCCGGGCGGGCTGCCAGCCAGGAGACGCAGCGCCACTCAGGGGAGCCAATAGGGTTCCGAGCACGCCTGCGCTCCCGCCGAGCACCCGGCCGGCGGGGGGGGAGCCACCCGAGTCGCTGGGAAGTGGGAGTGGGGCCCTTTGGAGAGGCAGCATACACCAGACCAGGGGTCACGGGGGAGGGCTTTATTTTGGGTTATTGTACAGAAACATATTGTTGAGTTAGAATAGGTAGCCAAACGGAGCCCGGCCGAGGGCCTCCGCCAGCCAGATTATTGGTTGCCAGCCATGTATTTGGCTATGGATTATGGTTTGTTTTGTAAAGGGGATCTTGTTTGTTTTAAGTTTTGTTACTAATTTATCTAATTCAGGAGTTATGGTATTACATTGTGAGAATAGGTGATCTACTGTTAGGAAGTCTCCACACTCACACTCTATTTCTTTAAATTTGTAGTATGTGGCCTCGGTTCTGAGTCTGTAGATCAAAGATAGGACAGACTGAGGTACGGGGGGGAAAAGTCCCCCCGTTACAATTTGGTGGTCCCAGGAGTGAGCTTTGCACCGGGTTTCAAGTTCCCGAGCCCACCCCTGGAAGGAGGTTTTCATAAGGATTGATTTGAATTCTGGGATTGAGAGTTTGATATTTATTTTAGTACCGGCCCGACCGAGGGCCGCCTGTTTGGCGGCCCAGTCGGCCCGGTCATTGCCGTGTAGGTCACAGTGGGAAGGGATCCAGCCTAGTGAAATGTCAGTTCCCTTGATTGTAATCTGATGTATGAGGCAGTTGATTTCTTGTACGACGGAGCGTCTATTTTTAGAGTTACCCACTAAAGCTTGAATAGATGAGAGTGAATCTGATAGTATGACTGCGCTTCGTGGTGGATTCGGGAAGTTATTGATATAAGAGCATGCTTCTAGTATGGCCCAAAGTTCAGCGCTGAATATTGAAATATTATTATTTAGTTGAAATGATTTGGTTATTTTCAGATCTGGGATTGTAAATGCGCAGCCTGTTTGTTGATTGATTTTAGAGCCATCTGTATATATGAGGTCTTTTTGGAGACTGTGAATTTTTTCTAATGCTGCGACTTTTAGTCTGTTTGGGTCTTCTTGTTTAGAGTATTGTTCATGTAGGGAGGTGTCTGTTGTTATAGGGGTCACCTCCCACTGTGGATAGTCATATGTGGGGTGGGTGGAGACTTCCGCTATATTGACTCCTGCCTCATGGAACAGGTCTTCCGTGTATTTGGTTATGGGTATGGATTTGTGATACAGGGACGGGTGTTTAGTTATGTGGTCAGGATGGGAGTGGTAATATGGGTCGGAAAAGTTATCATAGAATTCAAAGTCTGAGTAGGTTTGGGTAGCATATATGCGGGGAAGGAGAATAGAACAGTTAAGCTTTAGTAATTTTCGCAGAGGGAGCCAGCCCACATCTCGATAAATGAGATCAGTCACCCATAACGGGGAAGCCCCAGAGCTATCTTAAGGCCGCGGATTTCTATTCTTTGTAATTTAAGTAGGTCATGTCTTGTTAGGGAGTGCATTGCTTCTATTCCATATACTAATCGGCTGCGGACAAGTGATCTTACAAGGTTAGTTAATATTTTGGGGTCTTGTGCCCATTTTTCCTGAGAAATAATTTTAATGAAGTTTAGTATTTTATAGGCTTTCCTAGTTATATAGTTAATATGTTCGGTCCAAGAGAGGTTATAATTTATAATGACTCCTAGAAATTTGGCATGGTTGGAGGCCATTACTGCTTGTCCGTTAATGTTATTGATAAGTTGTAATTGACTGAGGGCTTTTTAATGTTAGTTAGTATTAGAAAAATGCATTTGTTTGGGGCCAGTGAAAAACCGTTGTCTTGTAGATAGTGGGCTATTAGGTCAGTTTGTTTTTGATGTTGTTTTAGGGCTTCTTTAAGCTTTTTTTGATTAAGTTTTTTCTTTGTTAGGGTCCAGGTTGCAATGTCATCTGCATACATACTAATTTTATTGTTCTTGATGTTTGTTTTAGTTATATCTGACAGCATAATATTGAAAAGAGCAGGGGCAATTATACTACCCTGGGGCACCCCCATATCCAGCGAGTGACTGTCAGAGAGGGACTGGCCCACTTTTACTGTCATGGATCGGTTTTCTAGAAAAGATTTAATGAAATTGAAAAGGTTTCCTTCAACGCCGAGCCTGCTAAGTTTTTGGAGTAGTCTCCCATGCCAGACAGTGTCATAAGCACCCTTGATGTCAAAAAAGGTGTCTGTCTGTCTGTAGGTAGAATTGTCTATTATATACTCCAATCCATACTGCCCAAACTACTGAAGCAATCACACTAAATATTGGTAAGATTGGCCCTGATGTTGGGTCAATGATGCCTGTGGTGTCCGTTTAACAAAGGAGCTAGCCAAAATAGGCTAGGTTAAATGACCAAAGAATACTTGACTTTGAGTGCGTGAGAGAGAGAGAGAGAGAGAGAGAGAGAGAGAGAGAGAGAGAGAGAGAGAGAGAGAGAGAGAGGCAGACAGACAGACAGACAGACAGAAGAGAGAGGTGGGGAGGGGAGGGGTCACGCTTATAGAGGTAGAGAGGCTCACTAATGTAACACGTTCGCCTCGTAAGCAACAAACCCGGGATCGTTCCTGTCCGCAGCGGAGGTTTTCCGCTCACTTTCCACTAGACCTGATGGTCTGAACGCTGAGTCTTTCGGATGAGACGACAAAAACCGAGGTCCTGTGTGCATGCGCACGTTAAAGGACCCAGTGGTGATTAACGAAACAGTTGTCATTTAGTCAAAACTAGCGCAACGCCCCGTACCGTTAACGCCTAGTACAGGTAACGCCAAGTACCGGTAACGCTGAGTACCAGTTTCGCCGAGTCCGCGTAATATTGTATTTTTACTTTTGTGGCTGAAAACCCAATTTTTAGACCCCTACCACTTTCAAGGCCTACCGATCTCCATGACCTTGACCTTGACCTTGATCAGTATGCAATCATCAGAACAAACATATGCCAAAGTACCTACATGCCAAGATTGAAGTCCCTAAGACCAACGGTGTGGACGTTATAGCCCCTTAAAGATTTTCGGTTTTCAAGGTCATACGCCAAGGTGAAAGTCATGACGGCGATAATTTATGCGCGGATGCCTTCTCTCATGGTGACACGCCACCACACAAAATTGGAAACGATTCGGTGAAGCGGTTCGGAAGATATGCGTGGGGCAGAAAAATCCAATTATTAGACCCATACCACTTTCAAGGCATACCGATCTCCCTGACCTTGACGTTGACCTTCATTGGTACGCCATCATCAGAACGGCCATAAGCGAAAGTACCTCCATGCCAAGTTTCATGACTCCAGGACCTGCGGTGTGGAAGTTATGGCCCCTTAACGATTTTGGGTTTTCAAGGTCATACGCCAAGGTCAAGGTCAGAGCGGCGAAAACTTTTGTGCGGATGCCTTCCTCTCATAGGGACACACCACCACACAAAATTTGAAGTGATTCGGTCAAGCGGTTCGGGAGATCCTTAGGACAGACAGAAAAGAACAACAAACAAACAAAGAAAGGAAACAAACCTGAACGAAAACGTACTCCTTTGCGATCGTAGATTGGCAAAGGACAAAAACAGAAAAACGAACTGAAAGCCAACTTAGTTCGGCCTTTGGGCATGTGGGGCATTTGTAAATACAAAGATTGTGGGAACAATACTGGAGGCAATGCCCGGAGGCAGTGCTAAACCAGTAAAGTCCCGAATTTTTAATAATACAGATACGTGTAGTGTTATCCCCTTGTAATCTCCACTGCCCCCCACCATCCCTCCGCCCACCCACTCACCCCCTACCCCACCCATAACCAGCTCCGCTGACCTACTCGTCACCCCAGCACGTGTGAACCACGGTCTCATGCACACAGCCCCCCCCCCCCCCCCCCCTTTAATAACAGCACGTTTGGACATCCCATTTGGTTTGGCCTAGTCAGTGAAACTGTAAATTGGTGCATATCGCGCGCGAATGGATGCTTTATGAACTGCCATGCTTTGCCCGGCCATAGCAAGCCTGACAGCAAATTTGAAGCGAATCGGTTAAGAAACGGCGGAGTTATTCGTGAAAAGGTGAAGCGGCGTATAGCGCGCGCGTTTCTGAACCGATTCGCTTTCGGTTTGGCACCGATAGTCACCGTCCCCGGTCATCTATCTGCCAAATTCGAAGGCAATCGGCCCAGAAACACCGGAGATATGGGCGCCGAGAGGCCGGCGGATGCGCGTTTCGCGCATTTATCGAACTGCGCAAATGACACGGCCGCCTCGGTTGCCGTTGCCATTGCCCCGTTAGGGCTCACAGCAAATTTGAAGCGATTCGGTCGAAAAACGGCGGAGTTATAAGGCCCGTTTTGTGTTTCACACACACACACACACACACACTGACACACACACACACACACACACACACACACACACACACACACACACTTGGCTTATTACTATATGATGTAGCCTGCTTACCCCCCCTCCCCTTCCCCATCAGTCGCGCGCGCACACACACACGCACGCACACACGCACGCACGCACGCACGCACATGCACACACACACACACACACACACACACACACACACACACACACACACACACACACACCCCGCACACAAGAACGCGGTTGTTTTTTTTAAAAGTGACGCAGCACAAGCTACGTCGCGCCTTTCAGGTGGGAACAACCCGAGAAGTCACACAAAGACTGTGACTATTAAAAAATAACACCGATACTAATACCAATATAGAAGAGGCTTTTCTTTCGTTGTTTTTTTCTTCTGTTGGACTGGGAGTACGTTTGTATGTCTTTGGCATCTTGTTTACCCGTGTGGAGTGGGCAGGATAGACTAGGCCTAGACTAGACCATGGACACTACACATTAAATATAGTACTAAATATAGAGTTTAGCCTAGTGTAGCATGCCATGCACCATGCTTGAACCGAGCAGGTCAGCAGTGAACAGAAAGGAATGCTGTGAGGCTGTGCGATATTTTTTGTGATAGGAAATAGGAGTAAAGTATCTTTCCCAAGGATACAACACCGTGACCAGCTGGGTTCGAACCAGCGCACTTGCAAACCTGTTGGTTTACCTACGAGCGGCGACTCTGAACCAACCGGCGACGGCGCCTCGTGTTTCTCTATTATATGTAGCAGTAAATATTACATCTACTCAAAGATCTCGTTTTAAATTAAGGTTCTAGCACCTTATCTCAAGGTAAGAGAGAGAGACACTGGACACTGGAAAACTTTATTTGAGAGAGAGAGAGAGAGAGAGAGAGAGAGAGAGAGAGAGAGAGAGAGAGAGAGAGAGAGAGAGAGAGAGAGAGAGAGAGAGAGAGAGAACGAACGAACGAACGAAATGTTATTTATTCAGGGTAATGAGATAAGCTAATTAATTACAGCTTTTTTCACTCAGCCCTGAGGCAAACAACAAGAAAGCAACAAACAAATAAATTTAAGAACAAGAAGGGGGGGGGGGGAGCATACTAAGAAAAGCAACAATCTTAAAAATTAAAAAAATACATTATTTACATATTATATACATAACCAGCAAAGGGGAGATGGGGAATGGGGATTTTGAAAAACAGGATACTGTAAAATGTGGCTACTCGATAAAACGGGTGATTATTTTATAGCGAAGAATGATTATGGCAACATAATTCATACATTGAAATTCGTAAACATAGTAACAAAACATAATATTTCTTTCCTGAAGACAACAAACCCTTAGAAATTAGTAATTGCCAACAAAATTTCTTTAAAACTGGGATTTAGGTGTTTGTCGTCACTCTGTCAAGCAAGAGCTTTTTGTATGCTATTTTAAATGAATGAAGGCTGCTCTTTTCTTTAATATGTAGTGGAATAGAATTCCACAGAGTGCCACCAGAGTAGATCATGCTGGTTTTGAAGAGGTCGATTCTAGGTTTTCTTATAAGTATATTATTTGTATATATTGATTGGTTAAGGGGAACATTTGCTGTGAGTGATGGGGGTGCTAATCCGTTCATAATTCTAAACATCATTACTGCTTTGTTATATTCAAGTTTATATGATAATGGTAAAACGTCTAGTTTCACGTAGTCTTGAGGATTTAGCGAAGATGATTTATTCAGTACTGCTTTGAGAGCTCGTTTATGGACCCTTAACAATGGCTTCAGTGTGTTAGCACTTCTGGAATCATATATAGTTGAGGAGTAGTCAATGCTTGATTGGATGAAAGCATGGTAAAAGTGTTTTCGGGCATTTATATCTAGAAAATGTTTAAGTTTTGAAAGCTGAAAGATTTTCTGTGATATACGCTTACTTAAAGTGGTTATATGAGGCTGCCAAGTAAGATTATTATCTATACTAACTCCTAAAATTGTGTGTGAATCGACCTCTTCATTATGTCTATTGTCAATGTGAATAGGGGGCATGGCATTTATTGTCTTTTTTGCCTAGAAGTGACAACTATGTACTTTGTTTTTCCTTCATTTAAGCACAGACTTCAGTGGACTTCAAACGCCGGAAATAAGGCCCAGTCCAGTAGGTCAACCTGGAAGAAGACGAGAGAGAGAGAGAGAGAGAGAGAGAGAGAGAGAGAGAGAGAGAGAGAGAGAGAGAGAGAGAGAGAGAGAGAGAGAGAGAGAGAGAGAGAGAGAGAGAGAGAGAGAGAGAGAGAGGGGGAGAGAGAGAGAGAGAGAGAGAGAGAGAGAGAGAGAGAGAGAGAGAGAGAGAGAGAGAGAGAACGAACGAACGAACGAATCTTTTTTAATGTTGGAAAAGAATAAGCACAATATACGCTTGTTTACATCTCGCCAACAACAAAGAAGAAAATATTAGAAGAAAAAAAAAAACAGATCAATGCACGAATGACAAATATTTGTAAATACCAATTATCCACACAGCCACACACATACACATCGACATACACAAAAACACACACACTCACTCATACACATACACACACGCAGGCACGCGCACACACTACGCACACACACGCACGCACACATACACACACGCACGCACGCACGCACACACACACACACGCACACACACACACACACACACACACACACACACACACACACACACACACACACGCACACACACGCACGCACACACTCACACACACTGACACACACACACACACACACACACACACACACACACACACACACACACACACACACACACACAGAGAGAGTACCAAATATGTATCGTGAAAGAGGGGGGGAAATCAAAACAAAATCTAGATGCAACACACACACAAAGAAGAACAACATTATTTACAAGCATCAAAAACATAAATTCCACGGCTCGTCACACACACACACACACACACACACACACACACACACACACACACACACACACACACACACAACAACAACAACAACATACAGTATTTATACGGCGCTGAATCTTGATATAAATCAAATCAAAGCGCACACACACGTTAGCATTCAAAGCGCATTCAAACACAAACGCAATACAACGCGAACACACACAAATAACATAAATGGAATATAGCAGAAACAGACCTAATGGCAAGAGAGAGAAGATAAAGAGAGAGGAGCTTTAATGACGGGGGAACAGGTGGGTTTTGAGGTTAGCTTTGAAAGCAGAGAGAGTCGGTCGCTGACGGAGGGAGAGAGGAAGTTCGGTTCCAGGAGACCAACAGTCGGTCCTGAGACAGGGTCAGCAATACGAGATAGGATGAGAGGAAGTAGCATAGATTTTTGCTGTGGCTTCATAAGGACAAGACGAGAGAGTTTTGAATATTTACGAATATAGCCAATGCAACGAATCAATACGAGATTGATAGTAGCAGGACGAATATGACAGGTCTGAGTAGCAGGAAACTCTGCATGGAAAGAGTATTGTCCAAAGTGACACCTAAGTTTTTGACTGAGTCTGAGAGGGGAATGATATTGTTACCCAGTTGGATTGACTCTATGGAAACAGAGGCTAGTTTGTTTTTTGTCCCTACAAGCATTGCTTCGGTTTTTTCACCATTTAATTGAAGTTTATTTTGAACCATCCAATTTTGAATATCAATATAGCAGTTGTTACTTTCTGTAAGAATGGAATCTAGATCTTCAGGGGTTGTACTGTTTTGGAGTTGTGAGTCATCTGCATAGAAGTGATGTTTCATGTTGTGCTGATCGATGACATTGGCAAGAGGTGACGTATACAAAGTAAACAAGACAGGACCAAGCACAGACCCCTGGGGGACTCCACAAGAAAGCCTAACCTGTTCAGACTGACGACCATTGACCAGAACTGATTGAAAACGATCAGAAAGGTAAGAGGAAAACCAAGAAAGAGCAGGGCCCTTAATTCCAAAAGTATGTTCAAGACGAGACAGAAGAATGGAGTGGTCTATGGTATCAAAGGCAGCAGAGAGATCAAGAAGTGTCAAAAGAGAGATTTGACCAGCATCAGAAGCAAGTAAGAGGTCATTGACGATTTGAACAAGGGCTGTTTCTGTACTGTGGTTGGTTCTATAGGCAGACTGATAAGGATGATGAAGATTGTTTGAGGATAGATGATCGTTAAGTTGTTTCAGGACAGTCTTCTCAAGGAGTTTGGAGAGAAAAGGGAGGTTAGATACAGGTCTGTAGTTTTTCAGATTATTTGGA
>CM065690.1:48150374-48222959 GCA_017654935.2 Phymorhynchus buccinoides
CCAGCCGAGGCAAGAATAAAGTATAAAATTGCTTGCCTCTGTTTCAATGCTGTCCATTCATCTGCTCTGACAAACTTGTCCTTTCTATTCATCGTACAAACACTAAGACATATGGTGAACGTTCATTTTCTTTCAGCGCCCCTTCTGTCTGGAACACCCTACCATATGAACTTCGTTCTGCTAAATCTTTCCAATCTTTCAAAACCGCTCTTAACCCCTTGACTGCCAGAGAAAATTAAAGAAAAAATAATTGGGCAAATCATGCAATAAAAAAAAAGACGACTGATAGAGCCAATCTGGCAAAACGGTCTGCGGATATAACTCTCTTGTTTGTGTGTTAAAGAAAAACCCCAGCATATCAGGGTTATTCTTCTTCATCTGATGACATCATCAGTGATGTCATCAGATCAGTACGTAATACGTTGGTGGCAGTCAAGGGGTTAAAACTCACCTCTTCCGGCAATACCTCTGATTTCTTCCTTGTCCTGTTTCCTGCCTTAAAACTATGTTCCCCACATTGTGTGTGTGTGTGTGTGTGTGTGTGTGTGTGTGTGCGTGTGTGTGTGTGCGTGCGTGCGTGCGTGTGTGTGTGCGTGCGCACGCGCGTGTGTGCGGACGTGTGTGTGTGTTGTGGCTATATGTGCTATGTTTTTGATAGTTATTGTAGTAGCTAATTATGGAAATAATTGTGAAGCGCCGTGAGCTCAAGAGAGAAAGGGCGCTCCGGCTATAAATGTTAGTTATTATTATTATTATTATTATTATTATAATGCAGCATTCGCTCAAATGGGTTTGGAACTAAAGCGGGGCCAGCCACATTGCATACGATCCTGTCTAGAGTTGAGAACCGGTTCAAAAATGCGAACCGGTTTTAAAATCGGTTTTCTCTCTTTGAACCGGTTTTTTAAACCAGTACTCGCATCACACTAGTTTCACCTATGCAAACACATATTTATTTGTCAGAATATTCACACACACACGCACGCACGCGCGCACACATGCACACACACACACACTAAAGAAAAATGACTTATGACACACACACACACACACACACACACTTAACTCAACACTCGGTCACAGTCAAAGCCATAGTCCACCACAAACTAGAAACAGCTACTCTTGGTTTACTAACACCCAATCTGCGCTGAGAATCAGTGTTGTTTTTTCAAAAAGAATGCGTTATTCTAAAAAAAACACACTTACTTTCAGTTTGCAATTAAAAAACCGGTTCACAGCAACTCGAACCGGTTTCAGTTTCGAAACGCGAAAGTTTAGCACCGGTTTTTCGGTTCAAACCGGTTTCCCCCACCTCTATTCCTGTCCTAATCGGCGATTGTGACGATGTCTGTGAGACATGATTCACATGAAATACTTCCCTCTGAAAATAATTATTCCGTTTTCGCTCACGTGAAATACTTCCCTCTGAAAATAATTATTCCGTTTTCGCTCACTATGTGTGTTTGACCTCAAGTTCGTGTGAGTGTTTTGTGTGTTGTCTAGCTTTTCATTTTGTTAGTATTGTTTTTATCATGATTGTAAGCGCTTAGGGCTTTTGTTAAGATTAAGCGCCCTAAATATTCATTATTATTATTATTATTATTCTCAAGTACTGAGACTCCAATACACGATTCAAATAAAACATGTCTGACACCCCCCCAAAATGCAGATATTTCATCAGATTCGTGTACGGTGGACTACAAATATAGTGAACATAACTAGGGGAAGACGGGGTCAAAAGCGCATGGGCGGGTAAGAAGCCCACCCCAATTATCTCATGAAATGAAGCAATATTTCAGTCTCATTTCGCCCATGAGACGAGCGTTAATGTCTAGCATTCGTCTCATGGGCAAATTTGATTGAAATTTTCTTTATTTCATGAGATAGGGGAAGACGGGTTAAAAAGCGCATGGGCGGGTAAGAAGCCCACCCCAATTATCTCATGAAATAAAGAAAATTTCAGTCAAATTTGCCCATGAGACGAATGCTAGACATTAACGCTCGTCTCATGGGCGAAATGTGTGTGTGTGTGTGTGTGTGTTCGTGCGTGCATGTGTGTATGTCTATCCATGTGTGTGTGTCTATCCATAAAGCTGCTCCATCTTCTGCAACAATATTTCCATCTATACGCCAGCTCGCACTTGACGTTCAGTTTCTGACCCTCTTTCTCTCCAGATCCCTAGGTATAAGCTTTCAACTGTTGGTCGGCGCTCTTGTGATGTCTCAGGACCGACCTCCTGGAATAAACTTCCTCTTTCCCCGCTCCGCCGTCAGCGACCGACCCTCTTTGCTTTCAAAGCTAACCTCAAAACCCACCTGTTCCCCCGTCTCTAAAGCTCCGCTCTCTTTCTCTTATCTCTCTTGTCATTAGGTCTGTTTCTGCTGTATTCCATTAATGTTATGTTATCCGTGTGTGTTCGCTTTGTATTGCGTTTTGTTTGAATGCATTATTATGATTATATGAATGCTAACGTGTGTGCATGTGCGCTTTGATTTCATTTCTATCAAGATTCAGCGCCGTATAAATAATGTATGCTGTTGTTGTTGTCGTGTGTGTGTATGTGCGTGCGTGCGTGTCCGTGTGTGTGTATTCATCATGTGGTTTACGGCCAAATGAATCCACGTGAATCTATCAGTCAATGTTGTCAACACAATCTCGAAATGGGCGTGTCGTGGACCATGAGGCTAAATGGGAAACGACGAATCAGAGCATCACTGGGGGCGGGGGGGAGAGAATCAATTACAATGTGTGTGTGTGTCGTTGTGACACGCGCCTGCACTGGCTGGCTTCGCGAAGCATTCTTGTGTTAAAAGGCGAGGAACAAAAGCATTGACTTAGAATCAATCATAACCTACTACACTGTGGGGGTAGGTTAATGAAACCGTGCATGGGCCAATCGTTTTATGGGTGTGAAGCACAGAAGATTCATTGTGTAATCTGATTCTAATGGCAATGCTCTCAAGCTTGCGAGTGATGGTGAGTATAAACATACAGAGAGAGAGAGAGAGAGCAATTCTTTTTATTGTCAATTAACCAAAGGTTCTGAGAGAGAGAGAGAGAGAGAGAGAGAGAGAGAGAGAGAGAGAGAGAGAGAGAGAGAGAGAGAGCGCATTCTTTTTTTTTTTTTTATTGTCATTAACCAAAGGTTCTTAGAGAGAGAGAGCTCCTGAGTCTGACAAACACACAATTGCGTGTAATCATGAGTGCGTCTGAGACAAGTCAACACAGGTAGGGTAGTGGTATGTAAATTAGGCCAAACAAATCGTTTTGAGAGTTTAGTCTAATAATTATTTATATACTGATACCCGTGCTGACTGTATAAGGCGCACTCATCATTATATATACACGCCCTTCAACTTTAATATACAAGATCGAATAGTATATTAGTATACAACTTATTTCTTAAAACTACATCTATAGAAATATTTTCACGTTCTCTCTTATAGCTGTACATGTATAAATATATGGTCTAACGACCGGGAGGACGCTAAACACTAAAGTCATCATTACACACCCTGACTAACCTTAATTGCCAGATTGATGTTTGTCACCAGACAACAACAACAACAACAAGCATGTACACCCACCGACAGTACACCGCTAACCCAGCCATCACCATCAACAACAGCGAAGACAGCATTGAGCCAGGGACAGCGCGGTCGTTGAGCATCGTCAGCTACAACATCCTGGCGGAGATTCACCGCGTCCGGTGGGACTACAGCTACACTGGTGAGGAGTTCCTGCGCCAGGAGTACCGGCACTCCTTGCTGATGAAGGAGCTGCAGTACCTGGATGGAGACGTGGTCTGTCTGCAGGAGGTCAACCCCCAGTACTTCACCGACACCCTGCTGCCGGACATGAAGAGGTGACTGCTTCATGCACCTGCATTTTGTAGCTACGTTGTTGTTCAGATCATGTTTGTGTGCTATTAATGTGCTAAAACCCGAGTGCATTAAATTGGATCAGACGTATTTGTTTGTAATCAAACATTGTTCAACCACCCTGCTGCCTGATAAATTATGAAGAGGTGATGATGATGAATTTCCGTTTTAACGTCCTCCGGTCTGAAACAGACACATATGGGACATTAATAGATATAAAGATGGTTGGAACGATCCTGGAGGCAATGCCCGGAGGCGGCATTGCAACTCCAGGAAACTGAGTCCCGAATTTTGTAACGATAGATGTAATAATGAAGAGGTGAGTGACACCACCTGTGTTATATGCAGCACAAGTTGGCTTGACTGTTGGGGTTGTGTTTGTGTGCTAAACATTTAATTCAGTGCATTGGATTTGTTGTTACAGTACAATTGCTTAGGGAAATGTGTATGTAGGGCCTGCACCAGTTTGTCATTTCTCACTATGACTTCCAGAGAGAAGAGACAGGTGCTATTCTGGTGGGTTAGGCTAAAATTTATTTGTTGTGGAGATGCCTTGCCCTTTTTACACCCCTTTCTTGGCCTAAAGGACCGAGTGACTTTTAGTGGGGGACACTATTCCCAAAATTTGATGGTTTTGGAACTTGCTAGAGTCAAAGTGCCAAACTTTTTGTGGTGATTCTTTACGCCCCACATATGAAATCTAAGGTTGGACCCAACAAATCTGTGGCCATTTGCAGGGTCACCAGCCCTATTTTAGGATAGCTGATGTGGGGAAGGCCTCCAAAGGCCAACCAATCCATTTGGCTGCAGCTCTAGGATCCAGTCATGCAGTGTCTTTTGTCTTACTAATAGGCCTATGTGTGGTATTTTGTGGTGAGTTAGAGTGTCACAAACAAAAGTTCCTCTATTTGTTGGAGTTAATGGGTGTTATGATTTGAATACGGGTCTGTTTAGATGTATTTTCATTGCATTGTATGGACAGGTTGGGCTATGATGGACTCATGAAGTGTCGGACCACAGACTACTACAATGAAGGAGAGGCCACGTTCTTCAGGACCAACGTCTTTGACCTTATGTCCAGCAAAGGATTGTCTCTTACTGAATGTGCTCACCGTGTAAGTAAAGGCTAGTGTGCGCCCAAGCACAAGCACGCACATTCATGTAGGCCTACGCACGCGCACACACACAACTACAAGTTGGCCTTCAGGGGGTTTGTCTGTTTTTGTGTTTTTTAACTCCAAGAGAGACGACTGAAGAGAAACCAAGGGAGAACAATGGGAGATGAGACTGTAAATAAGAGGCTTTTTTAGTTTGAATATCTTTATATTTTACAGATTGTTGAACAGTCAGATGTGAACCCTACAATCAAAGAAGCAGCCAAGAATTACCTAAATCAGGCAGACGTGGTTCTCATCACAAACCTGCGCTGTAAAGCATCTGGAAGAGTCCTGACCGTCGGCAATGTTCATCTGTGGTGGGAGGACAACCTTCATCTTGATGTTAAAACGATCCAGGTAGGCCCAAATTGTAGTTTGCATACTAGGAACGAACGCTTTTAACATCAAAGTCTTCAGATAGGATCATTATGAGCAGGCAAGCCAGAGGACAGATTAACCGGAAAACTGGGTTTTGATTATCAGAATCTTTCTTTGTCTGAACAAGTCTTTTTCTGGTGGTTGTTTAAAACTTATAAAAGCCCTTTTCTATTGATCCAGTTTTTATTTGAATGTTTGGGTCTTAGTAAGTAAATGAATTTAGCACTTAAAGCTAATGAATCATAATCAGATGAGCTGTAGTTTTTATAATTAATAATTGAACATACAACCTTGATACTGAGAAGCAGCCCCCAACGGCTGATTATAATATTGTATGCAACACATCCTTGTCTCAAGATCATATTAAAACCAACTTTGAGTTCATACACCACAAAGCAATCTTTATTAACTATGGATGCTATATTTATAATAATTATTTAATGTAGTGTCCATGATTACTAACAGCACACTTCTATCCCATGCCAGGCACTGTGTGCAGTTCAAGAGACAGTGGCCATGTCTGGCGTGGAAGGTGCTCATGTGCTCTGCGGGGATTTCAACTCGGATTGCTCCACCCCGGTATACCAGCTGCTCAGAGACGGTCAGCTGTCGGACTCCTCCATACAAGCCCTGCAGTGTGTGAAGAAACTGCAACTGAACAATGGTTTCAGTGTGAGTAGATGGTCCAACTAGAAAGCACTTAAAAGCCAATGACGTTCTAGAATGAATTAATAACAAGGGCATCGCCGTGCAACGCATTGTGACAATGAAACCCGGCCAGAGTTATGTCCCCCCCCCCCCCCCCCCCCCCATAAACACACCACTTTCCCCCCTTACAGAACGCATAAAATACATAGCCCAAAATTTGAAGCGATTCTGTTCAGTAGTTCACGAGATACAGATGAACTTTTATACAAACTTCCTTGCACCATGTCCTCCCCCCCCCCACAATAAACACACCACTTTCCACCCTTACAGAACGCATAAAATACATAACCTAGAATTTGAAGCGATTCTGTTCAGTAGTTCACGAGATACAGCTGAACTTTTATACAAACTTCCTTGCACCATGGTACACCACCACACAAAATTTGAAACGATTCTGTTCACTAGTTCACGAGATAAAGCTGGGGGACAATTACATAGCCCAAAGAAGGAAATTTCGGTTTTCAAGGTCAAACTTCAAGGTCAATGTCAGCACGGTGTTGATTAACGAAAGGAAGCTTCCTTTTCAAGCTGTCTACCCCTCTGCCAATTTTAATCAAAATCCAAACAGTAGTTTTTAAGATAATCGATATACAGACAGACACACACACAAACCGATCGCAATACCTCGGCCTCTGGCCGGGTAATTACATTAATAATTCTCTTTCAGTGTTGTTGTTGTTGTCGTACCCTGGCTTAATTAAAGACGCCAGGGATCATCCCAAAAGCCAAAGCACTTGAACACTATAGTACAAATGCATCAGCTAGGGATGAGAACATTACGTCTGTGACTGTTTGGGATTACCCCGCCACGTGGGCAGCCACACTGTCTTCGGAGGAGTCTTTCAGTGTCTTGGTTGCTGCGTGCTTGTGCTAAAGGTTCAAGGAACAAATCTGAAACTTCCTTCTTTTTTGTTTGTTAGAAAGTATCTTGGGTCTTTTTCTCTAAACTTTTGTTATTGCCATTGGTGGAAAGTGTATATAGGTGCTGTTAAATGTACAAACAAAGGCATGTTTTGAAACTATTTTCTTGCTCTAGGCCTACCAGTCTCACGGTTAACATATTTACAACAAATAATCCAATGTTCTGGTCCTGATTTTTCTTCTTCAGGGGCATAAAGCTTGCACAAAGGATTCCAAATCAATTGACAGACCACCTCACAGACTCTGGAATGATGCTGGTAAACAAGTTTCCATTCCCCACAGTGCCAAGGGGTCTACCATGCGTGCCTCATTGGGTTTCCATTCCCCACAGTGCCAAGGGGTCTACCATGCGTGCCTCATTGGGTTTCCATTCCCCACAGTGCCAAGGGGTCTACCATGCGTGCCTCATTGGGTTTCCATTCCCCACAGTGCCAAGGGGTCTACCATGCGTGCCTCATTGGGTTTCCATTCCCCACAGTGCCAAGGGGTCTACCATGCGTGCCTCATTGGGTTTCCATACCCCACAGTGCCAAGGGGTCTACCATGCGTGCCTCATTGGGTTTCCATACCCCACAGTGCCAAGGGGTCTACCATGCGTGCCTCATTGGGTTTCCATACCCCACAGTGCCAAGGGGTCTACCATGCGTGCCTCATTGGGTTTCCATTCCCCACAGTGCCAAGGGGTCTACCATGCGTGCCTCATTGGGTTTCCATTCCCCACAGTGCCAAGGGGTCTACCATGCGTGCCTCATTGGGTTTCCATTCCCCACAGTGCCAAGGGGTCTACCATGCGTGCCTCATTGGGTTTCCATACCCCACAGTGCCAAGGGGTCTACCATGCGTGCCTCATTGGGTTTCCATTCCCCACAGTGCCAAGGGGTCTACCATGCGTGCCTCATTGGGTTTCCATACCCCACAGTGCCAAGGGGTCTACCATGCGTGCCTCATTGGGTTTCCATACCCCACAGTGCCAAGGGGTCTACCATGCGTGCCTCATTGGGTTTCCATTCCCCACAGTGCCAAGGGGTCTACCATGCGTGCCTCATTGGGTTTCCATTCCCCACAGTGCCAAGGGGTCTACCATGCGTGCCTCATTGGGTTTCCATACCCCACAGTGCCAAGGGGTCTACCATGCGTGCCTCATTGGGTTTCCATTCCCCACAGTGCCAAGGGGTCTACCATGCGTGCCTCATTGGGTTTCCATTCCCCACAGTGCCAAGGGGTCTACCATGCGTGCCTCATTGGGTTTCCATTCCCCACAGTGCCAAGGGGTCTACCATGCGTGCCTCATTGGGTTTCCATTCCCCACAGTGCCAAGGGGTCTACCATGCGTGCCTCATTGGGTTTCCATTCCCCACAGTGCCAAGGGGTCTACCATGCGTGCCTCATTGGGTTTCCATACCCCACAGTGCCAAGGGGTCTACCATGCGTGCCTCATTGGGTTTCCATTCCCCACAGTGCCAAGGGGTCTACCATGCGTGCCTCATTGGGTTTCCATACCCCACAGTGCCAAGGGGTCTACCATGCGTGCCTCATTGGGTTTCCATACCCCACAGTGCCAAGGGGTCTACCATGCGTGCCTCATTGGGTTTCCATACCCCACAGTGCCAAGGGGTCTACCATGCGTGCCTCATTGGGTTTCCATTCCCCACAGTGCCAAGGGGTCTACCATGCGTGCCTCATCCCCACAGTGCCAAGGGGTCTACCATGCGTGCCTCATTGGGTTTCCATACCCCACAGTGCCAAGGGGTCTACCATGCGTGCCTCATTGGGTTTCCATACCCCACAGTGCCAAGGGGTCTACCATGCGTGCCTCATTGGGTTTCCATACCCCACAGTGCCAAGGGGTCTACCATGCGTGCCTCATTGGGTTTCCATACCCCACAGTGCCAAGGGGTCTACCATGCGTGCCTCATTGGGTTTCCATTCCCCACAGTGCCAAGGGGTCTACCATGCGTGCCTCATTGGGTTTCCATTCCCCACAGTGCCAAGGGGTCTACCATGCGTGCCTCATTGGGTTTCCATTCCCCACAGTGCCAAGGGGTCTACCATGCGTGCCTCATTGGGTTTCCATTCCCCACTCTGTGGAGGAGTCAAACAAGAAAGCCGTACGGGGCCAAAGGGACTGGCTGTGACAGGACAAGAAAAATGGAACCCAAACCAACAAAGTGCACTGCCCAGAAATCACGGCTGAGAAAATCATCAAGAAATCCATTCCGTGGGGTTCCATCCATTTTGCTTACATCCAGAAACACACTCTAGTTTCAATTGTGAGTAGAACAATGTGTAAAACTTATCAAATTTAACATGACAATAAGCCACTGTATGATATTGTGCATGTATTTTTGTATGTTATCCAAGACCATACAATACAAATGCAGGGTCGATATAATAACAATAACTTGCATGTTTCGGTGTGCAGAAATCATTCATTGATCATTTCAAAGGAGCCTTTCGTCACGCATCAGCAGACCTAAAAAGTGCCCACTGCACAGTAAAGGTAAACACATAGAATGCTATTCATGATTAATGTTTTGTTGTCAGTAACCATAGCCGCCAAAGCTTTTTATGGCGATTCCCACTTAAAGCATTCATGCAACACTGCATTATCAGCCTTTAGACTACTTAAAAGTGACAGAGCTATTTCAGTACAAGTCAATAACCATGCCTTGTTAAGTATCCGCACAAACTTCCTGTTTGTCATTTCTATATTGAGTCTAACACTCCACCCCCCACCCCCTTTTCATTTCTGTCTTCCAGTGTCTGGCTTTGAGACGCATTGACAACTTTAAAGAAATGAAAACAAAAGGGTATAAACTGAAACCAGCTGATCTCTCAGCATTTGAATGCAACATTATGTGCTTGTAACTTCCTCTAATCTGCCACTCTCTTTGACTCTGCCTTTTCTCTTTGCTTTCTATCATCTACTATCTTTCTGACTTATTGACCCATTCTCCTGCCTTTAAAAAAAATTGTTCCTTTGAGATCCTCTGAAATCGGAATGTGTCGGCTGTACGCAGCCGGGAGACCAGTGAAAACTGAAAACCGGCACATGTATCTTACCCATTATGGCCATATGGCCTGGGATCGCAGAATTCAACAAGCAAATAAACTTGTTGCCACTATTACAGTGCAACCCAGCGCTAAGTTTCAATTTGTTTAAATCCAACTATACTTACATGTTTATACTTACAAGTCAACATGTACACACACGCACACAAATTTCTTCTATCCCCTTTTCACTATCATAACACACACAAACATGCGAGCACGCACAAACATGCACATATGGGTGCGCCCATTCATGGTTGTGTACATTTTCAAAAGAACATTTTCATATCTTGACAGATCCATGTTTTTAAAACTGTATAAGGCCCTTGTTAGGCCCCACCTTGAATATGCAAATATTATATGGCATCCATATTTAAAAAGACAGTCTGTAGCTATAGAAAAGATCCAAAGAAGAGCAACCAGATTATTGAGAGAATGCAGAGATATGAATTACCTAGAAAGACTAAAATACCTTAATTTACATTCCTTAAAAGGTAGAAGATTGAGAGGGGACCTGATTGAGACGTATAAGATATTTAATGGCCTTGTTAACATTGATGTTACTAATATTTTCCAACTAACAGATTATAACAGAACAAGGAATTCAGAAATGAAAATCCTGATGGGCCATAGCAATACTAATATGAGAAAAAATGCACTGACTAACAGAATTGCACAGTTTTGGAATGTTCTTCCTACTCAACATAAATGTTCACCTAATACTAATGTATTTAAAAGTCTTCTGGACAGCAATCAAAAATGTAAACAAATGTTTTTTGAATATGATGAATGAACATATCAAAATTATAATGCGTATGCGCAACTATAATAAATGTACAAAAAGAAGGAAGGGGACACTTGATAGGCCGCGAGGCCTAGGCTTATGAGCCAGTCCCCCACTACTACTACTACTACTACTACTACTAACATGCACTCCGGGTATGCACACACTCGCTGCTTGCTTTGCAAATAGAAAATGAGATCACTGTGATTCGTTCAATACACAGTTCAGTAAGATTAGCCTCCCTTGAACTAGTATTTCTTTTATGCAAAACAAATCTCTACTTGAATGACACAATCAATTAACTTCAAAATTCTTAAGCAACATTCCTGTATCCTTTCCTCCTTCAACATGTGATAAAAAATCCATCCGTGCATGTCATGATGATGTGTGTGCGTGCGTTTCTTCTTTTTGCGGTCTGTTTGTTAGTACCGTAGTTGTTCTTTGCGTTTCCCTAGTTTCTATTCTTTGTTATTCTTCCTTCTTCTTCCAAGAGAGACGCAAAGGAATGTAAAAACATGTGTGATGGCATGTCTTCAGATCCCATTGTAATAATTCAACTTCAATTGTGGGAAATAAACTCAGATGATATTGAAAACAAACAATACAATTTTTAACATGCTCTGTGTGTGTGCGTGCTTTATACATACATATGTATGTGTGTGTGTGTATCTTTTTCTCCCCCCCCCAGGGATCAGAACCTGAAGTGACCTGCTACACCGACAAAGGCTATCAACTGGACTACATTTTCTACAGCTCCAAGACCCTGGATCTTTTCGGCGTGCTGGATGTCGTGGACCCAGACATCGTGGTGAAAACTGGTGGTCTGCCTTCGGAGGATTTCCCCTCGGATCATTTGTCCTTGAAGACATGCTTCGCCTTTCTATGAATAATATATATGCACTACACAGAGCAATATGCATGCTTTACACGATACTGCAGTTACGTTTAAAACTGTTGCTGGTGATGGTGCTGCTAGTTACGTTTTTAAACATTTTCAGATTTGTTTCTTTTTAGGCCAACTCAATGCAACAATTTCAGAAATATTGTTTGTGTTGTCTCTTTGAAGGAAAAACATGTACAATTGCATGCTTATGCTCTCGCTAATTATGGTAATAAATCAGCTCTAGTGTACTTTAAAAATTTTTATATTTTAACTCCTATATTTGTGTATCGATTGAGACCATTTGTGACCTAGCACCACGACAGGGACATAAAGTGTCCAACTGACCATTCTGGAAAAAATACACATTTGAAAACTTCACACAGTTCTCTTTCTAATGATACAAGGGCATTTCTTGTATCTTTTTCCGTTCCAAAATTATGAGCATTTAAAGTTAGTAGGGTGAGCGTCAGCCATTTTGAGAAAACACAGTCTACAGTCTGGCCTAGATGAAGAAAATGCATTGACCTACTCGTTTTAAATCACTTATAAGACCATTTAGAGACCATATTAAAGATTGTCCTTTATAACTATGAAAGATAAGTTATATCTGTCAACAAGAACTGAGAACAAGAAAATACCCATAATTCTATATGGACTAAAATGAGATTTTTGACTTTGCAAGTCTATTGTGAGAAACTAGCCCAGCGACTTATTTACTTCTGTGGTGCTGGGTCACATTTATCCAACCTTTTTAAAACTTGATAAAATGGATGGATGTATACTTTTTACCATACTAACTAGTAAATTGTTTTGATCATGTAATGACAAGATGAAAATGGTCCAACACTAACAGCAATAATTCTAAAACAGAATTTAGTAGCAAGATTAACATGACATGTAATTAATTTGCCATTCAGTTCTGGTGCAAAATACGTTATGTCGGCCTACGAGGTTTGTTCTATAAACCCGTTTTCTGTTCAATTTTTATTTTTTGTTTAGTTCTGTGTGTGTGGTTTGTGTGTGTGTGCGAGTGTGCATGTTGGTGCACACAATTTAATGAAATAATGTAACATGCTTTTTTCTTGTGCTTTTTTTAAAGCATGTTGCAAGATCTCTTCAGCTTACACCGAAACGGCGTTTGTTACATGCACTTTTACCTCATTTGTTACTCAGACTCAAATGCTCCTGCATCGTGCGATGCATGAGGCAACCAGGGTGCTCCAACGGCTCCTATCGGCAGTCAGTCTGATAGCATCACTTCAGCATCTGTTTGCCAGCTGAAGGTCTTGCTCCACTGTCTGACGCCAGTTCATCCTTGGCCTCCCTCTTTTCCTCTGCCCCCTTGGGATCCACCCGAGAACCTGGTTTGCTGGTCTAGATGGTGGCAGTCTGGCGCAGCCAACTGAGACGTCGTTTGCAGATTATACTGGCAACTGGAACTTGCTTTGTGCGTTCTCTCACCTCTTCATTTGTGATAGTCGCTCCACTTGATGCCTAAGATTTTCCTGAGGCACTTGATATCAAATGAGTTCAGCTGCTTCTCCTGGCTAGATTTTAAGTGCCAGGTCTCACAGCTGTAGAGCAAGGTGGATAGGACAGAGGTGTAGAAGCGCAGCTTCAGTTGGAGTGAGTTTCTTGCTTCCCCAGATCTTTGACAGCTGATTGAAGGCTGCTGCTGCTTTGCCTGTGCGACAGTTGAGTTCTTTGTCCATGTCGCCTGTGCTGCTGATGTTACTGCCCAGGTAGGTGAAATCCTGGACCACCTCTATCTCATTCTGTCCAATGAACATCCCAGATGGAGAAGAGTGTTATGTTTAGTATCAGTTGAAGACATCTAACTCTTATATAGAGTGCCCTTCTGAATTTTTGTTCTATGTTCACTATTCTTTGAACAAGGTCACGGGGCAGTGGGTGGATGCCTCGTGCCTCCATACAGGGAGCTGGATGACCCTGCCCCCTCCACAAGTATCTCATTAGTTAGTTAGCTAGTCTGGTATAGTCCTGTCAACAGCTATGGTTATCTCAGGACTGTCACCGCATAAAGTTCTACCACTTATAGCAAAACACAAATCCATGAATCTCAACAACGTACAAAACCTGCAAACAAAAAATGTAGTACAATTCATAACATGACACTTCCATCATTATACCCTATAGCACATAAGTCCACACAGTGCTGGAAACGTGGAGCCACACTACTCTCATTTATCGGATCCAGGTTTTAAAAAAACAGTAAAAAAGGATAACAAATACATACTAGTAAGCTAAAATACATAAAAAAGGCTATATAAGCAGAATGGACAACAGGTGCCCACTCAAGAGCGCAATTATCACGCGTGGACGCCAGTGTACAATAAAAAAAACAAAAACTGCCATGTCATAAATTGCAAAAAGGAAAAACATGGAAGGGTTTTATAAAAAAAAAATGCAGGTGAATGGACCAATAAGGCAGAAAAAAGTAGACGCCAAAAAGCAAAAAGAAGAGAAAAGGCAGAGTCAAAGAGTGACAGAGTAGGGGAAGTTGCTAGCATAGAACTTCCAGAAGGGGGAACTATTTCTGCTGAAAGACCCCCAGGTATCCCCACGGGAGGGCCCTAACCACATAAGCCAGCCAAAGCCGTTGCCCGCCTCCTATGACGAGTGGTTGGACTTTAGGAGGCTGCTGGGCTACTCTCCGTAAGCCCCCCCCCCCCCCCCCCCCACCATGATAGGTGGAAGCTCGCCGGGGGGAAGTCTCTCATCATGGGGATAAGTCACCGGGGAGGTCTTTCGTAAAAATAGTTCCATCACCTTCTTGAAGTTCTATGCTTGTAACTTCCTCTAATCTGCCACTCTTTGACTCTGCCTTTTCCCTTTGCTTTCTATCGTCTACTATCTTTGACTTATTGGCCCTTCTCCTGCCTTTTTTCCACAAAAATCTTCCAAATAAATTTTCTCCTTTGAGCTCCTCCGAAATCGGAATGTGTCCACTGTATGCAGCGGGAAGACCAGTGAAAACTAAAAACCGGACACATAGTTAGTACCTTACCCATTATGGCCTGGGAACGCAGAAGAAGGTGGTCAAACGAAGAATGCATGCAAGTCTTTTGTTCCTCCATAATCCTGAACTTTCTACTAAAAATGAGTTTTACATGTAATGCTTTCCGATAATAAACAGTTCACACTAATTATTGCAGCTCATCCAGTCTTGTCTAGTTCAATAAAGGTGGACCAATTATCTTTACAGCAAACCTACTTGGAGACAGCAATAGAACATATTACATTTCTAGTCTGCTGCTATTATGATTCTTCATTGATTGTGTATTTGGCCCTGGGTCACGATACTTTTGCTTTGATAACCAGATTTTATTGAATTTTTGTGATAATTGCTTCTATATTTGATCAAGATATTTGCTTTGATGATCAGATTATATATAATATCGGTGACATTGATTGTATTTGAGCATATGAGAGCTCTACAAAACTTTTTCCCATTGTTGGTGATAAAAAAAAAGTGTGTTTTAAAATTTCAATTTAGTTTTTCACTGGTGTGCTTATTGGCAACATACAGTTTGGACTTTAAATCATGAATGAGAGACTTAGTGGGATTTTGTTCACGCCAGAGGGCATGGCACTCGTGTGGGACTAATCCTCTCTATATTCGTAGTTGGGGATAAAAAGAGAGACAGTGAGTGGTCCTACCATCTCTCTCTCACTACTCCCAAGTAAGAAAATCGCGTGATAAGCCCCTAGTGCATTGACTGCCCTCTGGCGTGAAAAATATCGCCATAGGTTGACCATTCTTTTTACATGGTGGTAACATTTGTTTGTATTGTACATCTGTTAACTAAGTTACAATATAAAAAAAAAAAATTGGGCATTTTTATCCCATTTTGTTTTCAATATTAAAAGAAAATATTTCTTCCTCTGTGTGTGTGTGTGTGTGTGCTTGTAAACTGTAAAACAATGCAACACAAACAATAACATTAAAGAATGCTTCATGTTTTCTAAACACTTTTTAACTTGCACAGAGTTCCTAAAAACATCACTCAAAGAAGAGTACTCCGCAGTTACTCATATTTACATGCTACATTATTTCAAAGGAAATACACATACACACAAAAAGTATTGATATAGATATATATCTCAAATCAGCCCCAAGAATATCAAACCATGCGTGACTATTTTCTTAAAATGTTTAAATAAGAGATGATTTGTGTGATAACACCAACGACATTGCTATTATTTCCATCATCTGCTAGGTCTATCTAGACCTAGCCTAGGTCACCCACTACAAGCCAGAATCACTAGCCTAGATTTTAAAAAATTCTATGATCGTGCAAAAAGCCCTTATCGTTTCAAGCTCATTGCTCATTGGCACACCATCCACTAAATTCGTTTCACACACCAGATATTCCTTTGATCAACATTACTGTCTGTCAGTCTGTGTGTGTGTGCCTGCACATGCAAGTGTGTGTGCGCGCTCGTGCATGTGAGTTTGCATGCATGTGTGTATACAATGTATGTGCACACAGGAAATGGGGTGCAATTTCTCCCATGTTTGTTGTTGTCGAACCCTGGCTTAAAGACTCCAGGGATCATCCCAACAGCGGAAGCACTTGAACACCAAGGTACAAATGCACCAGCTAGGGATGAGAACATTACGTGTGTAACAGTACCGTTTTTGATTACCCCGCCACATGAGCAGCCACACTCCGACTTCGGAGGATTTGGGACTGATGTAGGCGCTTGCCATGGCTAAAGACAATCCCCGCATAACTATGCAGAGCATAACATTTTGATGTAGCCTTGGCGTTCTAGCTTATGTCAATTGGTCTGACACAGCCTTATGCCAAGGAGATATCCCATGTTTTGTCTTGACCTTTTAAAATTTGAAACTGGGGGGTGAATATACCCTGTAAACAGGGGGTGAATGTATCCATTCAGAGGAAAAAATCAGGAACCCTGTTACAGGCATGCGTTACTGGAGTCTTCATACTCAATATAAAACCTCCATTAGCTTTTGTTCTTTATTGAAACCAGTCTTCTTTTCAAACATTTTCATTTATAGATGCAATGACAGATATAATGAAACACAAAAAAATGCTTACTTGCAACATTTAGAACAATGGGGGAACAAAAGGAATGAACCATGAAACAATACACAGATATTCATCATACACTCAACCCGTAGACCTCTGCTTTTGGTTGCTGTACAAGACGCACAAAACATAAAGCAGGATGCATTCAATCTATGACCATTTTTCCCACACTCATAGTCATACAATGACAAGTCCAATACTTACCGTAATTCTGAAAGAAAATCATCTGAAACACATTCACGACTAAACATTCTCTACTGCATTACCTACCTGTACAAAATGGATGACACATAAACTGTTCAATTCAAATGAAATATTTATAAGCATCAAGAATTCTCTTCAGTTGACTTTAAGAGAGCAAGACCTTGAAGCTTGCAATGTACAACAGTGTGGTACACGCATCTATGCATACAATCTAAGCACAAATTGCAATAATGCCCCATAGAAAACATGCTAAAATTATAACCAGGAATTCAAGACAATTTACTTCTTTTTAAATACTTAAATTCCCCAGTGGGGATACTGGAGGGGTCTTTCGTACAAATAGTTCCCCAGTCCCACCTTCTGGAAGGTCTGTGCTTGTAGCTTCCTCTCATCCTGACTCTGCCTTTTCCCTTTGCTGTTTTCTGCCTTATTGGTCCATTCTTATGGCTTTGTTCTAGAAATTCTTATGAAAACGACCATGCTGGACCTATTTCTTAGATAAGCGCATAACGGCAGCATGATGCACCTGCGCTCATGTAACAGGAGACTCTGAGTGATTGACGAAGAAGAAATATTTAAACCTGTGTGTGGAGAATGCTTGATCAAAGCACAGTGTAAAATTGAGCTGCAAATGTGTCGCATCATAAAAACTGTGAAACTCTTCAGTCATTCTTTTAGTTGACACTTTCCACAACCATTAACTGAAATAAATATTCTTAAAATATTTTTTTTTTTAAGAAATAAAAAGGCAAATGCTGTTAAAGTTATCATCCTTTCTTACTTTTCCATCACTTACGATACTAAGTTCATCACTTATTATGTGATTATGCACGTTTTGTTTTCATGTCATGTAATTTGTATAATGAAAAAAATAATTCAATAAAAAAGAAGAAGAGGCAAATGCAATAAAAGAAATTACATGTATGCTTTAAAAAGTAGTGTAGCACAAATGTGTTTAGTTTGGCAATACTGCCAGTTTGCTTGCGGTTGTAACTCTCCCTAATCATTGAGCACTGTCAAAAAGCCTCAATATACAAGTGAAAGAGCTCGCACTCTGCAGCTGACTGAAGCCGGTATTTCTACTCCCACCATTTCACCTGGGGATCATTGTGAACTTGCTCACTGCCTACAACACCAATGCTTCCCAACTTCCAGGTGGGAAATGAGAAAGTTGGATTCATTCTTTGCAAGGTTGGTACACTGCAAAGCTATCACTCTTTGCAACATTTAGGCTTTTTGGTACTGTGTAGATACATCTAAGTGTGAATTGACTATCCCAGGGACCTACCACGTTATGTCATGAGCTTTCTCATCACAGGGCTGTTTTCAGGTGTGCATCATGCACACTTGCATAATGGTGTGTGTTTTTTCTCCCCGTGAAAACAGCAAGAAAACATTGGACATCAGAAAGTAGGAACAATCAAAAACCAAATGACCTGTCAGACAGTAATGACAAGCCATCATCAAGATGTTGGATACAAAACCTAATGGCAAAAATAGCAGAATCTGGATAGAATTAGATTACATGACCACAACATTGCTCAAGTACTGTAAATCAGCTGAAGCAGTTTGTTAGTTATACCAAAGACCATATAGTTTAGAAGTACTGGGTTGTTTTTTTAAACCAAAATCAAGTCACTGACAGTAATAGAAAAACATAAACAACTAAAGACATGCTGTATGTAAATTGTAATCGAGTCAACGAATCCCCCAAAATCAAGTATGGTACATGTATTAGTATTATTAGGTACTTTATAGTCACAGAGGCGTCTGTGAAATTCGGGTTGCTCCCACCTGGAGAGCGCGTCGCAGCCAGAGGCGCGCCACTTTTTTTTTTTTTTTGCATGGGATTTTTGTGACTGATGAGGGGAAGGAAAGGGGTGTACATTTTGACCAAATAACTTTTTCGTTGCCACTGGGTTTAACATATGCTAAGTGCATGGGCACACAGGACCTCGGTTTATCGTCTCATCCGAAAGACTCCACGTTCAGACCGTAAGGCCTAGTGCAAAATGAGAGGAAAAATCCCCTGTACCCAGGTTCAAATTCGGGTTTACTTGACACGAGGCGAACGCGCTACCACTGTGCCACTCTACACCTTCGCTACCACTGTGCCACTCTACACCTGTGCCACTCTAGCAATTCATTATTTAAATACACCAGAAATACTTTTCGTAAAAATAATTTAAAAGAACACTTGACTTTTTCTTTTAAAATGACATTTACCAGGCAACAATGTATTGACATAACATTCAAAGAAAATTATACTAGGCAACAGATTAATTTGAATACCAAATGTCAAGCACTCCTATCAAACATTATAACTGGCCTGTGGATCAATCACTATCTTGTGCAAACTATACACAATGTTTTGAAAAAGAGAGAGAAAAAAAGATCAGTAACATTTCAAGAGTTTTTGCGGAAATTTTACAGTAGTGTTACACGGCAAGAATACATTTCAAAGCCCAGCGTCACATGGTTGAAAGCAGTTTCCAATCAGATATTCCACACAGCAGACAGCTGAGTCACCATTGCCTTAAGGCCCAGCCACACTGCATACAATTCGATCCCAATGCCATCCGATTGTGACGATGTCTGCGAGTCGTGATTCACATGAAATACTTCAGTCAAAAAATAATTATACTATTTTCGCTCACTATACTCAAATGGACAGTAATTAAATAAAATGTTTTGATACAAAAGTAGATATTTCATCATATTCATGTACGGGGGACAACAAATATAGTGAACAAACAGTAGGATTTCATCAGCTTCATTTAGACAGTAGAATGTCATGAGAATCATGCCTGACAAATGTCACGATCGGATCACTTTGGGGTTGAATAGTAATGCAGTAAGCACACTGCCCCTTAACAACATGGGTGCAACTACACAAAATGAAAAAACCCTGAAAGGCCGGGGTCTAGAGGCGACGTTCCCCTGCAGCTGAAGAAAAAAAATGATTTATTAAGGTATTTTAGCTTGCTTTTTCCACAATTTATACAACTGCTTATGAACTGTTGAAAAATACAGTAGACACACAAAGATCATGTTTGACAAATTTAAAAAGAAATAAATTAATTTTTCAGAAAAATTAAAAAACAGGAAATCCTTGTAAAAAGTTGTATACCAGGAAAAGTTGCACCCATGTAGCAATGTTAACTACAGTAATAGCGCAATTTGCCTATTACACAATCACATTTTGTTTCTCTCCTTTGTGAATGGAAGCACATTTCTCAGTCATTAGACATCCAACCCGCTGGATAAGTTGTCTTTTAGGAACAGAATGTACGATCTTCACTATTTCCAAACATTTCAACAGATTACCATTCATTCCTGCTGAAGACACGCTAACCAGACTTTTGGCCTTTACAAATTGTCTTGGGTTTAGAGTGAGAATAACCTCCCCCCAAAAAAAGAAAAAAAGAAATGTCATTTTTGCTGTAAAAGTTTAAGCACTCATCCATTCATGGTGGATATCATTTTTATGTTGGACAATATTTTAATTTCTTTTTAAATAAATTAAGGTATTTAGAAAAAAAGCTTTAAAATAGAAAACATTTTAAGATTAAAAATATACAAAGTATACTTTTTTTTAAATAATTATAACCGAGTTAGTTAGCTTAGCCTCACACACCAGCTTCCAGGATGCAAGGCACTAAGGAGAGACCTCCACAGCCCCCCACTTTGTGCCTTTGCCTCTAGCTGGTTCCAGCCCATCCTGTTAGTGTCTGCCACGACGCCCATTTGCCAGGTGAATATATTATTATTAACTGAGTCAGCACTAAAAACGCATGGGTGCAACTACATAAAATGAAAAAATACCTGAAAGGTCGGTGTCTAGGGGTAATGTCCCCTTGCAACTGAATAAAAAATTGATTAATGAAGGTATTTCAATTTGCCTTTTCCACAATTTATACAAATGCTACAATAGACACACAAATATCTTCTTTGACAATATTTTAAAAAAGGAAATCCTTGCATACCAGGAAAAGTTGCACCCATGAAAATGTGTAAATTGTTATAAAAAACTAAAACAAACAAAAAACAGTATAATCAAGAACAGAAAGACGGTGTTTAGTTCTGTCACGGCAGTCCCAAGTATTTTTCTAGTAGGTACAGGCGCCCTCCTAATTCCGTCACAATTTGTTGTCAGAAATGGCGTTTGCCACGTACCAAACTAGAAGTACACTCCTGCGCATGCAAGAATGGGCGCGAGTGTGAATACCCAAAACAGTTTATCGGCCGTTGTTTTTGCATTTCTGTATTTTGCTGGGGTGTTCCAACAATCGGTAATTTTTGTTGATCTTTAATGGCATGTTTCCCTCAAGAAAGAGTAGGGTGGGGATTTTCCTTGTTTGTTTTTGTTGAGCGGGAGATCTTGCTGAATATGTTTGTGTGCATGCACTTTTCTAACATTTAACTCTTCCAGCACCATGGGCCACATTCGCCCAAGGCATCACTACACTCCCACCAAATGCAGACATTCACTGCCAAGCACCCTTTCCATGTTTGCTTTTACAGCTAATAGCATTGTTTCTTCCATTGAACTTGAAGCAACGCTTGCACACTAAAGAAAATAGTTACTCTTCTCTTGTCAGTTGAGATCATAGATGCAATGGGCAACCAAGAATATAAAAATAATAATTTACATGGCGGTATAAGAGTTAAACTTTTTTTTTTTAATCTGCAGGCATTTGCAAGTGAAAGCCTATAATAAAAAATGAACAAGTTGTCAAAACTGCATCAAAATGTGTTCAGAGAAAAGAATTCTGAAAACTGTGTCAAAGTGTGTTCACACAAAATTTAAGAACCCAACATGAACATCATCAATAGAGAAGGAGCATTTAATAAAGACAAAGCATGTCATTTGAATAGGAAGTCACTGGTTTATAAATGTAAGGAAGTCGTATTTTGATTTTGGTTTTTCTTCATAAATTTAACACTACAGATATAACTTACATTTTAAGTATAGAGCTACCCTTTGTATGCTGAGCAGCACACAAACTAAAGCAAAATGTCCCCCCCACAAAAAAAGAAGCAAAATCAGCAGTCACTTTTACGGAAATTATAGAACTAAAATCATACTGTTTTTATGTTACTTCTAATAAAGGTCAAGATGTGCCACCCCCTACATTTCTCGGTTAATTGTATTTTTCCGTTATTGCCTTTCTTACCATACATAAAGCTGTATTTTAGGAACATTTTTAGCTAATAACCTTTTTGGAATACTAACCCTATCCCTAACCCCCCCCCCCCCTATATGACGGAAAAATGTAACGATCACAACTGTGACAAATCGCGGTGTACTGCAGTACATACTGGGGGGGGGGGGGGGGGGGGGGGGGGGGGGGGGGGGGGGGGGGGGGGGGGGGGGGGGGGGTAAGGTTAGGTTTAGGGCTAGGGTTAGTATTCCAAAAAGGTAATTAGCTCAAAATGTTCCTGAAATACAGCTTTATGTATGGTAAGAAAGGCAAACACGGAAAAATACAATTAACCGAGAAATGCAGGGGGGTGGCACATCTTTACCGTTGCCGTTACTTCTTTTTAAAAAAACGAAGATTTTTTTTTTTTTTTTACCAAATTACTTTCATTTTCAATTTATTCTAATTTATACCCCCAACCTTTATATATATATATATATATATATATAAAAAAGTTTAAAATAGATGAAACCATTCTAACATATGATCTGAAAATGAAACACTGACAACAGCAGTCATGGTGAAATGAATGTTGTACAGTATTGTTTCTTGTTCATTTTCCTTTCCCTGCAAATGAGAACTTATTTAGAAGATAGCAAAATCATCAGCGTTTGTCACCCTCTGTCTCTCTTTTCTCTTGCCCTCTCTCTTTCTTACAGTTACACACATGCACAAAACTTTGAACTGTTAAAAATATACAGAAAACCCCCAACCTAATAACAAATAGCCATAAAAGAGAAAGAGACAACTGACTACTCAGGCATGGGAATTGTCAAAGACAAAAAACTCTGAAAAGCCACCCAATTGAAGTATTTAGTAACAAAAACGAAGTATTTAGTAACAATTTCAATTGTTTTTCCCGCGGAAATCCGCGAATTCGCGGACAATTCCCATGCCTGCTACTGTAACAATCTATACAACCTAGAAATATTGTTGACATACCCTGGCTAAAAGACTCCAGGGATCATCCGAACAGCCGAAGCACTTGAACACTATGGTACAAAACCATCAGCTAGGGATGAGAACATTATGTGTGTGACCGGCTTTGATTACCCTGCCACACTCTTGTCTTCGGGAGATAAGTTTCAGTAAAAATCAAATCGAATTCTGTCAACAAAAACATCAAAAAGTTAATGCTTGAGACGGGAGGGAATGTCCAAAGTGAAAGTGGGCCTTAGGGGAGGACAAGGATCAATAAAATCAGATTCTGTCAGAGATGATCAACAAATGGAAGAAACCTAGACATGCTTTCAGAAGTGGAAACATTAAGCAAGAGTTGCAATAATAATAATAATAATAATGAATATTTAGGGCGCTTAATCTTAACAAAAGCCCTAAGTGCTTACAATTATGATAAAAACAATACTAACAAAATGAAAAGCTAGACAACACACAAAACACTCACACGAACTTGAGGTCAAACACACACACACACACCAACAAACAAACAAAAACCACACACACACACATGACTCAATGGATAACCTTTGCAGGATGAGGAGAAAGATTATGTTTTGAAGAGAGTTGTTTTGAGGGAGGACTTGAAAGAAGAGAGGCTGTTTGTGGTTCGGAGTGCAGAAGGCTTCCGACTTCAGATGTTCATTTTAATTACATGGAGTTTGTTGTTGTTTTTTAAAAATTATTATTTTAGACTAGCGTGGTCTGCAACGCTGTTGTATCAAAGATTCAGGGTGCTTTATAGTTAAGCTTAGTTTCCTTTCCTCTGTTCCAAAACTACCATTTCATGTTTTTCCTGGGCACCAAGCAACATGATTTTATTTTCGTTTTCACTTCAGCAGTTTCTTTATTAAAAACAACAAGCACTTTTTGTTTCTGTTGTTTAGTGTTTTGGATTTCCCCAACTCACCATGTTATTTTTAAAAACGTTTTTAATCTGGCTGGAAATCAAATGGCAAAAAACAAATGTTATGATCTGGTTTTACTGTCTTCAAATCAATTTATTCTGAGACAAAAAAAGAGAAGGGGTAATGCAGTGGTACTTATCAGACATCTAGGCTACAAAATAAAATAACAAGGCTGGGGGGAGATTTATCCACACGTTTGCAGAATATTAATGGAAGCAAGAATATTGATTACAGCTACAAGCGGAAGCCAACCACCCCTACACCGCAGTAGTTACTCGACTGGACATGTCAGCTTCAGGCAATATATCAACGTAACAAATTTGGAATGATTCTATGCACAGTGATGTCCTGAGGGCCTGGTCATAGGACACTGACCTATTAAAATTGAAAATGTCAGTGTTATCCTGTCAGGACAAATGTCTGATTAATTTTTTTAACACTGGCACGCTTTGTCATTGTTTTCTGCAAGAGCCAGGACATTGTCTTATTGATTTCTCTTGTCTCAGGACAGTTGTCCTATCACTTTTTGATCCTTGGTACATCACTGTATGCAGCAGTTCATAACTACATAAGTAAACAGTGAAGAAAAAAAAAAGAAATAAAGAAAGGAAGGAAGAAAAAGACCTAAGAAACTCAATATCCCATCGCTTCGCATGGAGGTGATGAACTAAAAAGCTCTTTAGCATGAAGCAAAACATGTGAACAATTTTTTAATTTTTTTGTTTTTACAAAATAGGTATTCAAGAACTAAAAAATAAAACACACACACACATTTTACTGAAAAGTAAAACACACTTAATAGAACAATTGAAAACAAAAGACAATTTGAAGTATTGAACTATTTACACAAAGACTATCAAAAATACCGCAAAGCTGATAAGACACAGGTCTCTGGTTTCTATCATACTGATATCATCCTCACAACATACAGTATCCACTACCAATCCAAATAAACACATCGAAAAAAGTAATGAACATTTTATTTCTTTTACTGGTCACAACACATTTTCAACAACAAAACTGAACCAAAAAGGTTTTTTCCTGTCAAACTGAAAACATGCACTTCACATTCAAAATTAAAATATCGAGACTTGGTAAGAGACTGATGACAGTGATACGTATGTACATATGTGTTTAGACTGGTTTCTTTTTCTCTCTCTATTGAACAGCTACATTAGGTATTATATTAGGTATCCCAAGTACTGATGCATAAAGGGAATAACCTGTATTTTGAGGAAGTTTGAAACAGGCTTATTTTTCTTCTTCTTTCAATATCTTGCAAGTTGTCATGCATACCATTTTGGAGCAGCTCGCACACATGCAGTGATGCACTTGAGGTCCAAAGAACACACACATTCACTTTTGACTACCACTGTACCAGGTTAGACTGCATCAGATTAGAGTCGTTTCTTTTTTTCTTCTTCTGCACCTCATGGTCACAATACAGCTTCATGTCTTTACTGTCTCTTTCAATCCCAAAGTTACCGTTTCCAAAGCACACTGACGGGGAATGAATCGTATGTAAGCACAAATCAATGGAAACTGGCAATATAGCGCAATGAAACGTGTTGATAAATGCATTGCTTGTATCTTTCTCTCACACGTGCCCTTGACTTATCACAAGTTGGTGCTGGTGGCATTTAGGACACATCTGCAACAGAAAAAAGTTAATGAACAGTTAAAACAACATTATTTCATAACAATAGCATTAATGATCTTCAAATTCACATAACATGGAGAATAACAAGGGATCCAGGTGGTGGGGGTGCCTCAGACAAGAATATGGGCATTTTACTTTTAGTGACTGGAATTACTCTCAAGCACACACGCGCCCACACACACTCTCTCTCTCTCACACACACACACAAACTCACTCTCTCTCTCTCTCAAGGGGATCACAATATCTGCAATATTATGTGCTCTGGATGCAAAACAAAGGGCAATCATACACATACTTGGATCTCTGTAAACTAATCACAGATTTGCCCTATAACAGTAATGTGGTATAGTTTCATTTTGGTTTTTGTAGCAGCACACACTCACACACACACACAAAGAGTTATACATGCATCTTAAAAAAAAGAAGAGACTGCATCACAGTGATTTGTATGTGCAAGGAAAATATTTTATCTATAGAACTTGCATACATCGTGTGAGATCAATAATGTAGCAACACAGAAATAGAGGAGACAATCAGAACACTGTGAGAAATCCTTTAATCTCTCTCATATCTATGTTTTGTAGTCTTTATATGCCTATCAATCATGCATGGTTATAAATGTCAATCCAGCCTGCTGCATCTCTGGTACATAATCATAAAATCACAACACTGACTGCAGAATGCACAAGAGACTGCCACCAACATACTGACCTGATGTTGTCATCAGATGAAGAGGAATAACCCTGATATGCTGGCTTTTGCTCTAACATAATCAAGAGATTAAAATCCCCAGACCATTTTCTCAGATTGGCTCTATCAGTTGTCTTTTGATTTGCCCAATGATTTTTTCTTTAATTTTCTCTGGCAGTCAAGGGGTTAAAGGTAGGGATCGTACTTTAGTTTTTCAAAATGTGTTAGGTTACGGTTAGGTTAGGATGAAGGGACTAAACATAGTTGTGAGGCTTTCAAATGTCCCATCGCTGATTGCATCATTTATTATGTACAACTACTACAAGGTTTTATCGTTGGCTCACACAAAGTCAGCTAAAACAAAGAAACTGCCAGTCCTGACAGACATTGCATTAGATCATAAAACAACAAGAGGCAAAGCCTGCAAGGCTCACGTCTGATTTTTATTACTATAGCAGGCATGGGAATTCCCATGACAATTCCCATGCCTGTATAGAGAGAATACTGTTATGTAGACACTTGTGCATCTGAAAACAGAATTAATTTTTATTTTACTGTGTAAATTAAAATTATTTCTATGCACCCCTACCCCTTTCTTTAAAATTTAATTATATGTATGCGCATGTAACAGTGGAGCTCTATTTTTATTTTTGGCAAACAAGTAAAATTGAAAAGCATATTGACCAAGCTTTCAGAAAAAACATAGTGACCAATCCCCCCCCGCCGGGGTAAGGGGGGTCTACGGACACCTGTAGTAGGCCTAGTCTTTGCCTGTGGGTCTAAGCCTCTTACTCTTAGAAAATTAATAATTGAAGTTGCGTGATCTGTTACTGTTTTAAACTGATTGTTCATGCGATGAAAACTTGTTCCACATCATCTACATTTCTGTAAGATATTTTATATTAGTCCTAATATTTTATTTTCGTTTCGTTAATTCCCCCCCCCCCCCCCCTCTGCCACAAAGCAAAGGTCAAGGTCACAGCCAGCAAGCTCATCCATGTTTATCTTCCCCTGTACAGTCTTTGCACATGGTGATCAATCGTCTAGGACTAACAAAGGATTCGTACGTCGAAGGCAGTGAAATCGACGAACCCTGGATTTTCCGTATATTTTTTTTCAAGACTGAAATGAATGTGGGCTAAATGTTAAGTACGTCGTCTTGATTATGAGGTAAGGCATGGACTCTAGGCCTAGGCCTTGTTGCCGGAAGTGCAGTAGGCTAAGTTGTGCGCAGAGATGATGGGCAAATGAACACGAACAACCGTTACTCAAAGGCGCAAATAAAAGCTAAACAACCGGGCCGTCAACGCACACACTCGGTACATCCATTTGTTACAGAAAATATAAGTTGACGACGTTAAAATGTACCTATTTGTACACACCTGAAGTCTTGTGTTTCTTTTTAAAGAGCGTTTTTGTATATCTAATGGAGAGTCTTCTTTCCAGTATGTATCTCCTACTCGGTACAACACAACAGTTACAACAAATGATTTTCTTTCTTTTGTTCCTTACCGATGTATCTGACTGCTTTGATCGTCATGACTTGAAGGCTCACGTCAAAATCAAGTATCCTGCTAACTTTAACCCTCTAACATCTTATGTTTTTTTGAGAAAATGACAACGTTAAAGTTTCAGTGGAGAGTGAGAGTCTTCTTTAGTTTGAAGAGTGTGACTGAGTCAAGGTTCAAGGTTGCACAACCTTATCTTTATTTTGTTCTTTATCAATGTATCTGACTGCTTTGATCGTCGTGACTTGAAGGCTCACGTCAAAATCAAGTATCCTGCTAACTTTAACCCTCTAACGCCTTATATGTTTAGAGAAAATGACAACGTTAAGGTTTGAGTTAAGGTTAAAGGTCGGGGCCACGGACGCAACACACACACACACACACATACACACAACCGAACATGTACGATACTATAGACTCACTTTGTTTTAAAAAACGACGTGAGCCAATAAATCAATGCAAATAGCACAAACACAACTTGAACTTCCATTTCCAACAAAGGCTTTCTCGATGCCAAAGTGGTTTCAGATGACTGTGATGAATTTGTAGGCAGCTGAAAAAGATAGCTCTAGGCTCTTACACGCAATATTTATGTAACTTGATTTAACCCCTTCACACACAAAAAAAGTAAATTTATGCACATTAACTGATTAAGTTAATTTCTCACAAAGTACTCAACATAAATTGATTATAAAAACAAACAAATTCCTGGATCTGATTTATCACTGGTAATAAAAAATACTAGCAATACTCACAGCTCATTTCACTTTTTCCAAAGCGCCTGTGCAGTTGATCATGGTTGAACTTCAGGAAAGATTCATATTGCTCTGCAAACACACACACAGCTAATAAATTACAATCCTTTCAAAATAATTTCTATTTTTTTCCACCCCCCCAAAAAAAAAATTCTAACAAAAGTACCTGTATTAACTCTTGTGCGGTGAACGGTCGTGAACGTTCAGAAAAAAATTGGATCGGAAATGCCGAGAACGTTCAGGAACGTACGGATTCCACGTGGCCGGTTTGGGCGCTTCCATTTTGTTTCTATCACATGGCAGTCACGTGAGCGCTTCAGCCTCGCTTTCGCTATAGATTACACTTCCGTCCTGTTGCTTGCAATGGCTTCTAGACCGATTGGTTTGAAATATATGAATTTTTGAAAATTAGTGACCGACTTTGGCATTTTCACGATTTTTCCAATGCGGATGACGAACAAAGCGACTGAGGAAAGCGATGAATAGTCATATTTTTGTGAAAGATGGGACTTATGAGATCGCGAAGTGATGAGTAAGGAGTGTATTCTGACCTATTTTGGCAGCGAGCTTGTTTTTGTCCAATCGATGCGAATTTTTGAAGTCGTGTTACTGACATCGGCATTTTCCCGACTTTTACATCATGGATGATGAGTCGTTATTGCATCCTCTGAGTGATGACAGCAATGAAAATTCCTTTTTTTGTGGAAGATAGGAATTATAAGATCGTGAAGTGAAAGGGTAAGTGCATGATTTTGATCTACATTTCCATTTCAGTCGTCTTAGGTTTCACCAGTCCGTAAAAGTGGGCAGTGAATGACTAGTGAATGCAGTTTGCGAATACACTTTGGCATTTTGATTTTTTTTGTGGAGCCATTCATCCCCATAACATCTAGAAATTCATTTTGCAAATCAGACAGACATCTCGGCAACACATTCAAAACAAACAAAAAACAAAAAATCTGCTACGGAGTGACGTCCCTTGGGCTAGGATTTCAGAGGTGATAGATAGCACAGAGTGTCAGGCACAAGAGGGTTAATGCATTGAACAAGTAAAATAAACATTTGGAAGCAGGGAATGGCATGGAAATGGATATGAACCTAAAATCTTACAGCCATTCAGACCCTGAGCCTTTGTGACGAACGACGAAGTAAAATCAACATATCTAAGCAACAAGTATCTAAGCAATCTTAGCAACAAGTTCTTCATCACTTTTCCCCATCCACGAATTAAAATCAGGACTCTAAAATAAAACAAAGATATCCAACAGGACACATCAGCTACAGATGATTCTGTGAAGTGTCCAAGATATTGCGGGGTCAAACAGAAAACATAAGTCCGCCATCGAATAGTGAAGGAAAATATATGCAGCAGACAAAAGCTTGTGTAACACAGAGATGAAACGAATAAATTACCCTAAAATATAAAACTAAAAGCTGCAAAATCATTTAGAGTAATTTCTCCTTAAACTATATCACCGCAGTGAGTTAGCATTGCACTACCTTTCCCCTTTTGTTGCAATGATTTCGTTGGGTTATTCACCACATCTAAATCTGGAACTTGCTTATACAGTAAAACTAATTTGACCAATGAAAAGCGCTACTTTCTGACCAATGGTTTCATGTAATTTACCTTCTGACAACCAATCAAATTTGCTTCTTTATAACCAATGAAATCACTCAATTTTCAGCCAATCGCTTTAGAATTAATCAGAACTAAAATTAGCCATGCACAGCCATGTACATAACAACCAAAATACACTCTAACTGACCAGTATACTTTAACTGAAAGCTGAAAGAAACATGGAAAGTGCTCAGATGATCACTGTGGAGTGAACTTTTTCTTTTCAATTATCACAAATCCTTTCTTCATTTCCTTAATGTGCATCTTATCATCTAAGAGGTGAGTGAAATATGGGCAATAATGCAGAACTAAAACATACAGAGTGGCCTACTTTCACTTTTGATTTGCTGCACATTGACTGTAAAATATGTACATGTATGTGTGCAATGTAGTATGAAGCAAATTTACAATATATTTTACTTCTATAACTCCTAAAAAAATACTACTCAGTGTCGTGTGGTATTGTCTTGCATTAATTTGTTTACAGCAACTAGCAAGACTGCAATATTCACTCATTTAAACTAAAGCAAGATTTTGTAGTACATGTACTAGTTTCATAGACTGAAGTTTTGAAACAATATGAACAGTTTATCTCAACAACAACAAAATTCAAACAAAATAAAAAGTCATTGCTACTTATAATATTACTTAGCGATACGTGTAACATTCAACAAATGGCTTCGCATAAGTAGCAATTTTTTTGTTTGGATTGAAACTAATATTTAGTGAAAGCTATGTTTAAATAATACTAAAGTAGCAATGATTATTTTTCTTTTCTTTTTTTTTGGGGGGAGGGAGGAGGGAGGCAATTGAGATAAACTGTTTAAATCTTCTCTATTAGTATTACAAAGCATGATTGCACTATTACGATCTTACCTGCCAACTTGCAGTTTAGCACCTTGTCGTACTGCTCTTTCACCTCCTCCTCCCTTTCCCGCACCACGCTCTCGCAGATCAGTTTGACTTGATTGAAGGTGAACAGTGGTACATCCTTCTTGGCCTGAGGTATGGAGCTGAAGAGACTGTTCAAGGACTGTGAAGCCTGTGGGGATTGTTCGGGGGAGGAGCATGAGGGGAGGTCAAGATCCTCCGATTTCTCAAGGCTGGACAGTGGTGTCACAGAGTGTGTTGCCGCAGGGAAGTGCAACTGACGTCTCCTCTGCATTCGTTTCACTTCTTGTGCGATGCTGGCAGCCAATTTATCTGAAACAATAAAAAATAACACAATACTGAACATTCCCATGAAGTAACGACATCAACAAACTAACAAACCAAAGCCAAATTGTAAATTCAAGTTTTAAGGGGTTTTTTAAATCGTTTTTTAAGTTTCCAAGTTAATTCTCATTCAAGTTACATCTCATTCACTTCAAATTCAATACAGTATAATCCTAAAATGTGGGTTCATAAAGTTTTCTGGATTTTAGTTCTCCATTTATTTCTGTTTACATTGGGACTCGTTCTGTCTTTATCTTAGTCTTTTTGTCCGTCTCCCTCTAACATCTGTGATTCTGTCTTTCCCCCTCTCTCGTGTCTACAGATCTGTATGCATGTCCAGGGCTTCTGATAACGCAAAAACTAGTGTCCCTGACGCATTGAAAGTTAAAAGGACGCATTGAATGTTTGTCAAGCGAGTCCCCGGGGACGCACTCAAAAAATCATGAAAAACGAATACAAAAATGAATAAAGACACTGTCTAACATTGAAAGTCGGCCACAGGTATCGTCTGCTATGATGCGAGAGTTGCTTCCCTTAATTATAAAACTTTCCCTTTCCCATGATGCCTCTCGCTGTACCGGAAAAAGCCTTTCGCGCTACTCGACAACAAAATGTCTTTAAATTTGTGGGTGTTAGTGCCCGGAAAGCGCAAAGGAATTGAGAAAGATGTCACCAACCATCAACATCTTCGAGTGTCAATGATCCACCTGCGACGAAAAAGGTGCGGGCCTACAATTAGTACAAACCAGTCTGGGAAAAAGAGTTTTCCTGGCTGGAGTTTGACGAAACATCACAGTCAATGAAGTGCAGCACGTGCGTGAAAATGTTCTGGTTCTGGTATTATTACGTCGAAGGAGCCAATGAAGGCTATGTACTCGATGGAACTGGGAGAGCGCACTGAGAATTGAATAGAAAAACCTGTTCAATGCTGGAAGAAACACCAGGAGGAGCCTGACCCCCACTCCCAGCAGGCAGAGCCACCGCTCCGCCATCACCACCCCCACCACACGTGTTGTTGGCCCGCTCTGGCGGGCACGAGTAGGACCCGTTACAGAAGCACGTGCACAGGTAGACGACACACATTTTTTATTTTTTATTTATTTCTAAGTAATGTTATGAATGTAATGTTAATCGCCGAATTTGAGGTATGTGTAATGATGTGGTACAGGGGACCAACTATAGTTTGCCTGGGACTCGTTTTAAATCTGATGAAGGGGTCCCTGGGACTCTAAGAAACATCAGCTTATCAGAAGCCCTGCTGTCTGTCTCTCTCTTGTCCCCCTATGTCTCTCTCTCATTTTCATCTGCCTGTCTTTGCTTCCCTCTCTCGCTTGTCTATCTCATCTGTACATGTCTGTCTCTGTCCTTGCGAGTGATAGTACTGTAGGTAGACAATGTAAACAACGACCAGACCTAAAGTCGGTCAAATAGCCCAAGTTATACCTTAGCCATTAACGGAAGTATAGCTTCGGCTTTGTTGAATCATAAGTCTGTTTTTCGTACAGAGGGTAAGCAGTACAACACCCTCCTGGAACAGTTCAAAACAGAGAAGACAAAAGAGATCCAGAGAAGCTGGCATATGAAGACAAGCTCCTTGAACCTAGAGCGTGACACCACAAAGCTCTGGAAACTGACAAAGAGCTTGAATGAAGACGCCAATCAGCCCTTTTCCAGAACTGTCATCGAAGATGCAGGTGCCCTACACACAGGAAAAATGGCAGCCAACGTACTGGCAGACGCTTTTCAGGAAGCGAGCAACCTTAAAATGCCAAAAGACCAAACGTCTGAAGTGAGAGCTACAACCAAAAAATGCCTCCAAAATCATAACCCACAACCCTGCATGACGGACAGCTACACAATGCAAGAACTAAACCACGCTATACGAAAGCTGAAACTCAGAAGGCACCTGGCAAAGATGGAGTCACAAATGAGATGATCCGCAACCTTGGACCCCAAGCAAAACTCCTTCAGCTGTTCAACCAATCATGGCAGACAGGAAACTATCCAAGCCAGTGGAAGGAAGCAATAGTGGTGCCAATTCTGAAGAAAGGAAAAGAAAAGAAGAATAAGGCCAACTACAGACCGATTAGCCTCCTAAGCTGTCTTGGGAAACTCATGGAGAGACTAGTCAACCACAGACTACTGAACTATCTGGAATCCCATCACCTCATAGACAAGAGCCAGACTGGATTCAGGAGGGGCCGCAACACTGACGACCAGATTGTCTACCTTTCGCAGGAGATTGAAAATGCCTTCCAGGAAAAAAAGAAAGTCCTGGCGGTATTTGTCGATTTATCCAAAGCATTCGACAAGGTCTGGAAGAAGGGGCTTCTCCTGAAACTCGCCAACAGTGGGATCAGTGGACTCATGTACTACTGGATTCGTAACTTCCTGTCCATATGAACTGCCCGGGTCAAGCTGGAGGGCCACACCAGCCATCTCGTCAAGCTGAAAGAAGGCGTCCCACAGGGAGGAGTAATTTCACCTACACTCTTCCTTGTGTTAATCAATGACATCACCAGGGATGTCCCGGTATGCATCCCCAATGCACTACCCAGAGCACTACACGCAGATGACCTGGCTGCCTGGCACGCCGCAGAACACGTCTCTACGGCTGCAATACGCATGCAGGAGATCCTGAACAGCATCCAGAAATGGGCAGTGGACTGGGGTGTCAAAATCAACGCCGGGAAGACTGTCTCCACTTGCTTCTCACTATCCACCAAACGAGAGAGCAGAGGGAAAAGCAACTAAACGCCTCTCTCTCATGAAAAAGCTTGCCGGCACCTCTTGGGGTGCCAACAGCCAGATTTTGAGGACCGTCTACAGTGCGCCCAATGATGGAGTATGGCATGCCAGCATGGTTTACAGCTGCCAAGACAAACACCAGAAAGCTAGACAAAATTCAAAATGCCGGGCTACGCATCATCACTGGAGCCATGAAAACAACCCCCATCAGAGAAATGGAGACCTTTTCCGGTCTTCACTCCCTCAATGAAAGAAGAGAAGAAAAGGTCCTTGTCCACAGAGAGAAGTTGAAGCGACTCCCATCTCACCCTGCCCACGACAAGATCAGTGAGCTCACAAAAAACAGGCTGAAACGTGCAAGCTTCAACCATGTCTCAAGAGAACTTAGCAAGAAACTTGGGGGTATCATCAGCCACGACCCTGCCAAGCAAGAACCCCTGTCAGCAGTGGAAGAGGTTGAGACCCTGCGCCCAGATCACCACTACAGTACCTGGTATTGCTAAGAAGGGAGACCAGCAACCTCACCATCTCAAGGCCCCGACACAGGAAATGCTTGACAGAGACTACAACCCCTCTGTATGGACACATTCATTCACAGACGGCAGTGCAGAGGACGCAGTGAGAAATGGTGGCAGTGGGTTCTACATCCGATTTCCAGATGGAAGACGCACCTCCCAATCCCTCCCATCTGGCAAGCTGTCCACCAACTTCCGAGCAGAACAGATCGCCCTGCTGGAAGCAGCTAGCTCCCTCTGCACCGTAGAGAACCCTGGAACGCATGTCGTCCTCCTGACTGACTGTAAATCAGTGCTGGAAAACATCCAAACACCAGCAAAGGACACCACCACCAAAAGCCTGCAAAAATCCCTTTCCACCCTCGCCCAAAAATGCACCGTCGCTCTTCAGTGGATCCCATCTCACTGCGACATAGACTGGAATGAAAGGGCAGACAAACTTTCGAAAGCAGGCAGCAGGCTGGGACAGTCAGACCACCGCATCTCCTATCCTGAGGCCAAAACTCTCATTAAGAGCAGGTTCCGCCAGGAATGGAAACAGCAGAGGAACCCTCCTGAGAATGACTGCCTCCCAAACCTGGAGAGATGGCAGCTAACCATCATCTTTCGCCTACGAACAGGCCACTGCCAGCTGCACTCTCATCTGTACCACCTCAAGATATCCCACACAAACGAATGCCCATGTGGGACGGGTATCCAAGACCCCTAACACATTATACAGTACTGTCCGAACTATGCCGGCCCCAGATTGACTGAATGGCCAGTTTCGACAGACATACAGACGAAGCTGTAGGGAACAGAAAACGACCTTCAACGAACCGCCCATTTCATCAAAACCATCAAATTTCGGGTTTGATCAACCAGCCATCAGCACTTTTGGAATGCAGAAGAAGAAGAAGAAGTACAGAGGGTGACAGAGAAATGTTTGTGACAATTTTTTTCCAACTGAATGGAGAAACTCAAAAGAATCAATAAAAGTTGATTTGTTTACAAAAACGTACCAGAATACAGTAAAGCTACTAAAAGAATGTGTTTTCAAAACTGCAGCTATAGTTTTTTTTACTAGTTTTCGGTAAACAAATTCCTACCTTGTTATATATAAATATCAAAAATTCAAACTGAATTACGTGTCCGCGCTTTCGTTTTTTTACTCAGTTATTGTTTCCGTGCTACACTACGCATGCATATTCTTAGCATACGTCATATTCTTAGTCTTAGCAGTCGAACGGACACAAGGCCTAGAATGCTTTGAAATTGCCTGTACAGAAAAGAATCTTGCAAACTTATACATTTATGTAAAATTGAAGCAAACACAAGACCATTTTCTGAACAAAGTTAGCGTTAACAAGCAAAATTGTGTTAGATTTATACATTTATCAAAACTGAATGAAGGCTAGCTTTATGTCGACATCAAAGGTCAAGGTCAAAAGTAGCTTTGCAAATCTTATGAAATGGGTGAACTCAATGGGTCGAGATTTGAAGTATATATTCAGGCCTCAAATTTTTCTGGACCGGTGATAGAACTTTGCACCAATGATCAATCTTTCTGCTAAGCCATTTCCGCATTTCATTAGCCTGCTAGCATATTTTCCGAGTGAGTGATGTGTTAAGTGGACGTTGTTTTCCCAGGAAATATAGTTTCTTGGATCAATCATTCAATGATTAGATCAGAAAGCTCAACGAAGTTGCAAACTTACGGGTAAGTTGATTCATTCACACGCAAATGAGAACTCAATTATTTCAAGATTCATGTTTTCTTCCCAATTTGGTTGCTGTGCATGCAAAAGAAACTCCATTTTGAGGGGTTGTCCCAACTATTACTTATTATTACGTAAGATTCGAGGGAAATAATAAATCTCTATGCATCTACCTTAGGGGGGAAAAAATAAACAAAGAAGAAGAAAAAACTAAACCATGTGACCCATTGGGGCCAGTCAGTGCCCATTCAGCGGACACCCGACGTGATGCTGCGTCTGGAATGAACACCCTAAACTACAGGAAGGGGGAGGGTGCAGTTTGCTGGAGATTTAGTTTGACTTTGGAGACCGCCGACACAAAGAATGAAAGATGCAGACAGTCTTAGCCTGCACAGCTTCTTGGGGCAGATCACTCCGTTCCCGGATGGCAAAAAAGAAGAGAAAAACCTAAACTATGTGAACCAGCCAGTCAGGGCCCATTCAGCGGACACCCGTGATGCTCTGTTTGGAAACACCCTATATAGTAGTCATGTACTATGTAGTATTTCGAACGCCTCCAGGAATCAAGCGTCATTCTCGTGTCTGGTTGTTCTCCAATGCTTAGATTTGCAGATCTGCAGCAAAGAAGTGTAATTGCCGAATCAACGGAAAGCGTCTGCTACCATTGTCAGCGAAAGCGAAGCATTCTGATTGGCTGTACAGATAAGTGTGGGTCCGAGCCTTGCACGCTGAGTTTAGCTGAGACAGGGATAGCGATGCCTTTGCAGACACATTCCCGCCTCATGCGTTGCCTACCTGCCTGCGGGGAATTCCCCGAAGAGCCTGGCGAGCGGCAGTCAGATTTTTTACTGGCCATTGGTGATTGATTTACATTTATTCAGTCGTCAGGACAAAATGTAAGTCGCCAATGCGAGTGATTTACTCGCATTGTAGAGGGCTGCTGTTAACAAGTCTTCGGGTGGAGGTGCCAGTTGTCGTATGCAAAAAAGTAGCATCGTGTAAATACTTCGCTCGCTACTATGAGTTAGCATTTGCGACATTAACTGATTAAGGATACGACAAATTTCACTTTTTCCGTATTGGAAACACTTTTCTGTACTCAAATCGTTCATATTTCATGACATTATGGAAAAAAGTGAAATTTACAAAAATTCGCTCAATGTCGCAAATGCCAAGTCTCATACTATATAGTCATAGTAGCGAGCGAAGAATTTACACGATGCTACTTTTTTTGCATACGACACCAGTTTCTCTTTGATTGATTCAATCTTCCCCTCATCTTGCTGAAGTTTGAAGAGCATCCATCGCCAGCCTTGCAAAGTTGCATATATAATAAATAATCCTACTTCAACTTTGTGAAGATTCTAATACCTTAGTCAGGGGGGTCCACTAGATAAGCTATCAAAATGAAAGGGCTGCCCAGACGGCAGATGATCAGTTTCAGCCTTCAGAGGCAGGGAAGGGGGAGGGGGAGAACGAAAGGGGTGGGGGTCCATAGGTCAGGAAGATTTTTTTGGGCCGCTGTATCTGACCTGCAGTTTAGCTATCCCCACTAAACTTTTTCATTGAAAAGAACTCGTAGAGTCGTAAGGATAAAAAGAATGAAAGCCGGTAAACTCACCAGTTGTTAACTTTTCCACCACTCCTGAAAACGGCGATGTTGTGCTTCGGTTGAACTTTGCTGGTGGAGGTGAAGGAGTTATGGTCATTGGCAAACACCTTCTCCGTTTTGGACTACTGTGTTTTGGGCTATGGACAGGGTCAAATTCGAGACTCCGTTTCAACGTCGCAGCGCAAGCCATCTTGGTTCGCTAGTTCGAAGATGTTTCAGAGCGTAGGTAATGACCACTGACACAAAATACCGCTGTTATTCAGTGGATAATAAGCTAAAATACAATAATACCCCAATCCTAGGCTACGTCACTGCAGATTCAGCAACGGATGGCTCGCATTCAAAAGTTACTTTCCAACCGACGCCCTTGTCAAGAAAATCTAACACTACGACAGTTAGCGTTTTGATTTCGGTTGTGTACAAAATATGGAACTCGTTTGTTTCAAAGTGAAATTGTGCGAAATAGTTTTTAAATCACAATATCAAGTCTTTAGAAAATTAAATTACGTATTATTTTGTAAATTTTGCATGCAATTGGTATTGTGATCCTTTATTTTCATTCCCGGAAACGAATACAATTTCGATTGCACAACTTTTATGCAACTTCCGGTGTAAACATGGATCACGCATGAGAGTGTCTTTGTTCAGAGAACTCGGCTTTTACTATTAGGTTTGATCGATCGTCTTTCGAAAACAAGAGTGAGTGTAATTTTTTTTCTTTTTTAACAATAGAACTTTTAGAAGCCTTGTGATCCCGCCATTTCCACATACTTACTATACATGTGTCACATATGTGACATAGGCCCCCCATTTTTTAGTCCTTTTTTTCCAGAGCCAAAGCCAGATGAGAATGGTCAACATGTCACATGCCGACATGGTCAGGTCAGGTCAGATCTTCAGGGCAGCCAGGCCTCGCGGCCTCTTGATGTGCCCTATCTCTTGATTATTTGTTATTGTGGTTTTGATCATTAATCAGATTGGCACCGCTGTGGCGCTTTTTGAACTATCATTGTCGTCTTAATCATAATTGTCAATTTAATTGACTATTATTTGTATTTAAAAACATTAATTTTTGGGTCACTATCTAGGAGGTTTTTGAAATGGTTAATGTTGGAAGCAAGTTTAGTTTGTGCAGGGAGATTGTTCCAGTGCTGGGTGACTATTAGAAAAGAAGTTTTTTCTCATATTAGTTCTACTGTATTGGGTTAGTATTTTTAGATCACTGTTACGGGTTCTCAAATCGTTAGACAATTGAAACAATTATGCTTGTTAGTTTTGTCAGGGTTATTCAAAATTTTATATACAGTTATCAAATCTCCCCTTACTCTTCTAAATTTTAAGGATGGTACACTTAACTTATGAAGTCTGTCCCCGTATTCCAAATTTTGTATTGATTTTATTAATTTGGTTGCTCGCCTTTGTACCCTTTCAATTTGTGTAGATTGTCTTTTAAGAAAAGGGTTCCAAATTAGATTTCCATACTCAAGATGAGGTCTTACTAAACTTTTATATAGGTTCAAAAAAACTTCTGTATTTAATTCCATAAAACTTCTTCTAATTAAACCCAATATTCTCTATTGGCCTTGTTAAGTTGTTTACTGCTGTTGTAATGTGTTTATCAAATTTGAGTTTAAAATCAAATATGACTCCTAAGTCTTTTTCATCTGAACAGGTTTCCAAAACATGTTTAGCTGAACCGTGGGAAATTTCATAAGTTTCATTTTGATTGTCATAGCCCACATGCATGACTTTGCACTTTCCTGCATTAAAATAGAGATTCCACTTCTCTGACCATTCTATAAGTTTATCTATGTCATTTTGTATTATGTCTGAATGTTTAGAACAGTTGTAAAGTTTGGTATCGTCTGCGAATATCTTACAGACACTTTGTATAAAAAAAATTTCCTCCGGGAGATCATTGATAAAAATTGTAAAAAGTATTGGCCCCAGGATACTACCCTGGGGAATGACACTTAAAACGTCAATATTAGATGATAGTTTTGCCCCAACCCGCACCTTTTGTGATCTGCCTTTTAGGAAATGTCTTACCCACCTTAGTATGTTCCCAGTTATGCCATATGCCTGTAGTTTTAGGAGAAGTCTTTCGTGCTGCACAGAATCAAAGGCCTTCCTAAAATCTAAGTATACAATATCGAAAGCCTCCTTGTCTTCCAACAGTTTAGTAAAATCGTCCATCACATCTAATAGCTGGGTCATACAAGAACGCCCTGCCCTGAATCCATGTTGGCAGTCTGTATACAGATCAAAATCAGTCATGTGTTTAACAATTGCGTCCCGAACAAACTGTTCTAAAATTTTACATGTTATACATGTGAGGCTCACAGGCCTGTAATTTCCCGGATCTGTTCTTGTTCCTTTTTTATAAATGGCTATAACCTCTGCCGTTTTCCAATCTACTGGGAGTTCCCCTGATTCTAAACTTTTATTGAACAAAATTGTTAAAGGAAGTGCTAGTTCTGTATGTAATTATTTTAGTACTCTGGCTGGGACCTTATCTGGCCCCTGGGCTTTGTTCACATCTAAGTGCTTAAGTTTATTCTTTATAGCTTCTACTGTAATAACAATGTCTACACAGGTACAGTTAGCTGGTGATTCATCTTTAATTTGAGGCAAGGAATCTGTATTTTCTTTAGTGAAAACACTAGCAAAATAATCATTCAAAACGTTAGCTTTATCCTGGTCAGCTGTGACTATGAGAAGCTAACTGCAGTCTAGACTCCAATTTTCATCGGACGATAGGCCTAGGCTAACTTCGTAGCTTGTAAAAGTGGCAATATTAACATTTCTTCCCCTCACAACACTATCTGAACCATCTTAGACGGAAAAAGTGCTGTCTCTATAGCCTATAGAGACTCTATAGTATAGGGGATTTGAAGAATGAAAATATCACTTTTTCTGTCAAACAAATTCACCAATATTTTCTGTCCCGGATAGTAGTTAGTACACTTGACACTTGGAGCGCAAGTGAACTTATAGTGCGTGTGCACTACAACTGCACTTGTCGCAAGTGAAGTTATAGTGTGCGTGCACTACAACTGCACTTGTACTGTTTGGGGTTGAGGGGAAGAAATGTTAATATTGCCGTAAAAGTTTGACTCCCACGCTCCAGCCCGAAATAAAAATGTAGGAACCTTAGAATTTTTTGGTCAAATCGTATTGTAAATTTATGTCATTGGAAAGAGCTTGAAAAGACCTTTAACATGATACCCAAATTATCAAAATCGGTCAAAAATTGAGAAAGTTACAACGTTTTAAAATTATAGCCTTTTTTTACATGAGCTATAGTATAATAAGAAAAAGTTGATCACGGTTACCTTTTCAAGGTTTGGATGAATCTGAACTTCAAACAGCCATAACTTATTTATTTTTTTACCAATAAACAAAACATTGGTACCAAAATAAAGCTTATTCAATGGGGCAACATCAACCTCAAACATTAGACAGATTAGGCCTAAGCTTTTTGTGCGACTCACAAGATCGCAACATCAACATGAAAATGGCAGAAAACAAAATGTCGGACAGGCTTCGACATAACACCTCCCGACTTGTGGAGACCTTGAGCAGCATTGAGATTTATTCTAGATGCACCAAATTTGGTGTACGTCTAGACAAATAATTAAATGTAACTAAGCATTTGTTTAAAAAAAGCAAGTAGTCACCGTTCAGAAATGATAAACGAATGAATTGGACCCAAATATTGGATCGCTTGTCTCGCGATCGGCCATCTTCGCGTAAAAAAAGATCGTTCCCGAATGACTGGGTAGGTGTCTGCTTCCAGAAAGAAAGAAACTCGGTTGGTCAGCGCCAAGAATAACCACCAATAAAAACAAGCAAAGGAAGTGACCAAAATTGGGGTTCAGATTTTCAACGGGAAAAATCTCTGCGGCTTGACCTAATTCGGTCGTTCCTACAAAATGTGACGTAACTGTCAGTAAAAACCAGCACTTTGAGTATAACATCATGACCAGCAATGGTGGGGAAGTAATCCTGCAGTCGTCGGATTGTGAAAAAGACCTAGGAGTATATGTTGATACATCCCTGAAATTTACACAGCATTGCCAAAAAGCAGTAGCCACATCCAATAGAATCCTGGGGATGATTCGTCGATCCCTCGACTTCATGGACTCCATGATGCTCACAGCCTTGTTCAAGGGAATTGTCAGACCGCATTTAGAAATATGGTCCCCCATCTACAAGAAACATTGAAATTCTGGAAAACGTCCAACGAAGAGCTGCCAAAATGATCCTAGAACTAAAAGATAAAACGAATGCAGAGAGGCTCAAAGCTCTTATTCTTAAGCTACCAAGTCTAGCTTACAGAAGATTCAGAAGTGATCTCATTGAGGCATATAAATTCAAGCAAGGTCTTTACAGTGTAGACAGCGAGGAAATCCTCCCATCAAGTACTGAATCACGCACAAGAGGACATTCTCTTAAAGTCAGAAGACAAGCGTCCCATCTGGACATTAGAAAGCACTACTTTGGGCTGAGAGTGATCACAGCCTGGAATAATTTGCCAGATCAAATAGTGTCGCAGTCAAAAGTGTAGCTCGTGCAAATCTGCCGCTCGCTACTAATGTACTATGACTATGAGAGTCTGTGTTTGCGACAACCACAAATTTCACTCTTTCTTTACTTGAACCATTTACCTAACCCTAACCTTAACCCTATCCCTAACCCTACCCCTACCCCTACAAAAAAGTGAAATTTGTGGTTCATGCTCAATGTCGCAAATACAGACTCTCATAGTAGCGAGCGGCAGATTTGCACGAGCTTCACTTTTGACTGACAGGCATTACATAAATTTCCAGCATAGCCTAGAGCTACCATCCACCCTCAGACAAGAGGCTCCCAAAATGTGGAGCGACTCGACCAACGAAGGGGACGAATGTATAGACTCACTACAGGCTGCTAGCCTTCCAGCGGAAAGGAACCTGTGAGAACCTGTGAGAACTGAGTCTTACTTGTCGAGAAAACCCTTCCCATATAAACACAACAATACAACAGAAAGGCCGATGTCTAGCACCAAAAAAACCCCATTGTTTTCCACTGGTCTAGTTCCAGCCCACTTCGCGAACGGCATTATTTTGCAACATCGCTTTGCAGCAGACGCCATGAAACGCTGGGGAGATCTCTATATTTTTAGTTCATTTCTTTTCAGTTGCTTCTTTCATTTTGTTTTATTTTTCTTCCTGCTGCTCCACAGTATAATTATCCAGTTGGATAGCCCAGCGTTACGAGTCAGAATCAGACGATACTAGCGAAAAAATGGCCGCCACTTGCTGAAATCATCCAATGAAAATTGGAGTCCAGACTGCGGTTAGCTTCTCGTGAACATACTGACCGTGGGCCCTGAAGAGAAGAAGAAGTTAGGCCACAACCGGTGCACCGTTCTGAGTTTACCTCGTTTTGAGTTTGTCTTGTGGCTACTGGCACTGCACACTGGCAAAGTTGTGCATGGCCTGCTGTACCAGTAGTGAGAATATAGGGCATTTCCAAAAGTGCTCACTTGGGGCAAAATTTCAACTAGAGATCCAGACATTTCTTTTTTATTGCATTTTTGAAACACCATGTGGCATGACTGAAGTGTCAGAATGGGGATTTTTTGCAGTGGCCTTCTTCTTCAGAGGGCCCACGGTCAATGAGCTGACCATTCTGGCTCCTTTTGAAAGAAAAAAGACTGAAAAGAGGGGTTCAGGTGGTTTTCAAATTTCATTTGGCAGTGGTGGTGTAACAACAAAAAATAGAGATTGGAGTGGGCAAGGGAGAAGCAAGGGGGGGAGGAGGGGGAGGGGGGGGGGGCGAGACTGATGAGTTACTGATAAACCTGCAGTCCTGACGTGCCACCCACATTAGCAGTGAAGGCTGCGATGGAGTCCTGCTGCAGTTCGTTCCACTCCCTGATGGTCCTTGGGAGGAACGAGTTGGATCTGTACTTAGTGCGGCACTGAATGCGCTGAAACTGCAGGTGGTGTCCACGCTTTTGCCGAGATGGAAGCGGCACCAGCTTGGCTTGCAGATTTGGGCAGTGTACAGCGTCTGTGCTGATCTTGTGCAGCGTGGAGAGCCTGGTCCTCTGCCGTCTGCTCTCCAGTGATTTCCAGCCCAGGTTTTCGAGCATGGTGCTCACACTTGATGTACGCTTGACCGCCTCCAACTTGCCAATGTTCTCCTCGGTGTATGGATCCCAGACTGAGCAGGCATACTCAAGCAAGGGACGCATGAAGGCTTTGTAAGCTCGTTCCTTGATGGTAATGCTGCTGATCTTTAGGTTCCGTCTGAGAAAACCCAGGGTTTTGTGGGCCTTGGCACTGATGTTGTTGACGTGGAAGTCCCAGGAGATCTCGCTGTTGATGGTGATGCCGAGATATTAGTCTCCCTTACATTCTCAAGGGTGTGCTCGTGCAGGACATATGGATACTGTAGGGGAGGTCTATGAAGCACTGAAATTCTCAAGGACCCTCTAAAAGAATGTGCAGGGGGTCCCAGGGTTGCACTAGAACAATTCTTGTTAGCATTTGCAGTGCCACTGGGACCCTCTATCATGCCTCTAGGACCCTCTATGCTGTAAGTGAAGGAGTCCCTATGCTGTAAGTGAAGGAGTTCTTGTTTTGCGGTACAATTGGGAGCCCTGAGAAACAGACCTAAAGTACATGTAGCAATAATTAGAGCGTTAAGACTCTAGACCACCAGCCAGACTCTTAGAGAAGAGCAAGATACATTTAATTATTACAACTTCCCTCACCCCTCCTATAATATTTGCTTACTCCAACAAAAGAAAGGTTTCCACCTGCAGTGATGCACTGAGGATGGAAAAGTGATAGGTGTCCTGAAATTAGAGTAACAAAGTTTTCGAATACTTTTTCTGCGTATATTAAACGAGCACAGAATCTAACACAATTAAAAAACCTCCTTGATAAATACGCCAACATATCAAAACTACAATATGAGCATGACTAAAAGGCAGATTTGCCCCAAACAAAATATAACAACCTGTCAGCTGTGCAAAAGTTCAAACAAAAATGACTGGACAGTGAAGAGGCCGCGAGCCCTAATGTCCTAACTACCTGACCTGACCTGATGAATAATTCAAAATGTTCTGCCTCTTGCAGAAACTAATAGAAGAAAGTCTGCTATATTTCAATAGGACATGTGTCCTGACAGGGGAAAACATAATAGGCCTAGGACATTTTCAGTTTTAATAAGACTGTGTCCTATGACCTTGGCCTTGGGACATCACTGCACCTGTTCTCAGTTTAAGAAGACGGCTCCTACCCCTCCCTCCCCCTCTCTCTCTCTCTCTCTCTCTCTCTCTCTCTCTCTCTCTCTCTCTCTCTCTCTCTCTCTCTCTCACTCCTCCATCATCCTTCCCTCTTCGGAGTCTTGCTACTGACTTAGACAAAAGGTGTGCACCTGCTCGTCTGAGTACAGGCAGATCCCCAAGACTAACCACCCTTCCTTTCCCACCCCTCCCCAACATCTTGATTAGATAGAGAAGAGACATGGCAACTTTTTTTTCCTCACAAAACTAACCTATCTGCCACCACTCAGGAGCACAAATCAGATGGTCTTAACCCAGTGCAAGCACTTAATCTTTATCTTTTTATCTGTCCCTCTTCTGTCTAACTTCTAAGGCCTAACTTTTCAGTTTCTTCTCAGGCTTTGAGCCTTTTCTTCTGGCATAAGTGGTAGAACCTCCCGGTTCCGTGGCAAAGTAATCAAAGAGTTGATTGTGGCCACATACAGCAGAGAAGAAGAAGAAGGACAAGGAGATCCCTTCCCTTCACTCCCTTCCCTTCTTCCCTCCATTATTTCTCCTCCTTCCTCCTTCCATCCTCACCCTCCACCACCACCACCACCACCACCCACTCCTTCACAATTCCCCTCCCCCCCATTTGGGACCCAAAGCTGCAGCACAAAAGGTGCACAGGGTTGCATACCATCTCCCCCTAAAGGATATTTGCCCCTGGAAACAATCAAAAATGGCACCCTGTCCCTAGAATCCATTTTTTTGTCTGGCATCCTTGGAAACTGAGTGGAATCAAAAGTTTGTTGAGCAGTCACTTGCCTTGTTTGCTGACCTTACTGTTGAATACAGGAACACCCATGACAGCAGGCACTGTAGACATTTTCCTAACAGTCTTGTTACACATTGGTTACTGAACACCAAAGGATCTTGAATATTGAAGCACAATGACACCAAAAAGCATAACAAAAACAATACCAAGACTTTGCAATGTTTGTTCCTGGAAATAAGTCTCTGTCCCTGGGCCTGTATTTACATTGAGATAGTATGAGACTTATCATGATTCTCTTAGATATCCTTTGGGCTCTTTTCCTCTTAGAAATCCTTTCAATTTCAATGATAAAAGTCAAGGCCACTGGAACAGAAAATGTTCCATTTTCAGATCTGGGAGGTGAAACTAATGATGCCGCACGGATGGTGATATACATGTATTGTACTTTCATTGAACAGTGAAGGTGGAAGGAGTCTTGTAATGGTTGCACACTTTTTGTTCCCAACAAATGTTGGGCACCAGACTTTGGGCAGTTTGGCACAGTTTGCAACATTGTTGGACACCCTGTCTAGCACAACATCTACCTCCTACCAAAAGTACCATGGAAAGGTTATGGACAAAATTCTTAGAATAATGTGTGTACAAAGAGAATTTTTTATACTGTAAATAGTTTTGTTTGATTTATTGTTTATATTCTACGTCTCCAACAATTTGTAAGACACAAAGACTGAGGAGAAAAATTAATGTTTGTGTCTATTGATTGATACCTTTGCAGAAACGTGTAGCATAAAGGAAAATGGGGAGGAAAAAGCCTGAGCCTCATCGCCTGGATAAAGAGGCGTGCCAAGGAGCGGCATGGAACATGCAGGACGCGGAGCAACGTCCTCCAGGAGATCTCTTCATCATTCCGGACAATGACACGTTGCTGGCCTTGGAACAGGAGTCTGCTGAGAGGGCTACGCAATCAAAGAAAAGTGGTAGAAGGCAAGTTTTGAATGGCGTATCATCAGACGATGAATCGAGACGAGGATCATCTGCCAAGCTTCAAGATGTTGATACCAACGTGCCAGATCCTGTTAAGCGGTTCTTCTGCTGCGACGAAATATGCATGAGTATCGGCGTACTTAAGAACCATTACCTGTGCTTGCCTGTGTATAGCGCTGGGCACAAGACCAGCAGAGAAACGATGGATAACGAGCATTGGGTCGTCGGCAGGTTTAAAATCCTGCTTAAAGACTTTGAAGGCTTGCCCATGACATCAGACCTGGCTCAGTATCTGTCGGGGAAGGAGAGCTGCTTGCTGTGTGTCGGCTATGAAAATGAAAATGACCCAGTCGTTTACTTTGAAGTGAATGACAAAGACATGATCGTGAAGAAGCAGCCTGAGACAGAGGAAGATGCAGATGGCAAGAAGTCAGCGGGACGTTCGCCAGGCTCCGCCTCCAAGAGAAGACGGTCGATTGAAGACCGTGTTGGCTTGTACTGGAATGTGGATTTGAATCATATCCCTGACCCGTGGACATTCTTCCAGAAGTTCAGCCGCTCTGCTCAAAAGAAATTCCAGGTGAGATTGTTGCACCTTGCTTACTGATGATATGTTTTGTTGTTATTATTTTGAAAAAAAAAGAGAAAAAAGCAAAGAACTTGTCTTAATAATCTAATATAATCATGAATGCTAAATAAATAACAGAATTTTTATTCAACTGAATCTGTTAGCAATTTTAGTTCTTCTGAACATGTTGCATGATGATCCAGGAAGGAAAATGACATTTTTGACACACACATGTAATTCTAAAGCTACAGTACTTTAGTCACTAAAAAGGAAATGCAATTTTCACAATGCGTAACACAAATGCACACACATACACCTGTGTGCCCAGGTGTATGTGTGTGTATTTATGCAGGTGTATGTGTGTGTGTGTGTGTCCGTGCAACCCAGTATCTTTGATTTATTGAATGAAAGATGAAGAATGAGTCTGTGTCCATGTGTATGAGTGTATTTATATGTGTGTGTAGGTGCGTTTGTGTGTGTGTGTGTGTGCGCATGTGTGTGTGCTGCTTTGTGCACGTGTTGCTGCTGCTTTGTGTCATTCTTGAATACTGTTTTTGTTGTCTGCTTGTTGATTCATGAGCGCTTGGTTGTAAAGCGCTTTGGGCTCATTTGAGGTAAAGCGCTATATAAATGTACTAAGTAGTAATTATTATTATTGTTTAGCTTGTGCGTGGGGAGCTGGACAGCAGTGGGAAACAGTTTGAGGTGACTGTTTACGGGCGGATGGACTCCCTGCAGATACTGGAGTTCCCCAGCCAGGCATTCGCCATAAAGGACCACCACTATTTCCTGCACCAGGTCATGGGCCAGTTTTATGGCCTGGGACCAAAGTATGGTAAGCGGCTGAAGACATCTTTGCGGAAACCCGTGCGCAATCCATAAATAAGTGAATCAAAGAAGGAAAAAGATTAGCGCACGTGTCCGAATTTTCCCTATAATTATGTATCCTTCTTTCTTCCACTTATTTAGGGTTTTCCGTACGGAACTTACGCATCTAATGTGAACCCAGCCTAAGAATTTAAAGGAAAAAAAGGCAGGAGAATGGACCAGTAATGTAGAAAGATAGCAGATGATAGTGAGCAAAGGGAAAAGGCAGAGTTGAAGTGAGTGACAAATTAGAGGAAGTTAAATTAAAAGCACAGATTTGTACGAATACATCTTTGCGGAAACCCGTGCGCAATCCATAAATAAGTGAATCAAAGAAGGAAAAAGGCAGGAAAGGGGGTTATTTATGCAGGTGTATGTGTGTGTGTGTGTGTGTCCGTGCAACCCAGTATCTTTGATTTATTGAATGAAAGATGAAGAATGAGTCTGTGTCCATGTGTATGAGTGTATTTATATGTGTGTGTAGGTGCGTTTGTGTGTGTGTGTGTGTCTTTTTTTATTTACCATAATTTTCATAGTCTAAGGCAAACTTGTGAAGAAACCCCCCGAAAAAATGTTTTCACAAAGTTATTATACTTTCCTACTATATTGATAGTCATATTATAAGGTGCAGGGGTCTCAATCTGGAGAAAAAGTTTCACTTTATTAATTTATAGTAAAAAAAATATGGTTCTTTCTGTGGCATTTGCTTGTTAAAAGCCCTTAAAAAGGACTTCAGAATGTTTTCTCTGGTGGTTTTGTGATACAGTGGACAGTGTGGGAACTTTCATCGGAGCTCCATTTGCAGCATTTAAACTGATTTTCAAAATGTTATGAAAATGGGACCAAAAAAGCCTGTCTTTTGTATTGAAAAGGACTTTGGAGAAAAAACCACCTTAACCCCTTTCCTGCCAAAACTGTTTCTACTAGTACTATGGGCAACATGATGTCATTGGTGATATAACTTTTTGATGTCACAATTCTGTAATGCTGGTTTTTAGCTTGAGAACTATCAGTATCAGGAATACATGTCTCTCTTGATCATTTTATCAAAATCAATAGTCTTATGTGTCTCTTTTTAAATTAGTCGTTTTAGTTTAGTCGTTGTAAAATATTATCTCTGTTTTTGTTTGGCAGTGAGGTTTTGTTAATACTAGAAGATAAATAGGTGAATGTCACAAAAACATTAATGTTCAAGATGTTTTTCAAAAGATTTTACTTTAATGCCACTAACCTATGTTTGACGTGTGTGTGTTTGTGTGTTTTAAAGACCCCCACGTCAAGTGTCACATTCTCTCTTATGCTTGGAAGATTTCTTACCAGCTATAAGAGGGAAAACATGTGAAAACCATGGTTTTGACACGTGACGTGGTGGGTCTTTAAGTCAGGAGACTCCAGCCTAGTGTATGCCAGTCAGTCATTTCTGACCATGACTTCCAGATAGCAGAGGGAGCAGATGCTGTTCCAGCGGGCTGGACTAGAATGTTTATTGTGGAGATGCCTTGCCCAGTGTACACCCCCACTCTCTTGGCCAAAGGGATTTGAGGACAGCTGGCATCGGAGAAGGTTCCCTAAGGCCAACCCATCCCTTTGGCTGCAGCACTAGAGCCTGTGATGTTGTTATTGTTGTCTTACCCTGGCTTAAAGACTCCAGGGATCATTCCCAACAGCCGAAACACTTGAACACTATGGTACAAATGCACCAGCCAGGGATGAGAACATTACGTGTATGGCCGTTTTTAGATTACCACACTCCGACTTTTGGAGGATAGAGCCAGTGATGAAATCAATGATATTTTTCCTCTCTCGTCTTTCCCTAAGGCAAGGGAGGCGGCAGCCTTCACCAAGATTTTGAGGTGCTCTACAAAGGAATGCGGGCCCTGCAGCTGCAGTCCTCCCAGACGTACCACCTGGATGTGGATGTGCAGCACCCCAAGCTGAACCCTCTGCTCAGGCCCTACCAGTGTGACGCTGTGCGCTGGATGCTTCACATGGAGGGCTTTGGTGGGGAAGATGGGAGAGACAATGAAGGTACGGTTTCTCTTCTCCCCCTCTTGTGAATATTGTCAAAGACTGTATAGGGGAAGATAAGCATCCGGTCTCTTTTCCCTATATGAGTAGTGAGGACAGAAACACTGGTTATGTCCCTTTTAAACTGGACACATTTTACACGTCAATAGGCCAGCTGAATTCTCCGTTCAAGTTCCAGTCTGAGTTTTTGGATAGCCTGCACTGTGAATAGTGTACTGTCCCCACTAATGATAACTCTATCAGCCCGGTTCGCCGAGCTCTTAAGTAGTCCATCTTACCCTTTTAGAATATCTTTGATATTGTTAACGTGTACAGAGACCTTAATCGACTGCCGTCTAAAAAGATTTAATCTGACCCTTATTTAATCTGACCCTGATTGAAGTTATTTAAATATGGGAGGAGCGGGATGGGTGTGCAAACTGAGGAGAAAAGAAGAAATGGAGCTAGAATTAAGGGAGGGGGAATATTCGTTAAAAGGTGATTGCCTTATTTTTCAGACTGTAATAATAATGATGAGGAAAAAATAATAAGGTGCACCTCATTATAATAATAATAATAATGAGGAAAATTTAGATAGCGCCTATCCTACTATGTAGGCTACAGGGCGCTTTACACATAATTGAAATGGAATAAAAACATGAAACAAAAATCCAATAACATGAGCAGACAAAACAATACCGGTGTATGCACATGGTTCCATGCACATAACAATCAGCAACAACAACAACTGCTGTGACTACTTTTACCACCCACCTGAGGCGCAGCCCCCAAAATTAAACCCACAATTCAGATTTTGTTCTTCTATTTCCTTACTATATTGTTAGTCACATTATAAGGCGCAGGGGTCTCAGTCTGGGGGAACAAATATTGCCTTATAGTCTGAAAATTATGGTAAATGATGGAATGCCACGTTGAAAACAATGTGATCTTGTTTGCAGAAGACGATGACCTCCATCCCTTATACGAGGAAATTACCACTCAGTGTGGGAAGACTTTGTACTACAACAGAGAAGGAGGAAGGTGAGTGCTAAAACAGCGTCAAGATGTGTGCATTATAATTGGAGATGATTTTAATTGATTTTTTAGCACTGTTTGATTAATAATAATAATAATAATTGATAGTATTTCTATAGCGCCTTTCTATAATTATTTTACACTCAAGGCGCTTCCATTCACTGATACACCCGCAGTCACAGACATTATTACCCAATCGTTCACCCAGGTACAAGATCAAGAAGGAAAAAATTGCAAACCCAATGAGCTTTGAAAGTAGTGTGTCTTGAGTTTAGCTTTGAAAGTAGAGATAGTTGGTTCATGGCGGAGATCGACTGAGAGGGAATTCCAAACAGCAGGGGCACTGAAACTGCGGTCACCAAATGATTTTATATTTGTTTTGGGAACTTTCAGAAGTTTTGTTTGAGGACCTGAGTGAGCGGGAAGGAGTGTAGGTGTGAAGAGCACTGGAGAGGTAAGGCGGAAGGGTCTGTTCAAAGTGACGGAAGGATAGGAGAGCCAGCTTATACTGAATTGTGCACATTTGTGTGCTGAAACCCACGTATATCCGCAATCCACAAGAACAAATCTGGAAGCAAGAAACATGAAAATATGTGCACATAGTCGGAGATTTTCCACATGTATGTGCACACGCCCTAAGTCCTGTGGGAGAGCTGAGAAAATGGATTGTATGCAGAAACGGTCGCATTCATTCACTGGGTTTCTTTCGTCAACATACTATATTCTTAGAAATCATAAATGTGAATAGGGCCTAGGTGTAGAGTGGCATAGCGGTAACGTGTTCACCCTGTGTCAAGTGAACCTGGGTTCAGGTTTTTTTCCCTCTCACTTTGCTCTAGGCCTTACGATCTGAACGTGGAGTCTTTCGAATGAGACGATAAACCGAGGTCCCGTGTGCCCATGCACTTAGCACACGTTAAACCCAGTGGCAACGAAAAAAGTTGTCATTTGGTCAAAATTTACTCCCCCACCCCCCCTTTCCTTCCTCATCAGTCACACAGAAATTGCATGCATAAAAAAAATTGTGTGGCACGCCTCTGGCTGCGACACGCTCTCCAGGTGGGAGCAACCCGAATTTCACAGAGACGCCTCTGTGACTATAAAGTACCTAATACCTTTATTACTATCAGTGTTTCCTTTCTACAGAGACCAAAGTTTTGTACTCAGTCTTGTTGAATAGTTCTACCACCTCCCGTGGTCTTCTTCAGCAGTCTGAGGCTTGGGTGTAGTTGGCACTATATACCGCAGTCTTGTTGAATAGTTCTACCACCTCCCGTGGTCTTCTTCAGCAGTCTGAGGCTTGGGTGTAGTTGGCACTATATACCGCTGCTATGTTTATTTCCTTGCTCCATATTTTATCTAGTAAAATAGTAATACAGTGGAACCTCCCTTATAAGACCTCCCATTATAAGACTCCCTCCCACAGCGCTTAGAGCTTAAAGATTAGGCGCTATAAAAGTTGTCTAATTAAGACCTGCTTCTCTGACACATTGCCCTTCTTTGTAAGTATTAAAATTACCTCCCTTAAGACCTCTCCCTTATAAGACCTCATTTTGGATGATTTTTTAAGGTCTTATAAGAGAGGTTCCACTGTACTGTAGAATCTTGAGATTGTTTTCAATTGTGCCTTTACCTGTCTCCCAGCCTGGTCCTGGACAAGCCGAGGAAAAGGAGGTCCCCTCCGGGAGGGATTCTGGCAGAGGAGATGGGCCTGGGGAAGACTGTGGAAGTGCTGTCTTGCATGCTGCTGCACCCCCGCCCCGCCATCCCCCCGCCCGACCCCGTGCCTACCTTGATGGAAATGGAGACAGAGGCACAGGTATGACTTTGTATCCATGTGATTGTTTAGGGGGCGAAATTAGACTTTAGACAACCTCTGTACAACTGTAAAGTTAGCCGCCCATCTGCCATTGTATTGATATTGCAGTCAGATGTAAAGAGTTAACTATTTATTCGCATTATTTCAATAGAATGTTTATATTTTTGTGACTTTGCTTAGCTGTTATGATCTGCCTTATTACCTGTTGTAACTCACAAATATGAGCATTTTGAGAGGTGACTCGCACTAAATACTTCTTTTCTCTCTTATGTGTATGCTTTACAGCTTGAGTCAGATGAGGACAGCCTGGAAGCTTCTCAGATGTCTGTTTCGAGTACATCAAGTGATCCCCCTTTGCAAGAGGTGGACGATACTGAGAACACAGTGCCTGGAAAACAAGATCTGAAAAGAGTGGATTCCAGCAGTAGCATTTTGAGCAGTTTCCCTTCCGATGCTGTCTCCTATATCGTCACGGGCGATCACATTTACCAGGCCAAGGCGGAAACTGAAGATGGAGAAACCCTTGCCACTGATGCTGCTATAAACTCTGAAGGAGAATTTAAACCTCCCTTGCAACTTGATATGTCATCGTCTGAGAATGACAAGACCCCGAATGGAGAATTGGATACAGACTATGATTCAGAGTCACAAATCTCAAGCGATCTCACCGAACAGGAAGAGAATGAAGCGAAATCTCCAGACGAAAGAAAATGTGACAACACTCAAAAGAAAGACGCGGTTGTTGAGGACTTGAATGGAGAGTCGAACCCACAGTGTGACTCGCAGTCACAGGCCTCAGAGGATCTCGCCAAGCCTGAAGAGACTGAGGTGAAGCCTGAGGGGAAGCATAAACGTACCAAAAAGCTAACAGTTCAAGCCAAGAAAAAACGCAAGAACCTTTCTGAAAAATCCAATGTCCAGGATCAAAATTGCGTAAATAATGGCGACGTCCAACCCCTGAAAAGAAAACTTGGGGATGGAGTTGAGAATCGGAACGGGCCAGAAACTGAAAACGGTGCAAGTAAGACCAAAAGTAGGCGATCGTCCAGTCATTCATGGGTCTACATTGACGATGATTACAGAGGAAGCTTGTACGTCACTGAGGTGAAGCGTCCCAAGCAGAACTTCGAGTGTGTGTGTGGAGAGGGAGAGTTCTGGAACAGGATCAAGTCTGCCAAGAAACGGAAACACGTTGTTAACTGCACAGAGTGTGGATCTTCCCAGCATGCAGAGTGTCTCAACTATGACCTCAACGACCCTTTTCGTGGACCCTACAAATGTCCCCACTGCCATTATGTGAGTAGTGATACTTTTGTGTTGTGATGGGTGTGTTGGATATAAACCGATGTTAACCTTTATTGGTTTTCAATCTCTTGAAGTACTGGTTTTAAATCTTTTGAAACAAAAATATGTAGACAAAATTGCAAAGTATGCCTTCATTGTCGCCATCATTAATGATAACACTGCGATTGAGTGATATTGTGGAAAGATGTGAGAATCACGAAGTCATGTTTCATCATGAGGAGAAATAACAGTATAATTAAATTAGAGAAGAAACAAAACAACAACAATGCAGGCTTTCAATGTTCCATTATTTACTAGGTCATTTCAGAATGATTTTTAGTCAAGCGATTTAATTGATAATTTAGTCTTCCCTATTTCGTTTTTCTTTCGCTCTTGTTGTTCTTTAAAGGGTGTGTATTATATGAATATGTGCATAAACATGCTTTTTTGTGTGGCTGCAACTTGTTTATTATTTCTGCCATTCTTGTCCAGGTTACCAATCAGTTTCTTCTTCTTCTTCTTCTTCTTCTTCTTCTTCTTCTTCTTCTTCTTCTTCTTCGATCGCTCAGACAGTTTCCTGTCAATTATGAGCGCAGATGCGTCATGCTGCCGTTATGCGCCTAACTAAGAAATAGTTAGGCCCAGCAAGTCCGACTTCGGCTGGAGGAAATGTTTTTGAAAGCGTTTCATGAAAAAAGGCAGGAGAATGGACCGGTAAGGCAGAAAGATAGTAGATGACAGTTAGCAAAGGGAAAAGGTAGAGTCAAAGAGAGTGACAGATTAGAGGAAGTTACAAGCACAGAACTTCCAGAAGGTGGGGGAACTATTTATACAAAAGACCCCCCGGTATCCCCACGGGGGGAACCAATCAGTTTTAATTGGGTGTTTTTTGTGTGTGTTTGTTTGAACTGAACAGAGTGGAAATCCTTTGCCGTCCGGGGCTACCCTGATCATCGCCCCTCAGAGCATCGCCCATCAGTGGCTGGACGAGATCAAAAAGCATGTCAAAGAAGAAAGCATCAAAGTCTTTGTGAGTGTGTAGGGCTTTGTGCACTTTGTTGTTCGTCTGTTTCAATGGGCTTTCCATTGCAATAGGAATTGTTCAGAAATAATTAAGGGGAGTAATTTCATGGTGTGTGGGAGTGATCTTGCCTAATTCAATCGGTCAAACAGGGGAAGTGACTCTACCATCAGCTGTTGTACTTGTAGCCTATCGACTCGTGTGTTTGAGCAGACATACAGCACTTAGAACACCGTGAGTTTTAACTGTTTGATTCATTGTTTCTTTATGAGATTTTGAGTGTGTGAAGTGTATGCATCGGGAATGTGTGTACACATCTTTAACACATTCAGATCGCTCACAAGTTTTGTTATTGTTGTACAGAAATTACATACATCATGTGTGTTTTCAAACATGTGAGCCATTTGAATGTGTTAAAGATGTGTATTGCGAATATGTTTATGGATGTGTGTACGAAAATGAATTTGATCTCTGAAGTTTAAAACCAGCCAACCTCATGTGCGTATTGAGTCAGAACCAGCATGAATGTGAAGAAAAGCATTTGCAGAACATGTTAGCTTTTGTCAGGAGTTATATATTCAAACCCATGGGCTGGGAATTATAAATCTAGCTCTTTATGAAAGGATCTAGAATATTTCTTCTTCTGCTTTCCCAGGCCATATGGCCATAATGGGTAAGGTACATATGTGTCCGTTTTTCAGTTTTCACTGGTCTCCCCGCTGCGTACAGCCGACACATTCCGATTTCGGAGGAGCTCAAAGGAGAAAAATTATTTGGAAGATTTTTTTTTTTAAAGGCAGGAGAATGGGCCAATAAGTCAGAAAGATAGTAGATGATAGAAAGCAAAGGGAAAAGGCAGAGTCAAAGAGAGTGGCAGATTAGAGGAAGTTACAAGCACAGAACTTCCAGAAGGTGGGGGAACTATTTTTTCAAAAGACCCCCCAGTATCCCCACGGGGGATCTAGAATATTTATTCCTGTTCTTTTATATGTGTGTGTGGGTGGTTTTTTTTTAATCCTATCAGCATAATGTGTGTTTTTTGACATGTTTTCTTCATGCAGGAGTATAAAGGCGTGCGGCACCACGGCTACATCCAGCCGCAGTTCTTGGCCCGGCAAGACATCGTCATCACCACCTATGAAGCGCTTCGCAACGAACTCAACTACGTCGACTCGATGCGCACCAACAGTCAGTGATTTTTCTTTTATTCTTCGTCGTTTGTCTCCTATTAACGAAAACAGCTAACACATAGAAAGAAGGAAAATTTCACATTCCAATTTTTGAACACCCCCCCCTCCTACAGCCAAACATGAATGTAAAGTCTGCAATCCAGGCCAAAACTACTACCCTGGTAGCCATTGGCTAGTATAAAAATCTGTGGGTGAGTAGATTTCAAAAGTCATTAGCCCGATGGGCGACTGTAAATGTCAGTACTGCACGGCCCTGTTTCTTTACCACTGAGTCTCCCCACACCATCTGTCCCTTCCAATCCACTATCAAATCAAGCTTAGCTATGTCCGCTAAGATAACAACATGCCAGCACTGGTACTGAAAAGAAAGGAAAGGTAGCCTTCTCAATCTCCTCCTCCCCCTTCTCTCTCTCCCCCACCTCTCTCCTAATGTTTCTCTTTACTTCTCTCCTTTATTTCTTTCCCACTCTTTTTTTCTCTTTCTTGTCCTCTCTCTCCTTCCGTGTGTGTGTGTTCAGGGATTTTTGTTGTTGTTTTCTTTGGGCTAGTGAAAATGTGTTTGGGCGATTCAAGTTTTTCAGTTACTTTCAGTGAAGTTTTTAATGTTTGGCTAGCCATGCAATCAATGATTGATTTCAAGAGAGGCAAGGTCAAAGCAAACTGAAAGCAGGCTATCACGTCGCGCTTGAAAGCTGGGTACACGCCAGAAATGAAAACATCTTGAAGACGCTTATGAGCCAAATCAGGCTCATTCGTCCTAAACGGTTGTGCAAGCCATGAGCCGGATCCGGCTCATTCGTCCCGAGTGAGTTAAAATAGATAAGCACATGGCAGGGTACTTTGCAGTGAATGTCTGGTGGGAGTGTAGAATGATGTACTGGGAGAATGTATTCACCCATGGTTCTAGAAGAGTTCCATCTTTTTCATAGCTAAAATGCTGGTGAGCTAATCTTGGAATTATTTAACCTTTACCGGATCATGCTTTTGACTACACGGACACGATGGCGGGGGTCTTCCACGACCCCCTAATCAGCAAAGAGCAAATTCCGAGGTGTTTATCCCTGTCCGGATGGCGGGGGTCTCCCACGACCCCTACTTGTCAAAGAGGCACCATGTGTTTATCCCTGTCCGGATGGCGGGGGTCTCCCATGACCCCTACTCAATGCACTGCAGTGCTCTTTAAAGTAGGGGTCGTGGGAGACCCCCGTCATCCGGACAGGTATATCAAAATTACGCGTCATATTACGTCATTTATATTTATATACACATTAATAAAATTTAACACACTTAAAGCCATTTACGTTTTTGACAAAGTCATGAAATTTCATGAAGATTGCTTAAATAGTTTTAGAGATATAACATGTTTTGTGTGTCAAGGGGTTGTGGGCGACCCCAGAAGTCCGGTAAAGGTTAATGCCTAACATCTGCTGATATCTTTTGTGAGAATAGTGATGAACATAATGATGTTGTTGTTTCCTGGCTTGTTTATCTATTTTAAGTTAAAGACTCCAGAGATCATCCTAACAGCCGAAGCACTTGAACACTTAGGTACAAGTGCACCAGCTAGGGATGAGAACACAACGTGTGTGACCGTTTTTGATTACCCTGCCACGTGGGCAGCCACACTCTGACTTCAGAGGATTTTGGACTGATGATGTTATGCTAGGAGCTCGCCATGACTAAATTCAATCCCAGCATAACTATGCGTAACATGAAAACATTTTGATGTAGCCTTGGTGTTCTAGCTTATGTCAATTGGTCTGACACAGCCTTATGCCAAGTCGAGATGAGCATAATAATGTAACTGTTGTGTCTCCAGGTGAGCAGGCCCGAACCCTACGCAGACCGAAACAATTTCTGGCCAAGACCACTCCACTCACGGCTGTTGAATGGTGGCGGGTTAGTATGTTTTATGGGGCAGTGGGTGGATGCCTCGTGCCTCCATATGGGGAGCTGGATGACCCCGCACCCTCCACGAATCTGCCCCCGTGGGGATACCTGGGGGGGGGGGCTCTTTCATACAAGTAGCTCCCCACCTTCTGGAAGTTCTGTGCTTGTAACTTCCTCTAGTCTGCCACTCTCTTTGACTCTGCCTTTTTCCTTTACTTTCTGTCATCTATCTTCCTGACTTATTGGCCCATTCACCTGTCTTTTTTTCAAGACAATCTTCCAAATAATTTTCCCCTTTTAGCTCCTCCGAAATCGGAATGTGTTGGCTGTGCGCAGCGGGGAGACCAGTGACAACTGAAAACTGGACACATACACACGTTACCTATGGCCATATGGCCTGGGAACGCAGAAGAAGAAGAAGTATGTTTCAGCTCTCTTTTCTTTGCTCTGTATAGACAGGGGTATGTTGAGACTGGGATGAAAGCCTGTGTATTTTATCTTTGTGTGTGGCAAACAAAATGGTTCTTCAGTTCCATAGCTTAAACAACTAAAGTAAACTGATTGTTATAGAATATATCACATACGATTCTTGATGTCACAAGTCGCGCAATTTATTGTGTAGAAAATTTGAAATACATAATGTGGTGGCATGTAAAATATAAATAGTGATGTTGTTCCCTTGATGTTCCAAGAGTTGGCTATGTATGTATTTTTCTGTCTTTCTCTTCTCTTTTCTGTCTCTATCTCTGCCTGCCTGTATGTGTCTCTCGTGCGTGTATGCGTGTGCGTGCGTGCGTCTATGTGTGTGTGTGTGTGTTGTCATTGTTGTTGTTTTGGTTGTTACAATGTAATGTGTTCATTTTTGTGAAGCGCCTAGAGCCTCCACGGGAGAATAGGCGCTATAGAAATGATCATTATTATTATTAAATGTAGTTATCGTGATTTCTCTTCGTGTTGTTCCTTATGATAAGTGCGTTGTTTAGTTGTTGTTTTTGCTCAGATTTGTAACTTCTTTGTGAAGCGCTTAGAGCCCCGTAAGGAGATATAAGCGCTCTAAAAATAGTCATTATTATTATTATTATGTGATCCCCAGCTAAATATAAAGTAATGTCCCTTATATATGGCTTCGGTCGAGAGGACGTAAAGCAAAACTTTCTCTTCTATTATTATGTCTGTCCGTCCCTCTGTTCCTTCTCTCTCTCTGTCTTTCTCAAATTTTGACTCTCTCTCTCTCTTCTCTCTCTCTCTCTCTCTCTCTATCTCTCTCTCTGTCTTTCTCAAATTTTGACTCTCTCTCTCTCTCTCTCTCTCTCTCTCTCTCTCTCTCTCTCTCTCTCTCTCTCTCTCTCTCTCTCTCTCTCTCTCTCTCTCTCTCTCTCTCTCTCTCTCTCTCTCTCTCTCTCTCTCTGTCTCTCTCTCTCTCTCTCTCTCTCTCTCTCTCTCTCTCTCTCTCTCTCTCTCTTTTTCTCTCTCTCTCTTTCTCTCTCTCTCTCTCTCTCTCTCTCTCTCTCTCTCTCTCTCTCTCTCTCTCTCTCTCTCTCTCTCTTCTCTCTCTCTCTCTTCCACCCTTTCCATCTAAAATGACATATTGTTGTGCTCCACCCATGCATAGTATGGAGTGGAGCTGTTAGCGGTCACTCGAGTCTGTTTGTAATTTTGTTTGTTTGGTAGTGGTTGTTGTTGTTGTCTTACCTTGGCTTAAAGACTCCAGGGATCATCCCAACAGCCGAAGCACTTGGACACTATGGCACCAATGCACCAGCTTGGGATGAGAACATTACGTGTGTGACCGTTTTTGATTACCCCGCCACATGGGCAGCCACACTCCGACTTCGGAAGATTTTAGACTGATGATGTTATGCTAGGAGCTTGTCATGGCTTAAGGCAATCCCTGTACAACCATGCGGAACATAACAACATTTTGATGTAGCCTTGGTGTTCTAGCTTATGTCAACTGGTCTGACACAGCCTCATGCCAAGGCGAATGTTTCGTTGTATTTTGTGAATGTTTTGTCTCTCCGTCCAGCTATATATCAGGGGGGGTTTAATTTTAATGTTTCCGTATTTTGTTGGCAGGTTTGTTTGGATGAGGCTCAAATGGTGGAATCAGTGACCACTAAGGTAAGAAGGTTCAAGTTCAACACCAGCCAGATTTTCTTCTCCTTCTTTTCTATTTCTGACAGGAATTTAGAGGGAGTAGGTGGTTACCCTTTCGCTGCCAGCCTTTTTCAGCCCAAAATTACCATTAAACTTAACTGGGTAGAGAACAAAAATTATCTACAATATAGCAAATTCCTCTGTGACATGTATAACATTAGGCCTATCCTTACCTCCCCAAATTAACAAAAGAGGGTCTTCAAATAATAGGTCCTGACTGGATACCTGTTAGTGACATAGGTAGTAAGCCATTGTGGTGCATAAATGCGACCTTGGCGGTGAAAGGGTTAAGGGAGTTGTGACTGAGGTGGAGTGGAAGGTAATGATTTGATGACTTTGAAAAGGAAGAAAACGTATTGTCCTACTCCTAGACAAACAGATTATTTGATATAAATAGGATGTTAAATGGTGCATTACTTATTATAAATGTTAAAATGTGTCAGCCAGAAATCTTTGACTTTATTAACATGATTTTAAATGACAAAATAACATGAACGTACATTTTTTGTTCTTATTTTCTTCTTCTTCATCAATCCCTCAGACACTTTCCTGTCAATTATGAGCGCAGATGTGTCATGCTGTCGTTATGCGCCCAACTAAGAAATAGTAAGGCCCAGCAAGTCCGACTTCGGCTGGAGGAAATCTTCTTGAAAGTGTTTCTTGAAAAAAGGCAGCAGAATGGACCAATAAGTCAGAAAGATAGTAGATGACAGCAAGCAAAGAAAAGGGCAGCAGAATGGGCCAATAAGTCAGAAAGATAGTAGATGACAGTAAGCAAAGAAAAGGGCAGAAGAATGGGCCAATAAGTCAGAAAGATAGTAGATGACAGTAAGCAAAGAAAAGGGAAAGAATGGGCCAAGAAGTCAGAAAGATAGTAGATGACAGTAAGCAAAGAAAAGGGCAAGAATGGGCCAATAAGTCAGAAAGATAGTAGATGACGAGAATGGGCCAATAAGTCAGAAAGATAGTAGATGACAGTAAGCCAGAATGGGCCAATAAGTCAGAAAGATAGTAGATGACAGCAAGCAAAGATAATTTAGTCAAATCACTAAGTCAGAAAGATAGTTTTAAGCAAAGAAAAGGGCAGGAGAATGGGCCAATAAGTCAGAAAGATAGTAGATGATTCAAGCAAAGAAAAGCAGGAGAATGGGCCAATAAGTCAGAAAGATAGTAGATGACAGCAAGCAAAGAAAAGGGCAGCAGAATGGGCCAATAAGTCAGAAAGATAGTAGATGACAGTAAGCAAAGAAAAGGGCAGGAGAATGGGCCAATAAGTCAGAAAGATAGTAGATGACCAAGCAAAGAAAAGGGCAGAATGGGCCAATAAGTCAGAAAATAGTAAGGCAGGAGAATGGGCCAATAAAAGAAAGATAGTAAATGACAGCAAGGAAAGGGCAGCAGAAGGAAGCTGCAGTAAGCAAAGAAAAGGGCAGAAGAATGGGCCAATAAGTCAGCGACAGATGACAGCCGGGGGAGAGCATGGGCCAATAAGTCAGAAAGATAGTAGATGACAGTAAGCAAAGAAAAAGGGCAGAGAATGGGCCAATAAGTCAGAAAGATAGTAGATGTGACAAAGAAAAGGGCAGCAGAATGGGCCAAGAAGTAGATAGTAGATACAGTAAGCAAATACATGTACCAAAGATAATGACGGAAGAGGAAGTTACACAGAACTGTCAGAAGGTGGGGGAACTATTTGTACGAAAGATCCCCCAGTATCCCCTCAGGGAGATTGTTCTTTTAAAGATAATTTAAAATTACTTTAGTTTTAACAATTTTTATTCTTGAGAAAGCGGAGAATACTAATTATGCGTATGATTTTGCTGTTTCCCCTTTTCCCCTCAGTTATAGTTATAAAAATAAAATAAAAATTAAATTGGGTAGGCGCTGCACTTGCGGCGACACGCTCTCCGGGGGAGAGCAGCCCGAATTTGACAGAAATAAGTCTCTGTGACTAGAATATACCAAATACATGTACCAATACCAAATTATTATTTTGTATACGTAATTTTTATATCGTCCCATGCCTGTGTGACTTGCAGACAGCCGCAATGGCGTCACGACTGAGCTGCGTCAACCGCTGGTGTGTGACCGGCACACCGCTGAACCAGAGCATCAAGGGTAAGCCGTTGTGACCTTCAAAATTACAGAGTTTTAACTTGTTTTATCTCAGGAGACGAAACATTTTGAGATTGAAGAGAAAATTGTTGACTGCTGGATCAGGACAACAAACACTGACCTTGATAGGGGGACTGTTGAGCCTTGGAGGGGGTTAGTCGAGCTTTCCAGCTGAGCTCTTTTTCCAGACTGAGATGTGAGGGCTTTGCTGTAGTAGAAAAGTGTCTTGTTGATGTGAGTACAATTCACAAAAGTTGGCTGACAGTGTGTTGAAGGTGCTAGAAAATTGGGAACAAGAATTTCGCCAATAGACCATTTGCCACGGCCGATGCTTTGAATAAGAAAGTCTCCCCGCGGGGATGCTGGGGGGTCTTTTGTATAAATGGTTCTCCCACCTTCTGGAAGTTCTGTGCTTGTAACTTCCTCTATTCACTCTCTTTGACTCTGCCTTTTCCCTTTGCTTGCTGTTATCTACTATCTTTCTGCCTTTTTGGTTCATTCTCCTGCCTTTTCTCTAGAAACACTTAAAAAAAAGATTTCCTCCAGCCGAAGTCGGATGTGCTGGGCCTAATTATTTCTTACTTGGGCACATAACGACAGCATGACGCATCTGCGCTCATAATTGACAGGAAACTGAGCGAACGAAGAAGAAGAAGAAGAAAGTTCACATAACTACGGGCAAAACATGAGGGCGAAAGGGTAGTCAGACACTAGTCCAGTCTATAGAACGACTACCTGTGTCAAATGCCCTGTCTGAAGCTATGTTTTGGTGATGTGTACTGTGTGGGTGAAGGTCATAAACTGATAAAGGCGAACTTGGCACATTCTTTTTTGAGAATGATGCTTTGTATGTTTGTTTGTCTCACTTTGGTTCTGACCCACGCATTGCTAGATGATTGGTATCGTAATCAACTTTGGTGGAGGGGAGTTAATTAGAAAGAGAGTATTCCCCTTTGTTCAATTTCGTTATCTCCTCTCTTGGTCTCACTATTTCATTCTATGTTTTGGAGGTTTTGATAAGATCATGAGGGAATAGTGGGTACATAAAGCCTGATACATATGGAATGATGCTGACATGCAAGAGGTGTACTTCTTCTTTTTGGCTTACCCTGGCTAAAAGACTCCAGGGATCATCCCAACAGCGGAAGCACTTGAACACTATGGTGCAAGTGCATCAGCTACGGATGAGAACATTACGTGTGTGACCGTTTTTGATTACCCCGCCACGTGGTCAGCCACACTCCGTCTTCGGGGGAAAAGAGGTGTACAAGAGCTGCCAAAATGAGTGAAGAGTTCTTCTTGATTTATTTAGATTATTACAGTGTTTTGTGGAGATTTTTTGGGGGGAAGGGAACAAGGACAATATTTTATAAGTATAGCTCTGTTCTGTTTCGGACATCACCTGTAATAGGGCATTTGCCACGAATGTTCATGCTCTATTCTAGACTACTGATTTGCCCGCACTCGTTCTGCCCGAGTTACGCTGACCTTTCTAATTAAACTATCTAAATTCAGCTCAGTGAATTTCAAGGTCACAAATGCCCTATTGAATGGAAGGGGAGGCTGGTGGGAAGTTGTGTGACTGGATATGGGTTTTTTCTTTAGATCTGTTCAGGCTGATGGCATCCATGCTGTGTTGTTGATATCTGTTCAGACCTGTATGGTCTGCTGGCCTTCATCGGCTGTGACCCACACTGTGTGAAAGGGTAGGAAGCGGGGCTGTCACCCTTCCTGTTACCACGCCCTGTTGTTGATATCTGCTTAGACCTGTATGGTCTGCTGGCGTTCATCGGCTGTGACCCACACTGTGTGAAAGGGTAGGAAGCGGGGCTGTCACCCTTCCTGTTACCACGCCCTGTTGTTGATATCTGCTTAGACCTGTATGGTCTGCTGGCCTTCATCGGCTGTGACCCACACTGAACAAAAGGGTAGGAAAACAACTGTCACCCTTCCTGTGACCACGCCCTGTTGTTGATATCTGTTCAGACCTGTATGGTCTGCTGGCGTTCATTAGCTGTGACCCACACTGTGTGAAAGGGTAGGAAGCGGGGCTTCTTCTTCTTCCATTTAGTATCCACAATCAACAATTTGATTTTTTGATACTGTTTGGTCGAGGTCCGAAGGTCGTACACAGAACAAAAACAAATCAAAACAACCCTAAAATCTACTGTGACCCAGCCAGCCAAGACCCGTTCAGCGGAAGCTCGGCATGATGCTGAATCGGCAGGAACTGGAACCCCTAAGCTAATGGTTGTCTTTTTGGTGTTTTTTTTTAAAGAGGGTATTTTCAATGGCTAAGCAGTAGACTGGAACGAGCTGAGTGTAGCGGCAGACACCGCCTCCTCTGGCAACTTGTTCCAGTCTTTGATGGTCTGAGGGAAAAATGAGCATTTTCTGTAGTCTGTTCGGCACTGGATGGTGGACCCTTCCTTTTACCATGCTGTGTTGTTGATATCTGTTCAGACCTGTATGGTCTGCTGGCCTTCATCGGCTGTGACCCACACTGTGTGAAAGGGTAGAAAGCGGGGCTGTCACCCTTCCTTTTACCAACCACACTGTGTTGTTGATATCTGTTCAGACCTGTATGGTCTGCTGGCCATTGGCTGTGACCCACACTGTGTGGAAGGGTAGGAAGCGGGTCTGTCACCCTTCCTGTTACCACGCTGTGTTGTTGATATCTGTTTAGACCTGTATGGTCTGCTGGCGTTCATCGGCTGTGACCCACACTGTGTGGAGGAGTGGTGGAGCAAGTACCTGTACGAGCCCTACCTTCTGGGAGTCAAACAGCCCATGTTTGAGACGCTGGCCAAAGTCATGTGGCGTACCACCATGGACGACGTCAAGAACCAGGTAACAGACCTGTTTACTCTACTCTTTTCGAGCAGTATTCTACTCAATTTGGGCCTCTACTACTCTTCAAAATTGAAACAAAAAATGCTCTAATTACTCATTTTCAGTGAACATTGTTTGATGGTTTAATGAAAAAAACGACACATTTTGAGCCAAAACTACTCATTTCAGCCATCCAGACTACTTGAGACTTGTGTAGGGGGTAAACAGGTCTGAGGTAAGAATGAAAAAAAAGGAAACACCTGAGTACCGTATTTTTCGGACTATAAGTACAGAAACGGTCAAAATTCAAGGTAGCCAAAAACCAAATGCGTATTTCTAAACAAGACCGTAATAGAAGCTCACATGCAAAATTTCAGTTAAATCTCTTCAACAGTTTTGAGGATAATTGCTTTTAAAGACCACATTTTGCGCAATTTTGGAAAAATGCAAAAAACGTCGTTTGTGAAGTAGCATATCTCAAAGATTAATGCACTTTCAAAGTTGAAACGTCATTTTTCTAATAGTTGGATACTTATACAACATGAGGATTTTTTCTCTGTCTAATAAGAATGTACATTTTTGAAAATACATGGGTGCAAAAATGGCTAAAAACGCTAATTTCGCTTTTGTCCAATAGCCAAATTTGAACACAACTGACACTAAACTGGCCATATCTCTAAAAGTACTCGCCTGACAGCAATAAAATCTATATCCAGGGATTCAGCATTAATAAATATATAAAAATCAGTTAATATTTAAGGAAGAAAAACTCATTTTAATTCACATACGCAGGTAATATTATCCATTTTGCTGAAAAAATACCGGAAATGAGTGTCACCACACCCATCAAAGTTCCTAGTGCCATAAAACTTTCCAAATCAACTGGTTGTCCTGCCTCAAAGACAAACAATCTTTTTTTAATTTTGGTACTCCATATCTGCATATTGTCTTCACATTGTTCCGTGGGAAGGTATATTGTCCTTTGCCCCACTACAGTGAATAAAGGAGTATAAGTTAATTGCGGTCTTTTTTTTCTCATTTTTCTTGTGCATGTGTTTGTCTGTGCTTTAGGTAATTCAGACTACTGGTCAACAATGACCTTGTTGACCTTACACATGAGTAATTAATAACAAATAAATAAATAAACGAATAACAAAAAATGAACATACATACATATTTACATGTGTTGGGGGAAAAGGTATACTAGTAAAGCAAACACATATGAAAACCATCATTACATCAAACGCTAGTCCAACACTGACACCCAACACCCCCCAACCTGTCCCTCCCCCGCCTCATACCCCGACATGTGCATCAGTAATACTTTGTAAGAACTTAATGGAAACACAATAATGGTCAACATTTACAAACAAAATTGAAAGCAAAGGTATAGTAAGTCAACTATTGTCACACACACACACACACACACACACACACATCCCGTCTGCACCACAGTGCTCAAGCACGTACATGGACACCCCCATGCCCCCTTACCCCCCCCCCTGCACACACACACGCACGGCGCGCCTGCGCACACACACGCACACACTCATAAGCTCATGTATGCATGAACATTTCAAACAGGAAAGCAATTAATAAACATTAAACACTAATTCAACACACACACGCACACACACATACACACACACACACACAACACACACACACACACACACACACACACACACATACACACACACACACACACACACACACACACACACACACACACACACACACCCACACACACACACACACACACACACACACACACACACCACACTTCTTCTTGTTGCATATAGCATCCTGACCATCAACAAATTGATGATTATGATGCTTACGACATGGGGGGTTTCCAGCCTAATCAGGGTCTTGTATGAAGGACTTGCTGCCCGGATGATCAGCTCAATGCGGGATTGAATGGGAGGGTGGGGGGGAGGCTTGGACAGGGGGTATGGAGTTGACCGTTGAGACAACGGAAGGGTGAGGAACTTGAGAGGGGGAGGGGAGGGGGCTCAGATCCGGGATTTGAATTCCTCCACCGAGGCTGATCATATCGCCTCAGGTGGAAGAGAGTTCCACTCACTCACAGCCCTTGGAAAGAATGAGTACTTCCTGTAATTTGTTTTACAGGCAGGAAGTAGGTAGGCCTGTGAGCGAGTCTGTCGCATCTGTCGTGAAGGAGGATGGGAGACTGCCTGGTGTTGGGTGTTGATGGCCACCTCTCCATGGTGGAACTTGAAGAAGGTGGCCAGTCTAGCGGAGCGTCGCCTGTCCTTAAGTGGAGGCCACTGCAGCTGGGTCAGCATGTTGTCCACGCTGGATGTTTGGCAGTGGCGACGTACGACCCATCTAGCTGCGCGGCGCTGGACCCTCTCAATCTTGCCGGTGGTTTTGGCTGTATGAGGGTCCCAGACAGAAGCGGTGTACTCAAGGGTGGGACGAACTAAGGCTTTGTAGGCAGTTTCCTTGACGGAGATGGAGCCTATCTTCAAATTCCGTAGGAGGAAGCCTAGAGTCTTGTTTGCCTTGTTTACGGTGTTGTTGATGTGGGTGTCCCATGACAGATTTTGGGAGATTGTGACACCCAGGTACTTGATCTTCGTCTGCTGTCTGTAGTCTCTGGCCGTGAAGGTGATAAGTGCCAGCTTGAGGGGTCTTTTTTTCTGAATACGTGCATAGATTGGCACTTTTCGGGATGGAACTTCATCCTCCACTTTTCTTCCCAGTCCGCCATGCGGTCCAGATCTTGCTGAAGAGAGGCCTGGTCTCTCTGAGACTCCATGGTCTTATGGCACAGGGTGTCTTCAGCAAAGAGCCTATAAGGTTGAGAAGAGTTTTTCAGGGAGATCATTTATGTAGAGCAGGAAAAGGGTAGGCCCTAACACTGATCCCTGGTTACTCCTGACTCTACTGGGATCGTTTCCGATTTGGCGCCGTCCACAACCACCGCTTGTTTCCTGTCTGTGAGGATGTTGCTGAATCAGGAAATGATCTGCCCGGTGATGCCATAATGTCGGAGCTTGTGGACCAGCAGGGAGTGGTTGACTTTATTGAACGCCTTGGAGAAATCCATCACCAAGACGTCCGTCTGCTTGCCTCTCTCCATGTTGTAACGTGAGCTCGTCCACAAGCCCGAGAAGCTGGCACTCACAAGAACGGCCTTTCCTGAAGCCATGCTGCTCCTCCCTCAGGATTTTGTTTGCCTCTGCGAAATCCATAATCTTGCTGACCAGGATGTGCTCGAGGATTTTGCAGGGCACGCTGGTAAGTGAGTGATAAAAATAAAAATAATTTCAGATTAACAGAAATTAGAATGGTGGCAGAGAGAGAGACTCAATAACTTTCCTTCCTGAGAGAGAGACCAGTTTTGCAGAGAGAGAGAGAGAGTTTTCAGGAGAATTGACAATACATAACTGAGAGAGAGAGAGAGAGAGAGAGAATCAGGGCTGAGAGAGAGAGACGTGAGAGAGAGAGAGAGAGAGGATGGCATGAATGAAGATTTTTAAAGATTTTTTAAACTGAAATAAAAACATCTTGGAAAAATAAGCATTAATAAACGAACACACCAAATAGGCCTACTGTCATTAAAAATAATAATCTCCCTCTACCCCTCGCATCTCTCTCTCTCTCTCTCTGAGGTCTTTCTCTCTATTTTCTCTCTCTCATGTCTATCTCTTCTTTTGTCTCTCTCTCTCTCTCTCCTTGCTGTTTTCTCTCTCTCTCTTCTCTCTCTCTCTCTCTGAAAGGTCTCTCTCTCTCTCTCTCTTGACCACACACACACACACACACACACACACACACACACACACACACCACACACACCACACACCACACACACACACCACACACACACACCACTTTCACCACCTCCCACCACCACCACCAACACCACTAGTCTGGCACACTTTTGTATGATAAACCAGGCATAGGCATCGGCAATATCTCTATTTCTCTCTATCTGGATGTAAAAAAAGCATGTTAATTGCTTACTCTATTACCCTCTATAAATAAAATTAAATAATTAATTAATTCTCCTCTCTCTCTCTCTCTCTCTCTCTCTCCTCTCATCTCCCTCCCTCCCTCCCTCTCTCTCTCTCTCTCTCTCTCTCTACCTCTCTCTCTCTCTCCTCAAGTAACAAAAATAGTGTTTGCTACGGGATGTATATACGAGTTACTGTTCTTGATTTTCTGAATCGTCTTAAAAAAACCTATAATTTCGATCCATAAGTGTATAAAATCATCAGCGTATTTACAAATAACTGGACTCTAATCTTTGTTTACATCATGCTTGATTGCATATTGATTAAATGCAAAACAAGCTCGTGTATAAATAAAATATATGTATAAATTGAATGGCAATCGCTTTATATACTAAAAACGTTTTGTACGCTATAGGCAATTCATAGGACGTGTTTTCTCTCAATAAGTAAATTTATCAGTGTTTTAATACCACAGAATTGAAAATAAAGACTAAATTGACAAAACTATCAACTGACTTTGATGTAAATTAACGCAGCATTGAATTGATCGAGTCCGAAAATTGAAGCACCAAGCCAGGTTATCGTGGACCATAAAGTTCGAGTTACCGTTCTTGACTAGTATGAGTCGTCCAAAGAAATGTTTTAAGTAAACAAAATAACAACATCTGTTCCAAGAAAAAAAAATATATATATACTCCTCAATCAATGTCACAACATTTGCACATGTTTTGGTTGTTTAAGAACATTCATGCTTCGAAACACCTTTAGAAATATACTGTGTACATTTTTCATGCATTGAACTTTCGCTTTTGCCATGGGCAGTTTTACACATCGAACTTCATCTTCGTTTTAAGGTGAACCAGGCATTTCTATCTGCAGTTTACGACAGATAATTGTAAATTAGTGATACTTTAGTAAAACTGACAAATTATATAATGTGAACTTACGCAGTAATGCGTTGATCGACTCCGAAAGTCTGGTTGTGTAGTTGGAAGACGCCGACATGGCTCATCGCTTTGGTTGGTCGGTTAGGAAGTACGCAATACTTACTTTGTCGTCATCTAGCGATTCCGCATAAAACAATTGCTTGTTGTATCTTATATCAACTTAAAGAGGACAGAACACGCTTTCAAACCATCTTAAGTACAAGATTTATAAATACGAAGCAAAATGACACAGTGTGTTTAAAAAACTTCTTTTTTTTATCCCACGATCTTTCCGAACAAAATCGAAAGTAACATTCTTGAAAAGTTGACCACGAGTTAGATCTAAGCTTCATCTTTTAATACATATAACGGCTATTCTGATTGGTTGTCAAGCGAAAACGCTGAAGCCGTTACAAGCAACGTACCATTTTCCGCACTGACGTCGGCCTCGTGAGAATGTTGGCCACGTTAGTTTTCGACCGCGATATCGACCTTGTTTCATTGACGATTGTGTAAATTCACTCGCATTCTTGCTGAAAAATTCACACAAACACTCATTTGGAAAGATGATTTTCTTTGTTGGCGTGTATTTCAAGTACATTCCTGTGATATATTTTGAGAAATCAGATGTTGAAAAGTGGTAAAATCTGGGCAGCTCGATCAGTGTTTCATGACGTTGTATAAGCAGAGGGTGTACCTACTATAAGGCTCACCTGATTATAAGGCGCATCCCCCTAAATTTTACACAACATTCAGATTCTGTTATTATATTTTCTTACTATTTTAGTAGTCATAATATAAGGCGCAGGGGTCTTAGTCTGGGGGGAAAAGTATCGCCTTATAGTCCGAAAAATATGGTAGATGTGTGTGTGTGTAAATGGGAGGTGTGAGGGAAGGGAAGGAGGATTTGGGAGGGAAGAATCAAACAGCCTGTGTTTGAAACACTGGTGAAAGTCATGTGGCGTACCACCATGAACGATGTAAGCAACAAGGTAAGTTTGTGTTTGTAAATGAGAGGTGTGAGGGAAGGAAAGGAGGGTTTGGGGTAGGAGTTGGGAGGGAAGAATCAAACAGCCCATGTTTGAAACATGACGTAAAGAATGTATGGGGGCTTTCAGTGGGACAAGTTTAGCGATCATTCTGACGCAAATAGCTTCAGAATAAACATATTTTAGTCGTTAATAGTTTCTTGATTGATAAGGAAAGTAAAGGGAGGTCACTGCCCGACAATTTGTCGGGTGCAGACGCTGATAGCTGCACTAGGGCGCCCGACGCAGGGCGGAATGACTTAATAGGGAGGTAGTCATTCAGTAGTTCAGATAGGAAGGGGGAAAAATCATTGAAAAATGTTTGGGTATAATTCTAGAGGGAGTCTTAATAGGGAAGGTCTTAGTAGGGATGTTGCACTGTATTAATAATCATAAAAACAATGAAAAAATAACCTATGGTGTTTCAGCTGAAACTTCCCGGCAAGTCGGTGGAGATCCGTCACCTGGACTTTTCCCCGGTGGAGAAGATCTTTTACCAGCGTCTGCACCAGCAGTGCTCAAGGAACATCATGGATGTGAGCATCTTAGCTGACCCTCTGTAGTCTCATAGATCTTTTACCAGCATCTGCACCAGCAGTGCTCAAGGAACATCATGGATGTGAGCATCTTAGCTGACCCTGTGTAGTCTCATAGATCTTTTACCAGCGTCTGCACCAGCAGTGCTCAAGGAACATCATGGA
>CM065690.1:48223459-48355959 GCA_017654935.2 Phymorhynchus buccinoides
GCGCCGAACAAAAACAACAACCAATTAGCATGTCCGTCTTCCGCTGGAGAAAACCGTTGAAAGAGTTTCTAAATCAAAGGCAGGAGAATGGACCAATAAGACAGGTAGTAGATGACGGGTAAGCAAAGGGAAAAGGCAGAATCCAAGAGAGTGACAGGTTAGAGGAAGCTACAGGCACTGAACTTCCAGAAAGCGGGCGAACTGTTTGTACGAAAGACCCCACCCACTATCCCCACGGGGAGGATAGCGATTAGCGACACAAACACGGGCTTGGTACAGGGGAAGCAACTGTTGAAATTGAAAAATTAGCTAAGCACCTAGTTTCATCCCGATTCTCTCCCTTTATATGAAACTTTCCTTTCACTCGAGATTGTGTGTACTGCGTCTGTGTGCGTGCACACGTATATTACTGCCAGTGAGGTTGTATTTTTGCTTTTGTTCGTCTCTCTGCCTGGTTTTCTGTAAGCAGCATTGGAATTTTAAAAATAGATGGAAATCAAATTCTGTGGTCCCCTGTGCAAATAATTCCCCCACCTTCTGGAAGTTCTGTGCTTGTAACTTCCTCTAATCTGTCACTCTCTTTGACTCTGCCTTTTCCCCTTTGCTTACTGTCATCTACTATCTTTCTGCATTTCTGGTCCATTCCCCTGTCTTTTTTCTAGAAATTCTTTTTAGAGTCTCTAGCTCAAGACGGACATACTGTACTGGGCCTATTCTTAGTTAGGCGCATAACAGCAGCATGACGCATCTGCGCTCATATGACAGGAGACTGAGTGACTGACGAAGAAGAAATTTTGTGGAGAATAACAGTACCACCAAAACAATTTCTTTTCCGTATTGGAGTAAATATGGATTGTCAAGCCAATAAAAGAAAAAAACCCAATCTTTTGTTTGCGGATTTCATTGGATTTCTTTTACTAAGTTTGAATATCATGTGCATGGGTGCAACTCCCTAAAATGAAAAAAAATGAAAGGCAGGGATCCAGGGGCCCATGGCCCCGGCAGGGTACAGGGGCAGAGCCCAGTTGGACGAAAGGCTAACACGAAACCATACAGACGTACTTGCTTAGACAGACAGACAGGCACACGTGTAAACAGACAGACGCATATTTGGTATATCTAATAAACCTTGTAAAATTATTACATTGCCTTTGTAAACTTCCAAGATAGAACAACCAAGTTCAAAACGCCCCAAATCCCTTGTGGTCAATTTTTTTGGGATGAATTGAAAAAAATGAAGCTTAGTTTAGGGTAAAATTAAAAATACTGAAATTAGTGTAAAAATAAAGGAGTAGCACCCATGCATGCGAGAACCACCAATGCCCCACATGGCCGAAAGGCCGAAGAGGGCGTAAAGCCTTATTTCGTCGATGTGAGAACCACCTCATCATTTGGTTGTGATTGTAGTCACAACCTAAGTTGAATGTAGAGCGAACTTGTGTATAATTATGTATGCTAGCCAAGTCTGTTGTGTCCGACTATGACCGTCAGATAGCAGAGAAGGCAACAGCTATTTGGAGGCATGGGCTAGTATTTGTGTATGACGGGAACACCTTTCCAAGGCACATCCTCACTATCTTAGCAAATAACATCCAGCAGTTGGTGGATGCCTCATGCTTCCATTCAGGGAGCTAGATGACCCCACCCTCCACGAGTCTCTCCTCGTGGGGGGGATACCGGGGGGGGTCTTTTGTGTAAATAGCTCACCCACCTTCTGGAAGTTCTGTGCTTAGTAACTTCCACTAATCTGTTCCTCTCTTCAATTCTGCCTTTTCCCTTTGCTTTCTTTCATCTACTAACTTTCTGCCTTACTGATCCATTCTCCTGCCTTTTTAAAAACAAATCTTCCAGCTAATGTTCTCCTTTGTGCTCCTTGGAAATGGGAATGTGTCGACTGAATGCAGCGGGGAGACCAGTGAAAGCCAAAATTCGGAGACATACGTACTTTACCCATTGATGGTCATTTGACCTGGGAACGCAGCAGAAGAAGATGCTAACAAGATTTGACACTAAAAGAAAATGTACAGGATCCAGATAAAGTTGAATATTTAAAGCTCCATGTTACAGACACAAAAAATAACTCAAACATAACCAGTATTCATAGCATGATGAAAGTGTTACGGTTAACTGCACTGAACAAGAAAATCAAAACAGGCAAAGGCTTTTTTATTTGTAAGAAATAATTTATTCATCCAGAAATGCAAGTATCAATAAATAATTGTTTATCATAACAGTCATTTGGGAAGTGAAACAAAACTTGTCTGAGCATTTAGTGAATGGGGATTTAAACAAGGCCAGAATTTTTCTTCATCATCTTCCCGATTACATCTAAGAATGCTTAAAGTTCAGGATCAATGATCAGTCATAGAAGTAAAATAATAACTTTTCATGGATAGGCATGCTGCCATGCACACGCTCTCTTTCTCTTACACACACACACACACACACACACACACACACACACACACACACAGAGGCACACACAAACACTCACATATATTAACTGTACAAAAGCTGCCTTTTGGAACATTTACAATGAAGCACTATCAGGAATGAAACATAAAAAAAAGTGTTCTTCTTCTTCTTCTTCGATCGCTCAGACAGTTTCCTGTCCATTATGAGCACAGATGCGTCATGCTGCCGTTAGGCGCCTAAGATATAGTTAGGCCCAGCAAGTCCGACTTCGGCTGGAGGAAATCTGTTTGAAAGTGTTTCGTGAAAAAAGGCAGGTGAATGCCCCGGTAAGGCAGAAAGATAGTAGATGACAGTAAGCAAAGGGAAAAGGCAGAGTCAAAAAGAGTGATAGATGAGAGGAAGTTACAAGCACAGAACTTCCAGAAGGTGGGGGGACTATTTATACAAAAGACCTCCCGGTATCCCCATGGGGAGAAAAAGTGTTCTAAACATCCAGTGACCCTGGGTTTTAGTTTGTTTGTTTTTCTTGTAGTCACAATGCCAAAAAGTGGTGTTTCAACTTGTTTTTTTGTTGTTGCTGAAGATCTTTAACACTCTTGATTTGATTTCCCAAACAAATGCGAAAGAAGAGCTTACCATATTTTTGGGACTATAAGGCGCACCTCATTATTAGGCGCACTCCCCAAATTGAACACAAAATTCAGATATTGTTATATTTTCTTACTATATTATTAGTCATATTATAAGGCGCAGGGGTCTCAGTCTGGGGGAAAAAGTATCGCCTTGCAGTCCGAAAAATACAGTACTGTAAATAACACAAAAGCCTGTGATCATGGGTTCGAAAATATCCCACTGGTTGATTTTATCAAGTACCCATATTTCACAATGCTAGAAATCACCTTTCTTGAGGTTGTAGAAAAGGGGAGGGATACAGTTTAGAACTTAATCTGTGAGCTATTCTTCAGACTAGCAATAAACAAGATGTTCGAAGTTAAGGATTCCGATAAAAAATCAATCACAAACATCTGTACCAAGTTTAAATTTCATAAGTTAAAATGCACAGTTGTGGAGAATACGAGCACAAACAATTCACCTGAGTGATTCCCAGACATAGCTTCATGACAATGAGGCTTTATACCGAACATTCTCTGCCCCTGTCTCGTGAGCTGAGTTGCGAACGCCACCTACTTAAGATTATCGCCCTTGCCTGTCAGGAACTAGTAGTATATAGCCACAGAAAATATCTGCGCTGAAGGACCCACCCCAGAGGATGAGTCTGCGTGTCCCACCCCCTGGGCAACAGCACAGCCAAATCCCACTGCTGGGTGCACTGAAGGACCACCCCAGAGGATGAGTCTGCGTGTCCCACCCCCTGGGCAACAGCACAGCCAAATCCCACTGCTGGGTGCACTGAAGGACCACCCCAGAGGATGAGTCTGCGTGTCCCACCCCCTGGGCAACAGCACAGCCAAAGCCCACTGCTGGGTGCACTGAAGGACCACCCCAGAGGATGAGTCTGTGTGTCCCACCCCCTGGGCAACAGCACAGCCAAATCCCACTGCTGGGTGCACTGAAGGACCACCCCAGAGGATGAGTCTGCGTGTCCCACCCCCTGGGCAACAGCACAGCCAAATCCCACTGCTGGGTGCACTGAAGGACCACCCCAGAGGATGAGTCTGCGTGTCCCACCCCCTGGGCAACAGCACAGCCAAATCCCACTGCTGGGTGCACTGAAGGACCACCCCAGAGGATGAGTCTGCGTGTCCCACCCCCTGGGCAACAGCACAGCCAAATCCCACTGCTGGGTGCACTGAAGGACCACCCCAGAGGATGAGTCTGCGTGTCCCACCCCCTGGGCAACAGCACAGCCAAATCCCACTGCTGGGTGCACTGAAGGACCACCCCAGAGGATGAGTCTGTGTGTCCCACCCCCTGGGCAACAGCACAGCCAAATCCCACTGCTGGGTGCACTGAAGGACCCACCCCAGAGGATGAGTCTGCGTGTCCCACCCCCTGGGCAACAGCACAGCCAAATCCCACTGCTGGGTGCACTGAAGGACCCACCCCAGAGGATGAGTCTGCGTGTCCCACCCCCTGGGCAACAGCACAGCCAAATCCCACTGCTGGGTGCACTGAAGGACCCACCCCAGAGGATGAGTCTGCGTGTCCCACCCCCTGGGCAACAGCACAGCCAAATCCCACTGCTGGGTGCACTGAAGGACCCACCCCAGAGGATGAGTCTGTGTGTCCCACCCCCTGGGCAACAGCACAGCCAAAGCCCACTGCTGGGTGCAGGCGGATCATTGACGAAGTCAAATCAGCAGAGACGATCCAAGTTGCTGCATGTCGTTGTGTCGGTCTGCAAGTCCCTCAACTCCCATTTGGTGAGGGAGGAGTTCCTGTGTCGCCCTTCCCACCGGCTGCCACCCAGTAGGACGTGGATAGCAATCTGCCACTTTGCCTCGGAATCATCACGTGATGAGAGAGTCCGTGATGAGAGAGGCAGTATAGTCGACCCTCTCACCATGGACTCCCGGTTGGGAAATGACTTATGAGGGGGGGGGGGGGGGGTGTCCTTATAAGGGATAAGGGAAGTTCCACAGAATGTAGCCAGGTCCAGAAGGATAAATTGCAATTGTGGGAGGTAGTCTTTATCAACTAGCTCAAATACTTCCAGTAGGAGGCGTCTGTCTGGGATGAGCAGCTTGGGAGGTGGCCTCAGGCTTCTCAAGACTGCTGCTGCAAGAGCCATGCCAAATCAAGGATTTCTGTATCCTCAAGTGCCAAAGTAAGACCCAAACATTGCTAAGGTAATGAATGCAGCAAATGGAATAAAACACGATCCAAGAAATACAGTTCTTTGCACTTGCCGAGAGTCATTGTTCTTTGAAAGCCGTCTTTGTTATCGTCTTAAGGGCCAGCCTCGCTGCATACAGTTTGACCCCAATACGATCCGATTGTGACGATGTCGGTGAGTCACGATTCACGTAAAACACTTCCGTCTAAAAAAATAATGCTACTATTTTCGTTCACTATACTCCTGTGGACTGCAAAACACATCAAATAAAACGTCAATACAAAAATACAGATCCATTATCAGATGCGTGTACGGGGGGTGGGGGGGACCATAAATAATAAAGTGAACATAACTAGTAGGATTTCATCAGATTTATCTAGACAGTAGAATTTCGCGTGCATCATGCCTCACAAATGTCAAAACCGGATCGCAGTGAATCGAATCGTAGGCAGTGTGGCTGGCCCTTTAGGGTGACGCGAAGGGATGTGATTTTAGCCGTGCTCAGCTAAGCCCAGCAAGTGGTAGATTTTTATCAATCTTACTATCTATTTTAACTAAATACTTACCAACACTTAAAACATGTGCATTGACTCATAATGACCTGGAACTATACCAAAGAATATAGTAAAACGAAAGTAGGGCGTGACGTCACTCCCTGCGCCGGATATGGGGTGCGAGTTATCCCCCCTACATCCGGGCAGGCGAGGTGCGCGCGCGCACTACAAACATCATTCGAAAACCCTTTTCCCTCAAATAGCATCAGGCGGGCAGGCAGGGAGGGAACATATTTGTTTTAAGTGTTGGTAAGTATTTAGTTAAAATAGATAGTAAGATTGATAAAAATCTACCAATCTAATTTAACCATACATTACCAACACTTAAAACATGTGCAGATTACCAGAGAGGAGGAGGGTGATGCTCCCATTTGAGAAGCTAAGCACCCTTGACCTGATAAAAAAGGCTTAAGCCTAGAACAACACGTATTCTTAAGGCTCACAAAACCCTGTCTGAAAAGACATTCCCCCAAAAAATCATACCCATGATATACCAACAAGTAAATACCCGAAAAGAGGGCATTGCGACACTTACATCACAGGGAGACGGGGAGTTGGGCGACCACAACCTTCCTGATGGAGTAGAGGTTGTCATCTCCTCTAATGGAGAAGTCCCTGAGATAGTGCTGGATGAACGTGTTTTGAGACTTCCAAAAAGCCGAAGCCATGACCTTGACCAAAGGCACTCCCCTGAGTAGGGCCAAAGAGGTGCTAATTGCTCTTAACTCATGGGCCCGAACCGGGTTCTGAGGGAGTCTAACAAGAGAGGAAGCGTAAGCAAGCTTAATGCAGTCCAGCAACCAACGAGAGACTGTCCCCTTAGCGACGTCTTTGCAATACTTGACGTTAACGGAAAGGAAAAGACGACGCCTAGCCGCACGGAAAGGCTTAGTCCGGGCCAGGTAGAACCTAAGCGACCTGACAGGACACAGGAAGCGGTCCGCATCATCAGGCCCGAGGACAGAACACAGACTTGCGATGTGCACCAGAGGAGAGCCCACATCCCCTGGTTGGTTCTTGGCACGAAACTCAGGAAGGAAGGTCAGAGAGACCGCGGAGAAATCGTCCGTGAACTCAATGTCCCTGGGTAGTCCGCTAAAGGCGTGTATCCCGCTGACACGTCTAGCTGAGGCCAAAGTGATGAGAAAGACAGTCTTGAAGGTCAACAGCTTAAGGGACAGAGAGGAAAGGGGTTCACACCTATCCCTTAAGAAGTTCAAAACTAAGAACACGTCCCACTGTGGGACGTGAATCGTCCTGGAAGGAGCCTGCAAACGGACGGCATCCAGAAAATGCGAAACGGGAAGAGCCGAAAGGCTCTCAGCGCGCTTCGCCCCCAAAGCCAAGGTAATGGTACTGACCAAGGCGGCCTTGTAGCCGGACAGGGTCTTGTACGAAAGATTTCTCGAGTTACGAAGATGAGTCAGAAAATCCAAAAATTCAACCGTAGAAGGCCTGAGCGCATCAAGCTTCTTCTCGGAACAAAAAGAAAACCACGTCGCCCAGCGAAGACCATACAAGTCGCTGGTTGATTTACGACGCGAAGAAACCAAAAGGTCCACCGTCCTGGTGGAAAAGCCTTGCCGCCTGAGCCCTTGTCTTAAAGTAGCCAGGCGGCAAGGTTGAGCCGAGAGGGGTCTGGGTGGCCGACCCCGCTTCTTGGCTGGATGAGAGTGGCCCGAGTGAGCTCGAGACGCAGAGGACCGTCTCGGGCCAGAGCGAGGAGCTCCGGGAACCAGTGGCTCGTGGGCCACAAGGGAGTGATCAGCACCATGTGGGGGGACTCCCGGAAACACTTCTGAAGGACCCTGGAGATCAACGCCGTCGGTGGGAAGGCGTAGAGGGACATGCCAGTCCAGTCCAGGGAGAACGCATTGAATGCCAACGCTAGGGGGTCCCGAACAGGGGACACGTAGAGAGGCAAGCGAGCGCTGTACTTCGTTGCGAAGAGGTCGATCATGGGCTTGCCCCAGAGATCCCAAATCTGAGCCAAGGCGTGATGGGCGATCGTCCATTCGGTCGGCAGAACCTGCTGAGACCGGCTGAGGGAATCCGCGAGAACATTCAGTTTTCCCGGGATGAACTCCACGGAGAGATCGATGCCCTGAGAGGCTGACCAGAGCAGGATCCTCTCCGCCGCCAGAGAAAGAGGAAGAGAGCGGGTTCCTCCCTGACGACGAAGGTAGGACAAACTCGCGGAGTTGTCCCCGCACACCGTGACCCACCGTCCCTGAATCGCAGGGGCGAAGTGGAGGAGAGCCAAGCGAATGGACTCCATCTCCAAGAGGTTGATGTGCTGACGAGACTCCGCCGGAGTCCACAGACCGGAGATCTCCTCCTTGTCCATGTGGGCTCCCCAACCGCTGAGGGAGGCATCCGTAAAGATGAACAGCTGGGACCCCAATCGACTGATTGGGACCATACTGTTCATCCAGGATGTGTCGGTCCACTGAAGGACCGCCTTCCGGAACCACTGCCCTAACGGAACCAGCTGGTCGTATAGGGATGGATCCGAGACCCGCGCGGTGATCTCCCTCTGCAGAGGTCTCTTGAAGACCCTGCCGAGCGGGAGAAGCTCGGAGACCGACTCCATCAGCCCCAAGAGGCTGAGGAGTCGGCGAAGGGTGGCGGACTTCGCTTCTGAGAGGTCCGCCACCAGAGAAGAGAGAGCCGAAATCCTCTCCGGCGAGGGCGACACCGAGAAGGTGAGAGTGTTGAAACACATGCCGAGGTACTTGAACCTCTGAGAAGGGACAAGATCGGATTTTTTCCGATTGATCTTGAACCCCAGGGAGACAGAAATGTCCTGAAGGACCTGAGTGTGTTGAAGAGACAGCGACCGACTGGCGGCGAGCAGCAGCCAGTCGTCGAGGTAGACCTTCAGTCTGAGGCCTCTCGCGCGTGCCAAGGAGGCCATCTCCCTGGTCACCTTGGTGAAGATCCAAGGAGCCAGGGAGAGGCCGAAGGGAAGGGCGCTGAACTGAAACACACGACCCTGCCAAACGAAGCGCAGAAACTTTCTGCGGCTCGGGTGGATAGACACGTGAAAATAGGCATCCTGAAGGTCTATGGAGGTCGCCCAGTCGCCTGGGCGAATGAAAGCCCTGACCGTGGAAGGAGTCTCCATCTTGAACCGAACCTTTCTGGTGAACTTGTTCAAGGGAGATAAATCCAGAACAGGACGGAAGCCGCCCGATTTCTTCGGAACGGTGAACAGGCGAGAATAGAAGCCGGGGCCCGGTTCTTCTAGAAGAGTGACCGCTCCCTTCTCCACCAGAGCGGAGACCTCCTTTTGAAGGATGTCGAACCGCAAAGCCACAGCCCTTGAGGGCTTAGACAAAGATTCCTCCAACTGCTTGAAGTTGGAAGACTTAACCTTGGCCGGGGCAGGATTCCTGCCGCAAAGGAGCTTCTCTGCTTCGGCCTTAGAAGGCTAAAGCTTGACGCAGGAGCGCCGGTGGATTCCCGGGGCCGTGCGGGGTCTAAAGAAAAGTCTGGCCCTTGGAAAGCATCTTCCTTTCCCCCTGGAGGCCTGAGGACGAGACCTTTGAGCCCTGGACCGGAAAGGAGCTCGAGAGGAGGAGTACCGTAGGGCTTTAGACTGCTGCGGTACCTTGAACGCCAAAACCCCCTCCTAGCCCTTGAGGCAGGGAATCTGGGAAGGGACTGGCGAAACCCACGATCAGAGCGGGAGCGCTTGAGAAGCTCCCTGACCAACGCGTCATGAGAATCCTCAGACTTCCTCTTAGTGGACGATTCCACAATCGGATCCACAACTTCCTGGCCAAACAGCCCTGAGAACGGCAAAGGGAGAGAACGAAGCCGTTCCTTTTCCCTCTGGGAGAGAGATCTGGACTCCCCAAGAGACTGTCTCTAGACACAGCAGAAGACTGGACCTTCAAGGCCGGTACGACTTCAGAGAGACTCTGCATAGAGTCCCCTAAGGCGCAAGAGCCACACCGATGAAGGCTCGTCCACGGAATCAAAAATCCGAAAATCCACCGGAGACTCGGAGGTGGACTTCCCTAGAGACTCCGCCACAACACGAATGAGGGAAGTGGCCACGCCACATCCCTTGAGAGCGTCAGAAAGCCCAGTTTCCAGTTGCCTGAAAACAGCTTGCTTGAGGACAACCGGAGCAGCGAAGCCTGATTCCAACTTCAACTTCTCTAATTCCGCTTTAGACGGCTTAGAGACGGGAAGGAAACGGAAGGTAATCATCCATGAGAGGGAGGACCGACCTGAACGGAGGGACCGAAAAAGAACCCACTGCTGTGGTGTCTCTTTCTCTCGAACGGCTAGAAAGACCGATCAGGGGCTGTTCTGGTCTGCCCGTCTGCAAGAAAGCCTCTGCCTTCCGAATGGCGTCCAAAAGAAGAGTAGGGGCCTGGAGGAAGAGACGGCTCTTACCCTGCTGGAAAGAGCCGACAGACTCTCCGGTAGCCGACTGTGACGCAGGCCGGCTTATCTCAACAACATTCGGACCAGAGTCCTTCAAAAAACACCATCAAGCCTTGTTGGGGAACGTCCACGCCGTGGAACTGAACACTAGCAACAGAGGGCGCGTCCTGGGGAGACCCGTCCTCTTGGGGAACAAGGCCCGTCATCACTGACCGTAGGAGGCGTTGCACTTCGTGCTCAAACAACGCATCCAAGTCAGAACCGGTTTCGCCGTCTGAAAGATCGGACTCCACCGGCGAGGCCTCACCGTGTGAACGGTGGTGACCGCGTCGAGAGAGCAACGGAGAAGCTCCATCCGTATGCCGCCGAGAAACACCCGGTTGCCCCCCTGCTGGGTGGACAAAAAACCGGCCCACCGGTTGTACGGTGCCGTTCACCCGGTCGAGTAGCTCTAGGCTTAAACAGAACCGGGTGAACCTCTTCCGGTTGCTCACGCATGGCCATGCGTGCCGGCTGATCTTCATCCGAAGATGCCGGTTCCAACCGGACGAGAGGTCTGTAGACCGTCGACCGGTTCCGTTCTCCCGGTCTGAAAGATCTGAACCCACCGTGCGCCGCCGTGAATCACCCGGTTGCCCCCCTGCTGGGTGGACAAAAACCGGTTCACCGGTTGTACGGTGCCGTTCACCCGGTAGAGTAGCTCTAGGCTTAAACTGAACCGGGTGAAACTTCGCCGGTTGCTCACGCAATGCCATGCGTGCCGGTTGATCTTCATCCGAAGATGCCGGTTCCAACCGGATGAGAGGTCGGTAGACCGAGGAGTGGGAAGGTAGTCGACCGGTTCCGTCCTCCCGGTAACGGGAACCGGGAATAACTTCGGGGCGGACAGGTCTAGCCCGTCCTCCACCGTAAGTTTGCCTGTAGGCGCCAGAACCGTGAGCTCGCGTCTCTACGGAACTGGCCATGAGCCTGTGGCCTTCGGGGCCTAGGGATCTAGTCCCTTCGTCCCCGGTAGGTTCATAGCCCCACGGTTCGGCTGAACCGTGACCTCTTTTGGATACAGAGGTGGGGGGCCTTCGCCTTGAATCCGACCGTCCGTCGGATTCAAATCCCATAGCATGGGAGGGCGAGCTCGCCGGAGGATACTCCTGATCCCCCGGGAGAAGAACCGGTGGATCCTCCAGGATCGGGCGGGCCAACCGTAGTCCCACCGGTCTGAAGTGAGAGGCCACGTAAGTGCCCTCCGTCGTCTTGGAGGAAGAAAGGGCCCTCGTGGAAAGAGGACGCTTGCTGGAAACCCTGTGGACAAGAGTAGGAGAGAGAGTAGACCCAGTTGTTTGGGCCGAAACAACCGGGTAAACTGACTCAAGAGAACCGGCAAAATAAATCCGAAGATTCAACTGATTTAACCGGACAAAAGTGAAGACCACTAGAACCGAGCTGGTCGATAAAAGACTGCAGAACGGACTGAGTATCCACAGAAGGGGTGGAAGCCACCGAAACCGAAGACAAGGGGTCAAGTTCGCGAGAAACTGAAACCGCCTTAACTGGAGAAACGTCATGTTTAGAAGAAGATCGCGAAGATTTCTTGAGAGTTTTCTCCTTGGAAACAGATTTCTCTTTAGTAGACTTTTCTTGAGAAAGAGAGGGAGAAACGAACCTACCACTCCCATCGCGAGGGAGAGGGGTAGAGGAGAGAACCGGAGCAGAGACCGAAGTCTTAAAAAGAGTGTGGGGGGTGGGTGAAGCCATGATGGCCGCCCACACAACACACACGAAGAAAACCGGCCTGACTTGTATCATGAAAATTTCCAAAAATACAAGAAAATAAAATCGATAGACAGCCCAACAGGCAGTCCAAGAAACCAAAGAATAGTCAGATACAAAATAAATGGAACGGACCCACCTAGAACAGAGCAGAAACCCCAAAAGGAGGAGAGCAATGGCAAGCCAGGTCAAGAGAGCTTGGGTGGAAAAGGAAGAATGATGTTTGTAGTGCGCGCGCGCACCTCGCCTGCCCGGATGTAGGGGGGATAACTCGCACCCCATATCCGGCACAGGGAGTGACGTCACGCCCTACTTTCGTTTTACTATATTCTTTGGTATAGTTCCAGGTCATTATGAGTCAATGCACATGTTTTAAGTGTTGGTAATGTATGGTTAAATTAGATTGACAGATTAGAGGAAGCTACAAGCACAGAACTTCCAGAAGGTGGGGGAACTATTTATACAAAAGACCCCCGGCATCCCCACGGGGGGATTGGCTGCTTTTGAATTGGACTGCACATGTCACACCCAGACTACACATTTCAGCTGCCCAAACTACACTTGGATTACGTTAGATAGAGCTAACCACATCAGAACAATCCATCCGTCCCAGCCCCAACTGGCACATGTTTAGACCTGTTTACCCCTATTTTGCAAAGTTGTAATTTCTTAAACAAAAAAACGTAATTTTGAGAGAAAAAACGTAATCCAACGCGTGACCAGTGAACGTTGATATCGTACTGACCTGAGTCAGGGTGAGTGTGCAATACTAAGTGTCCGTCGAGCAGTAGACACAGAACACATGCTCGTCACCTAGTGCTGAACGACGTATTCCTGGAACTATTAGGTCACATTCCCGGAATTTATGTGCCATTTAAGTGACTTTTGATGTCTTTTCTTTTGATTTCTTCGACCAGAAGATACAGAAGCTTCGGAATGCACTCGCTTGGACCGACGCAACTGTAGAGGTGTTTTTTGATATTTAGGATTTTATTTTCCCGGTTTTTTTTTCCGTAGCCGTAATTACTGTAATTTGACTTTTCCCTCATAAAAATTACGGCAAAATCGTAAAGGTAAACAGGTCTGCATGTTCAACGATCATGTTGAGGTCACCACCGTCCACAATGATCTGCTGTCCGTCGATGGTGATGTATTGACCATCCAGAGTGATGCACACACACACACTGACACATACACACACACTGACATCAGGCATGAGATTAAGAAATTATGATTTAGGCTGAAAAGCAGCCGTAAAAAGCTAAAAATAAGACTGAAGCCTCCTGAAACTGAAGCTATTTTGCAATTTAAGGCTTAAAAACAGCATTAGAAGAAGAATTGAAATATTTAGTTAATTTGTATTCACTTATAAGAAAGTCTTTCAATACTCATTGGTCTCTTTTTATATCTAAATATTCGACCTCCGGGGCCATCAAAAAGCCTGAAATCAGACTAAAGGCTGAAAAATATGACTGGACATACACACTCACTGACATATACACTAATGGGTGCTTCTATAAAATCCTAAAAAACACACTAACAAGTAGGGGTCGAGGCTACCTAGTCCCCGGGCGGGGCACAGGCCACTGCATAAAACCTGAATTCAGGCACACAGATCCAAAAGAAGCAGCCATGCACACTCCATCCATTTCACCTGGCACCTGTTCTACGGTGATGTTGAGGTGACCACCGTCCACAGCGATCTGCTGACCGTCGATGGTGATGTGCTGACCATTCAGGGCGAAAGAGACACCTACACCCCACCCCCACCATCCATCTCACCTGGCACATGTTCTACGGTGATGTTGAGGTGACCACCGTCCACAGCGATCTGCTGAACGTCGATGGTGATGTGCTGACCATTCAGGGCGAAAGAGACACCTACACCCCACCCCCACCATCCATCTCACCTGGCACATGTTCTACGGTGATGTTGAGGTGACCACCGTCCACAGCGATCTGCTGACCGTCGATGGTGATGTGCTGACCATTCAGGGCGAAAGAGACACCTACACCCCACCCCCACCATCCATCTCACCTGGCACCTGTTCTACGGTGATGTTGAGGTGACCACCGTCCACAGCGATCTGCTGACCGTCGATGGTGATGTGCTGACCATTCAGGGCGAAAGAGACACCTACACCCCACCCCCACCATCCATCTCACCTGGCACATGTTCTACGGTGATGTTGAGGTGACCACCGTCCACAGCGATCTGCTGACCGTCGATGGTGATGTGCTGACCATTCAGGGCGAAAGAGACACCTACACCCCACCCACACCATCCATCTCACCTGGCAAATGTTCTACGGTGATGTTGAGGTGACCACCGTCCACAGCGATCTGCTGACCGTCGATGGTGATGTGCTGACCATTCAGGGCGAAAGAGACACCTACACCCCACCCCCACCATCCATCTCACCTGGCACCTGTTCTACGGTGATGTTGAGGTGACCACCGTCCACAGCGATCTGCTGACCGTCGATGGTGATGTGCTGACCATTCAGGGCGAAAGAGACACCTACACCCCACCCCTACCATCCATCTCACCTGGCCTACGGTGATGTTGAGGTGACCACCGTCCACAGCGATCTGCTGACCGTCGATGGTGATGTGCTGACCATTCAGGGCGAAAGAGACACCTACACCCCACCCCCACCATCCATCTCACCTGGCACATGTTCTACGGTGATGTTGAGGTGACCACCGTCCACAGCGATCTGCTGACCGTCGATGGTGATGTGCTGACCATTCAGGGCGAAAGAGACACCTACACCCCACCCCCACCATCCATCTCACCTGGCACATGTTCTACGGTGATGTTGAGGTGACCACCGTCCACAGCGATCTGCTGACCGTCGATGGTGATGTGCTGACCATTCAGGGCGAAAGAGACACCTACACCCCACCCCCACCATCCATCTCACCTGGCACATGTTCTACGGTGATGTTGAGGTGACCACCGTCCACAGCGATCTGCTGACCGTCGATGGTGATGTGCTGACCATTCAGGGCGAAAGAGACACCTACACCCCACCCCCACCATCCATCTCACCTGGCACATGTTCTACGGTGATGTTGAGGTGACCACTGTCCACAGCGATCTGCTGACCGTCGATGGTGATGTGCTGACCATTCAGGGCGAAAGAGACACCTACACCCCACCCCCACCATCCATCTCACCTGGCACATGTTCTACGGTGATGTTGAGGTGACCACCGTCCACAGCAATCTGCTGACCATCAATGGTGATGTGCTGACCGTCCAGGGCAAAGGAGGAGGGCAGCTGGATGGTGGCCTGGCTGCTGCCCCCGCTGGACGTGTGGATGGCCAGGGCGCGCTCGATCATCATCACGTCACACTCCTTCTGGTGGTCCTGAACGCAAAATGTCAGTATTGATGAGAAAACCTGTCATAAATCGCTCAGCAAATCTTGCTCAATTGATTTACACTCAACGCGTTGCAGTCAATAAAATTTCAGTTAAGGGAGAAGACGTGCGAACCGGAACTTGAAAATGGCAGTCAACGTCACGGGACATCAAGGGACATCACTGACGACAAAAGGCGAATTGCCTCCCTTGTCTATGTTCATCTTATCGTCTGCTACTTCAGCCAATACATGTACGATGTTTGTAATCGTCACCTGTTTCTCTGATGTCGGAATTTTTTTTCAAAACTAACTCAAAACCCGGAGATTACATTTTTGGGTCATCTCAAAACCGGAAATCAGGCATATACCGGAAAATGACCACCCCTGCAAATGCACACACGCGCACAAGCACACACACACACATAACAAACACATATACACACACATACATACACACACAGAACGCACTCACCCTGAGATGCTGTTCACACTTGAAGTTGAGGGAGCACTTGTCGCAGGAGACGTTCTTCATGTCGGAGTGCTTGCGCTCTATGTGTTTCCTGATGTCCGTGAAGGTGTACCCGTAGAAATCGCACACCCCGCACTTGTAATCCCTCTGCCCATTGTGTCTGCACCACAGACATTCATAATATTCTTATTGTTCTTCTGCGTTCCCAGGCCATAAGGCCATAATGGGTAAGGCACGTGTGTGTCCGGTTTTCAGTTTTCACTGGTCTCCCCGCTGCGTACAGCCGACACATTCCGATTTCGGAGGAGCTCAAAGATTAGAAGATGTTTTTGGAAAAAAAGGCAGGAGAATGGGCCAATAAGTCAGAAAGATAGAAGATGATAGACAGCAAAGGGAAAAGGCAGAGCCAAAGAGAGTGGCAGATTAGATAAAGTTACAAGCACAGAACTTCCAGAAGGTGGGGGAACTTATTTTCACGAAAGACCCCTCGACATCCCCATGGGGAGAGACTCGTGGAGGGGGCGGGGTCATCCAGCTCCCTGTATGGAGGCACGGGGCATCCACCCACTGCCCCAATTCATAATATGACCCATAGACATTCCGAAGCCATCATGAAAAATTCTCAACTTTTTTTCCCCTTCATGATTCTCATTCTTCGATTGCTCAAACAGTTTCCTGTCAATTATGAGCGCAGATGCGTCATGCTGCTGTTATGCACCTAAGAAATGGCTAGGCCCACCCAGCAAGTCCGACTTTGGCTGGAGGAAATCTTTTTGAAAGCGTTTCTTGAAAAAAAGGCAGGAGAATGGACCGGTAAGGCAGCATGATAGTAGATGACAGTAAGCAAAGGGAAAAGGCAGAGTCAAAGAGAGTGAACACAGAACTTCCAGAAGGTGTGAGGACTATTTATGCAAAAGACCCCCTGGTTCTTGTTTGTTCTTTCTTATTTTAGAACATTTACCATGTCTTCTTGCTTTCCGGGATAATTTTGTTAACAAGAAATCTGTGATGACATTTTCATCCGGATTGTCTCTTCAGCAACAACATACTGATTTTAATCCAATTTGACAACAGAAAGTGGTCCAAAGAAATTGATCACAATACAATTTTCCTTGTTTCTAACAATTCTGATTCGACTCTAGTAATACAGAGATGCCAAAGTTAAAGGTATTAATTTATAAATTACTGAGCAAAAACAACAACAACAAACAAACACCCTGATGATGTAAGCTGTTCCACAACCTCTAACTATTTGTTTACAAACAATTCCAAATAGGACCAATTCATTGAACTAAAAACCTTAGTACCTTTTGACGTGTAGTTCCTTGTTCTTGATGTGCCTAAACGCCTTCTGACACACCTCACACACATGCTTGGGTTCTTCGTGGATCAACAAGTGTTTAGAGATGTCTGACCGCTCACACCCTCTGCAAAGTATCAAAAAAATCAATCAACAATCAGAAACAGGCTTGTGTACATTACTGAATCACTTACCCTGTTACATCAAGGCTTTAAAGCAATACCTTTAACAAAGAAAAATTCACTGCTTAAAGATTATATTTTTCAAAGTTTTTTTCAGTGAAGGCTTTTTTTAATCACAACTTCCCATTCTGACAACTATTTTATCTTACATAACTCATAAATGCCTATCATCGATGACTAAGACTTCAAACAAAAAACAACAACAGCACATATAAAAAGAAAAGAGATGAACCTCCAGCAGCTTTCTTATCCCCTTGATCCACTTCCATAACAAGATCACCAACTTCTGATAGGACTGATAAATCTACTGTGACTTTTCTGTCTTGGCATTAACGAGCGTTTGTTGCTGTGGCTACTATGTCAACTCAACTCTCTGGGCTGACAAGCGAGATTCACGGGTGCAACTACACAAAATGAAAAAACCTGAAAGGCTGGGGTCTAGGGGTAATGTCCCCCTGCAGCTGAAGAAAAAGATGATTTATGAAGGTATTTTAGTTTGCTTTTTCCACAATTTATACAAATGCTTATTTTAAAGCGTTTGAAAAATGCAGTAGACACACAAAGATCTGGTTTGACAATTTTAAAAAAAAAGGAACTTCCTTTTCTGGTAAAATTCAAAAACAGGAAATCTTTGTATACCAGGAAAAGTTGCACCCATGGAGACTTGAGAAAAGTGTTGTACACTTTCAGCACTAAAGCACTGCATACAGTTCACAGCCATACATGTGTACAGGAATGTTCTAATAACCACATAAATCAAGTTCAAAGCGTCAAAATCATCAAAAAGCTGATGGCGGATGCCCAAGGAGAGAAGAATCACACAAGAACTACTGTATTTTTGGGATTATCAAGCGATATTTTTCCCTTGACAGAGATCACTACACGCTAATGATCATATAACTAATGATATAGTAAGAAAATAATTATAACAAAATCTTAATTTTGTATCAAATTTAGGAAGCTGAAGGGAAACAACAGTTTACAATGTAATTGACAGGCTCTCGGCGCACTTTCACTTCTGGTTAAACTTCATGACCTCTAAAACCAGCAAAATACATCTCAAATTCTCATAATCTGGCGACGCCAGCTCCAGGCAATAAAAAAAGCCTGAACTTCAGGACAAGTAAGCCTTCTAGTCCGGAAAAAACAGTAGATCTCATGTCTGTGTCTTAACCTGTAGTCACAGTGGGGACACTTGAAGGGCTTCTCCGGCTCGTGGATGCGCAGGTGCCTCTTGAGGTGCGCCTTGCGGGTGAACTTCTTGCCGCACACGGTGCACTCAAACAGCACCTCCGCCGGCATGTGCACCATCTTCACGTGCATCTTCAGGATGTACTGGTCCTGAACCAACCAACCACGTAAGCTGTCAATGGTCAACTTAGGACGATGATTTGACCACCAGGGGGCAGTCAAACCAGTAGGGGCTTAGCGCTTGATATTCTTAGTTGGGCGTACTGAGAGAGAGAGAGAGAGGGCGTACTGAGAGAGAGAGAGAGAGGGCGTAGTGAGAGAGAGAGAGAGAGGATCAGTCCCTCTATCTCTCACTACGCCCAACTAAGAATATCATGCACTAAGCCCCTACTGGTTTGACTGACCCTGGCGGTCAAATCATCGTCCTAAGTTGCTCATTCACAGTGAGAACTGTCAAAAGAATTACCATCAATTATATAATAAAAAGGCAAGTGTGTGTCTGTCTGTGTGTCTGTCTGAAACACAAAACGGCCTTATAACTCCACCGTTTTTTGACCGAATCGCTTCAAATTTGCTATGAGCCCTATAATGGCAACGGCAATTAGAATTATTAGGTGACCTGACACATATTTTGTGTGTGTGTGTGTGTGCGTGTATTTTAGTATTTTCTAGTCACATAAACAAGTCTCTATGAAATTCGTGTTGGTCTCACCTGGAGTGTGCGTCGCTGACAGCGCAGCATCACACTGGTTGTTGTTTTTCGTTTTTTAAATGTTCATGTACAACATGACCTCAATTTTTGCTTTAATTGTAATCTGTTTCAAGAAAACAAAGCCCTAACACTTGACTCACCCATTGGTAATAAACAGAAGGAAAAAAAAGAAGAAAAAAAGAGAACAGAAAAATAAAAGACAAAAATGTCAAAAGCATATTTCATCATGACAAAAAAGTACTTTACACTAACTTACCAAATCACCAACGCTGATTATGACATGTGGCTGCATTGTGCTGAGAGAGAGAGAGTGAGAGAATGTTGATGCTTTATTCAACAGATTGTATCATGTATTGTGTTCTTGGGTGGGGTGAGTGGTGGTGATTGTGGTGATGGTAATGGTGTGTGTGTGCGTGTGTGTGCGTGCGTGTGTGTGCGAGCGATTATTTGCTTTTGTTGAATTTCTTGCTTTTAATTTTTGTCGTTGTTAAGTGCATACATAGAGCTCCACATTTGGTGGAGGAGTGCACTATATAAATGATTCACCATTATTATTATTATAAATATGGTAGAGAGAAACTGCCAGGAATCCTTAGCGCAGTGCTTGCCTTGTATCGTTTGCCGCACAGCTCACAGGTGCAGCCCTCAGCGTTGTGCCGCATCATGTGCCGCTTGATCATGTAGGCATGTTCCGCCATGAACTCACACACCATGCAGATGCACCGCGGGTGGATCGACTGACAAACAGCAATACATATCGTACAAAATCCACTAACAAAAAGCTGGGAAATCGACTGACAAAAAGCAATACATACATATCATACAAAATCCATTAACAAAAAAGACTGAATCAATAATCAAAATTAGACTGCCTGAAGACCAGCTAGCCTAAAATTAATCTCTTGGTTAGAACTAACAACTTTGCAAATGGTGGGGGTGGGGGGTGGGGGTGGGGGGTGGGGGTGGGGGTAGTTCTATTTCAAGCATCTGTCCAAAGAAGACTATCCAACAACAAAGTTTTGAAGTTATAAATTTCAATGTGTTGAAGACATTTTTTGTTTTGGATGTTCAGACATTTTTTTGTGGGAAATCTTAAAATCCAGTAGGCGCACTGTGCATCAAGATATCAGAATACAAGAATCCCCCCATGGGGATAGTTCCCCCACCTTCTGGAAGCACTATACTTCCTCTAATCTGTAACTTCGTCTAATCTGTCACTCCCACTCCCTTTGCTTGCTGTCATCTACTGTCTTTCTGCCTTACTGATCCATTCTCCTGCCTTTGTTCTAGAAACTCTAACAAAGATTTTCTCCAGCCGAAGACAATGCTGGGCCTAACTATTTCTTAGTTAGGCGCATAACAGCAGCATGACACATCTGCACTCATAAGACAGAGAACAGTCTGAGCGCACAAAGATGCTTCTCCATGAATTCAGAGTGGAACTTTTGATTAACCCTCACACACACACACGCACGATGAGCGAGTCCATGCGGCGCCTCATTCTTGTTCCTTCCTGATTTCAGCAGGAGCATGCCATGCCCGAACTGCTTTCAGCCATGCAGTAGTACCTTGAAGTGTTCCAGGAGGTCGTCGTTGTCGAAGGTGAGGTAGCTGCAGCACTTGCACTTGTGGATGTGGTCGGCGTGGGCGGCGATGTGGTCCTGGTACTGCTGGAAGTAGTACGCCTGGAACTCGCACTTGGGGCACTTCATCTTCTCCAGCTCGCTCTCCGAGGCCTTCAGCCCTGCAACACCCACCCACCCAGCCAGTGCAGAGTCTAATTCACTGCTTCAACTCTTCTAGCACCATGGGCGAGTATATTCGTCCAAGACATCGCTCTGCACTCCCACCAAATGCAAAGACACTCACTGCCAAGCACCCTGCCATGTGTTTGTTCTGCTTTCAGAGCTTTTATCATTGTTTCTGCCGCTAAAGCAATGCATGTGCATTCCACACAAAAAAACACATATTTTTCTGACTTCTTCTTCTTCTTCTTCTACGTTCCCAGGCCGTATGGCCATAATGGGTAAGGTATACATGTGTCAGGTTTTTAGTTTTCACTGGTCTCCCCGCTGCGTACAGCCGACACATTCCGATTTGGGAGGATTTTTCGGACTATAAGGCGATACTTTTTTCTCAGACTAAGACCCCTGTGCTTTATAATGTGACCAATAAAATAGTAAACAAATATTATAACAACAAAATCTGAATTTTGTGTAATATTAGGGGCATGCGCCTTATAGCTATAGTCCATAAAATACAGTACTTTAACACTTTTAGCACTGTGTATATTTTGATGTTCTAGGTTGTCCATTGCATCTCAACCGACAAGAGGGGAGTAACTATTTTTTTCTGAGCGTGCACGCGTTGCTTTAACAGAAAGATCACTGACATAAGCTCTTAAGAATGGACAAACACATGGCAGGGTACTTGGCAGTGAGTGTCTTTGCATTTGGTGGGAGTGAAATGTGGTGTACTGGAGCGAATGCATTCGCCCATGGTGCTAGAAGAGTTAAAGATCAGAACCTGGGCGTGTAATCATGAGTACGTTTAAGACAGTCAACACGGGTAAGTATGTAAATTAGACTAAACTCCCAAAACGAGTGGCTGCTTAGCCTAATTTACATACTACTACCTGTGTTGACCGTCTAAGATGCACTCATGATTACACGCCTTGTTAAAATTGCTTAGTCAAACTAAGATTTAACGGGTATCGTTGATAAGACATTGGGGGCCATTCTACCAATTTTTATTATGATCAGTTCTCAGTGCTTTAGGCTATGAAGAATAAAGACTGTCTGTTTACACCACAAACACGTACACGCACACGCACACACAAACACACACACGCATACGCACACGCACAAACACATACATGCACACACACACACACACGCACACGCACACACACACACATGCACAACCATGCAGGCCCTCATTTTGACTGCAATGTACTTCCCATTACTTACAGAATTAACCCTTTCATTGCCAAAGGAAAACAGAAATTATGGCTTTTCACGTGTTTTCCCTCTCTCGCTGGTAAGAAATCTTCAGAAATCTTCCGAGCAAGAGAGGGAAAATGCACACCGGCGTAGTGGGTCTTTATTACCCTTGGGGAGCACACTGACCGATCTTGACAGGGCTGGACTCCTTCTTCAGGCCAAACATGGGCAGCAGGTTGTCCGGGATCTGGATGACCGTGTGGGGCTGACCGTCCCCACCACCGCTGCTACTGCCCTCCTCCCCTTCCTTCTCCCCTGCACAGGCAGTCCAAAATCACAAGTGTTACAGACCCCCCACGTCACGTGTCACATTCCCTCTTATGCTAGGAAGATTTCCGTGATAACTGTGATTTTGACACGTGACGTGGTGGGTCTTTAAGGGCTAGACACACTGCATACGATTTGACCCCAATACGATACGACTGTGACCATGTCTGGGAGGAGTCGTGATTCACGTGAAATACTTCCGTCTACAAATAACTCTATCTTCATTCACTATGTTCATGTAGACCGCAATACATGAATGAAATAAATATCTGAAACAAAAATAAGATATTTTATCAGATTCGTGTACAGGAGACTACAAATATAGTGAACATTACTAGTAGGATTTTATCAGATTTATTTAGACAGTAGAATTTCACGTCAATCATGCCTTACAAATGTCAAAGTCAGATTGTAGTGAATCAAATTGTATGCAGTGTGGCTAGCCCTTTAGGCAGTGAACGGCTGTTAGAAATGCAACGCACCATGCCATCAATCAAAGTCAAGTCTTAATTGAGGGCTAAAGAATAAGCTGACAAAGCTTTTTCTCAATCTGCCCTCGGAAAACAAAAACAAAATACAAACACCAATAAAGAATCAAATGAGAATAGAAACATATGAATGTAGAAATACCAAAACAATACCGGAGGGGCTTTCGTAAAAATAGTTCCCCCACCTTCTGGAAGTTCTCTGCTTGTAACTTCCTCTAATCTGCCACTCTCTTTGACTCTGCCTTTTTCCTTTGCTTTCTGTTATCTACTATTTTTCTGACTTATTGGCCCAGTCTCCTGCTTTTTTAAAACAAAAATCTTCCAAATAATTTGTCTCCTTTGAGCTCCTCCGAAATCAGAATGTGTCGGCTGTATACTGCGGGGAGACCAGTGAAAACTGAAAACTGGACACATGTACCTTACCCATTATGGCCATATGGCCTGGGAACGCAGAAGAAGAAGTAACCTGCATACAAATTTACAATAAAGTTGTGCTGGGCTTAACTAAGAAATGCTAGGCCCAACATTTCCGTCTTCGACCGGAGAAAAATAAATCAATATCTCACCATTGTTTATCCGAGTACTTACCAACAACAACAAAAAGTAAAAAATTTATTCGAAGTAGCAAACAAGCTCAAGCCATGACTCTCAATAACTACAAGAACCAGGCAGCTTTTGCCGCGGTACCAATAGCAGGGGTGCAACTACACAAAATTAAAAAAAATATGAAAGGCCGGGGTCCAGGGGTAATGTCCCCCTGCAGCCGAAGCAAAAATTGATTTATGGAAGTATTTTATTTTGCTTTTTCCACAATTTATACAAATGCTTATTTGAAAGAAAAATACACTAGACACACAAAGATCATGTTTGACACATTTTAAAAAAAAGGAACTTCTTTCTTCTTCTTCCGATTGGGGATGTTTATCCTGCCCCACGCCCAAAGTCTTCGTTTAGACTGCTTGTGCACAGGATGCATGCTTTGTGAGTTAGTGTCATCCATTCCACCGGCACACACGGCCTACTCGTACCGAATAGTGGAATGGGCTTTAACGTGTGCGCAAGATCTTGTGCGTGCGTTCGCACACGGGACCTCGGTTTTAGGTCTCATCCGAAGGACCAGGAAATAGGAGTAAAGTATCTTTCCCAAGGATACAACACCGTGACCAGCCGTGTTTGAACCCACCGCACCCGCAAACCCTTTGGATTACGAGCGGCGACTCTAACCAACCGGCCACGGCGCCTCGTCCTTTTCTGATAAAATTCAAAAACAGGAAATCCTTCTATACCAGGAAAAGTTGCACCCATGCAATAGTGAAGAGTGTTGTACAGTGTAGTACACACACTGACCTCCCAAGTCCATGCCTTCCTGGGTGTCTGAAGACTCCCCCCCCAGCTGTAAGGACTCTCCGGCTAGACTGCTGTGTATTAGGCCCCCGTCATCCAAGGCTGAAAAGAGAATATTAAAGACCCACCACGCCACGTGTCAAAATCATGGTTTTCACTCTTAAAGCTAGTAAGGAATCTTAAGAAATCTTTCTAGCATAAGAGGGAATGTGACACGTGACGTGCGGGGTCTTTAAGAGATTGGCATGCGTGTGTGTGTGTTCCCCCAGTATTAACTGAATTTTGTTTCTTTGTTTGTTCTGTCTTTCTGTACACACACACACACACACACATACACAGACACACATGCATGACCTATAACTAATAAGAGAGAGAGAGAGAGAGAGAGAGAGAGAGAGAGAGAGAGAGAGAGAGAGAGAGAGAGAGAGAGAGAGAGAGAGAGAGAGAGAGAGAGAGAGAGAGAGATAGAGAGAAATAATTTGGACTCTAAATGCTTGAATTGTAACTGAATCGTTTTCTATGGCATGCAGCTACTTGCTTGGGAAAATTCGGAATCTCACGGGAAAATTCCAATTTTTCCCAAGGCTGGGAAGATTCGGAATCTTCCTGGGGAAAATCAGAATTCCAAATTTTCCTGGGAAGATTCCGAATTTTCCCGGATTCCTAATTTTCCCATGACATATACATGCATACTACACAAAGTTGCTTCCAGTTTGAACATGACAAGCGATCACTGTCATACCTTTATCGTAATTTATTCACATTTTAGTTGTCAAGTTCCAGCAAAACTAAGTAAAATGTTGATTTACTGTGGACAATTAAATGCGTTGGTAATCCTGAAAACACACAACACAATGCTTATACACATACACATGAGATATAAAACACATTCACTCCCACACCATTTTGACACCTTCGACAACATTCCACAAAATTAACACATGCATGCCTGTGAGCAAACAAAGATACACACATTCACCCAAGCACACTCACAGCCATCTACCTTCAATACTTTACCCACTGATAAAAAACAAAACTCCACTCAATTCAAACAACAAAAATCTGTAATGTATGCCAGTCCGCAGATTCAGACTACGACTTCCAGACAGCAGGGAAACAGCTGGCTGGGCTAAAGTTTGTTCATAGTGGAGATGCCTTGAAACATTAATCACCCTTCTTCTTCTTCATGTTCTCCTTATGCATTCCCGGGCCATATGGCCATAATGGGTGAGATGTGTATGTGCCTGGTTTTCAGTTGTTACTGGTTTCCCCACTGCATTCAGCCGACACATTCCGATTTCAGAGGAGCTCAAAAGAGTAAATTATTGGAAAAACAGTATATGATAGAAAGAAAAGGAAAAGGTAGAGTCAAAGAAAGTGACAGATCAGAGGATGTTGTTGTTGTTCCCTGGCTTAACGACTCCAGGGATCATCCGAACAGCCAGAGCACTTGAACAATTCAGTAGAAATGCACCAGCTAGGGATGAGAACATTACGTGTGTGACCGTTTTTGATTACCCCGCCATGTGGGCAGCCACACTCCGTCTTCAGGGGATTTTAGACTGATGATGTTATGCTGGGAGCTTGTCATGGCTTAAGACAATCCCCGCACAACCATTCAGAGCATAACAACATTTTGATGTAGCCTTGGCGTTCTAGCTTATGCCAACTGGGTAAAGGTCAAGATGTGCCACCCCCCCTACCTATGTCGGTTAATTCTATTTTTCCGTTATTGCCTTTCTGACCATACATAAAGCTGTATTTTAGGAACATTTTTAGCTAATAACCTTTTTGGAATACTAACCCTAGCCCTAACCCTAGCCCTAACCCTACCCCCCACCCTATAAGACGGAAAAATGCAACGAACCAGAACTGTGACAAATCGCGGTGTACTGCAGTACATAGTGGGGGGTAGGGTTAGGTTTAGGGCTAGGGTTAGGGCTAGGGTTAGTATTCCAAAAAGGTTATTAGCTGAAAATGTTCCTAAAATACAGCTTTATGTATGGTAAGAAAGGCAAAAACGGAAAAATACAATTAACCGAGAAATGCATGGGGGGTGGCACATCTTTACCTTTACCGGGAAATTATTTGTACTAAAAGAGCCCCCAGCATCCCCACCGAGGGAATTAATCACCCAAACCTACCAGCGGAAGAATCAACAGGCAAGGCATCCCCATCAGGACCCAGACTGGCCGAGGCGCTACAGACCACCACACCGCCTTCAACAGAAACTGTGGGGGTGGTGACTGCAATGGTGGACGAGGGCGAGGGGGAGGCAACAGCCACCGAGATGAGGGTAGTAGAGGTGGAGGGGGTGAGGGTGGTGGTGAGGACAGGCCTGGCCACAGTTAAGTGCTGCAGCTCCATAGGAGCAGCGCCGGACATGGGGGGTTTGGGGATCAGCTGCTGGAGCTGGGCCTTCACCTGAGGCTGCAGGCCAGGGATGTTCTGCAGACCCTGAAACCAGCCACAGACATACAGAGTACATAATACACTGCAGTTTTGCATCGTTGTGCTGCAAATATACTATATCATGGTTCGTGGGGACTTGGAAGAGTGCAAAAAAAGACCTTAAAAGGACCTTTAAAGGACCAGCAAATTTTTTTAAAGGACCTATTTAAACCTTGTTTGTAGTTGTACTTGCAGACGTGGTGGGCGCAGAGCCAGTCGCCGACGATTGTAGCTGAGCAGATTTTTTTTTTTTTTTTTTTTTGCTGAGCAGATTCATTTGTTGTTAGATTCATTTGCTGCTTGCAAAAAAAGTCGGTCACATTGCACCTCGATTCCGCCTTGTGCCTTCTTTCAGCTTTCTTTGTGATTTTCAGTCTTTGCGTGTTGTTTCAGCACCGACTCTCCCATTGACAAGATGTTGATGTTTTTTTCACAATATGCACAACGAACTGCATGTTTGTTGTCCATCACTTTTCGGACCCAGTCCTTATAAATGTCTTCTCTCAGCCAACGATCCTGAAAACGAACACTTTCCAGGCATTTTTACACTTTTTACTTGAAAACAAGCACTGAAGCAGCCGCATGTGCGAAGAATTTCAACATGGCGCATAAGATATCTCGCCGAATCTCGCGCACGTGACCGGATTTACAGTGACTATTAAAATTAGATCGTCTGCTCAAAAGATACAAAGGCGATCGATTTTTGGCAAATTTTATTTCATTTAATATATTTTTTGGAGTTCATTTCTTATGACAAGGTACTTAGTTTTGTTTTTTTGGCCAGATTAAAGCATTTAAACTGACCGCACCAATTTTAAAAGGACCTTTGACTGATTTGAAAGGACCTCCTTGCTGATATAAAGGACTTAACAGGCCTTTTGAAGACTGATCAATTTCACAGCACTTTAAAGCACCTGAAAGGACCCCACGAACCCTGTATATAGCACACGCTATCTCAGCATGGGTACAGTGAGCCTCCATCCGAGACTTTTTGCATAGGAAAATTGCCTCCGACGTGACTCCAAACAATTGGAACCGTGTGGGACAACACACATCTCCGACGTGACTCCAAACGATTGGAACAGTGTGGGACAACACACATCTCCGACGTGACTCCATCGAGTTAATGCACAAAACAAAGGTGTACCTGCAGGGGAGCCATGACCAGGGTCTGTCCGTTGGCGCTGGGCAGGATCACGGCAGGTATTGACGAAGGAATACTGGTCTGATCGCGGGGAGGGTACCGCCTCGGACGACCTCGCCCCCGCTTCACCGCTGAACAGGAAGACAAACAATAATGAGCATGTTGAAGTAATTTATGCTAGAAAGGTGTTGATACGCCAAAGAAGTGAAAGCACAGGTATGAGTGCGGGCATGCACAAATGTGCACAAAAATGCACAGCCATAAAAGCACACAAGTACCGGTACACATAAATGCAACACATATCGTTTATGCACAAACACAATAACATCAGGGCTCCCAGGGACCCCCATTTGGGGGTCTATGAAGCACTAAAATTCTACAGGACCCTCTAAAAGAATGTGCAAGGGGTCCCAGGGATGCGCTAGAAAAATTGTTTTTAGCATTCACTATGCCACTGGGACCCTCTATCCCGCCTCTAGGACCCTCTATACTGTAAGTGAAGGAGTCCCTGGAACCCCTTTTTTTGCGGGACAATTGGGAGCCCTGATGCAACATACACACTAATACGCACCTTCACTCTCACACACCTGATGTGCACACACACACAGAAACACAGACTGCCACACACAAGCGCTCACACACACACACACACTCCCCCAAACGTTTGCAGGAATATGTATCAGCAGTCTACTCACGCATCATGAAAGGATTGGTGAGTGGAGGAGGTTCTCTTTTCACTTTGGGTTTTTTCACCCCATACATGGTGACATCCGGGTCCTTTTCGTCGTCATTAAAACTGCCCTCCTCTTCGCTCGACGCCTCCAGGACATCGTAATCTGATGAGGAAAAGCCAACAAGATTTATATTTTTTGAAAGAATTCTTCATTAAAACTGCCCTCCTCTTCGCTCGACGCCTCCAGGACATCGTAATCTGATGAGGAAAAGCCAACAAGATTTATATTTTTTGAAAGAATTCTTCATTAAAACTGCCCTCCTCTTCGCTCGACGCCTCCAGGACATCGTAATCTGATGAGGAAAAGCCAACAAGATTTATATTTTTGGAAAGAATTCTTCATTAAAACTGCCCTCCTCTTCGCTCGACGCCTCCAGGACATCGTAATCTGATGAGGAAAAGCCAACAAGATTTATATTTTTGGAAAGAATTCTTCATTAAAACTGCCCTCCTCTTCGCTCGACGCCTCCAGGACATCGTAATCTGATCAGGAAAAGCCAACAAGATTTATATTTTTTGAAAGAATTCTTTTTTATAGCAGATTGTTCGGTTCTTTATATTATGACAAAAACTTATAATATAAAGATAGGCCTATTGGCCACTCGCAACAACCATGTTTTGCTAGAGTGAATGCCCTTGGTAGATGCTAGAGTACTGACCAAACAAGGGAATAACTCTCACCAATAACCCTATTTGAGGCCACTAAATGGCTGCCTTTAGCAAGAGTGAATGCCCTTTTCAGTACTGACCAGCAAGGGATTCACTCTCACTGTCAAGGGCGTTAATAACCCTAGTTGGAGTGGCCAATAGGTGAAGCTGTCTTGCCAGCAGTTACCTTGAAACGCACTGGTGTGAAAAGACAACAAGGTTGAAGATGACGAAGAAGATGAAGAAGAGAAATAAGAAATTGCATGAGGATGTGTGGACAGATGACACGAAGAAGAATAGGAAACTGCGCGAGGACGTAAGGACATGTGTGCAGATGACACGAAGAAGATAGAACTTACCTTCCAGCAGTCTGGCTTTCTTTCTTTTCCTAGCACTTCTTCGCACACTGTCTGGCCCTGTAAAATAAAACAAGCACGAAATAGGTCATTGAAGCAAATCTGGTGCCAATGATATTTTTCTCTACTTCAGTTTACATAAAACTTATCAAAATATGAATCAAATTTCATTACTCTGTGCTGCTCAGGGTTTGGCCCCAAAGGAGTGCTCTGCTAGCCAGACTGGTCCAATCTGAGTACTGCAAATGGTCCACACAATTTTCTTTTAAAGCAAGAAATCTACAAAATTAATTTTGTATGCATAGCGCAACCCCGAAGTCGCTTATACTTTTTTTAGTTATAGTCTGTTGAAACATCACCAAAAACGATTGAAGATTAAAAAAAAATTCAAAAGTCTCAAGTGCAGCTTTATTCCCTTCCAGAGAAAAAATCAGGGATTTTTCTGTATCTTTGTTTGCACAATCCCATGGTACAGTAATCCTAAAACCTCATGTTGTTTTGTTTTGTTGTTGTTGTTGTTGTCATACCCTGGCTTAAAGACTCCAGGGATCATCCCAACAGCCGAAGCACTTGGACATTATGGTGCAAATGCATCAGCTAGAGATGAGAACATTACGTGTGTGACTGTTTTTGATTACCCCGCCACATGTGCGGCCAGCCACACTCCGACTTCAGAGGATTTTGGACTGATGATGTTACGCTAGGAGCTTGTCATGGCTAAAGACAATCCCCGCATAGCTATGCAGAACATAACAACCTTTTGTCTTGATGTAGCCTTGGTGTTCTAGCTTATGTCAATTGGTCTGACACAGCCTCTATATGTCAAGGCGAAAATGTTTCGTTTTAAAATAAGGTCTGACGATATGAGTTTACAGCATCCTTTGTATACAGTGGAACCTCCCTTATAAGACCTCCCATTATAAGACTCCCTCCCATATAAGATCTACTTATCTGAGACATTACCCTTCTTTGTATCAAAATAACCTCCATTATAAGACCCCTCCCTTATAAGACCTCACCTTGGGTGATTTTTGAAGGTCTTATAAGGGAGGTTTCACTGTACAAGCACATTGTACTCTCTCATACCCCCCCCCCCCCCCCCCCCCCCACACACACACACACACAGACATTCCAGATTCCCAGAGCCTTACCAGCATTAGACAACTCCAACAAGCCCTCAGCAGCGCTGTTCTGGTCCCCTGCAGTCACAGACAGGGGGGTGGCGCTGCCAGAATTCCCCGCCTCTTTCTCCGGGTCGGTGCCTGCAGCTTCCGTCCCTGCTGCGGCTGAGCTCTGGCTGTCGTTGTCTTCAGCCCCTTCTTCCGGTTTGACCTTCCTTGGTCGGCCTCTTCGCTTCTTTCCTGCAGAAAAAGCTAGCCAACTGAACCCTAATCCCATAGAATCTGACTTACGACAATTAAGCTAAAGAAGCAACATTTTAAACACACACGAACTGTCCTGAGCTTCTTTCCTGCAGAAAAAGCTAGCCAACTGAACCCTAATCCCATAGAATCTGACTTACGACAATTAAGCTAAAGAAGCAACATTTTAAACACACACGAACTGTCCTCTTCGCTTCTTTCCTGCAGAAAAAGCTAGCCAACTAAACCCTAATCCCATAGCATATGATTTACGACAATTACGCAAAAAGAAACAAAATTTGAACATACACGATCTGGAGGAAATCTTTTTGAAAGTGGTTCTTGAAAAAAAGAAAGGAGAATGGGCCGGTAAGGCAGAAAGAAAGTAGATGACAATAAACAAAGGGAAAAGCAGAGTCAAAACTGAAAAAAGAGTGACAGATTAACTCATTCCATGCTGGCCAGTTGCTTCCCTTTGCAAGCGTTCTGTACTGGCCGATTTGCATAGGTTGCAAAAAAATTTTTTTCTAAATAATGCTAACAGATACAAACGTGACATTTTGGCAATATGTACACAATATACAGGACTAACACCTGCAACAGTTTCAAAGCATCCACTTGATTAGTTTTTATTTGTGATATTTTAAAATAAATGCATGTTTTGTCAAGCCAGGCACACTCATAATAGCGAAAATATAATTTTAAGGTCCCAAAATAGCCTACAGCCAGCCAGTCAGTGGCGAGTGTATGAATGAAACGTATTAGTATCCATCTGAGCCACTTTGAAGCACGTATGACTGTTAACCTATGAACTATGAATTTTCAAAGTTCACATGCGATATCCCGTTACCTTAGTAACGAGGCGTTGTGCGCATGCCCAGCGACGAGAGCGCAGGTTAGTATAGAAAGAGTTAAAGGAAGTTACAAGCACAGAACTTCCAGAAGGTGGGGGAACCATTTATACAAAAAGATGCCCCGGTATCCCCCCACGGGGGTGACAGTTTCATTCAGTCTCTTCTCTACTTATTAACTACTAAAAGAGTCTCCAGAGTAGCGACCACCCCGTAATTACGACTACTGTGTAATTACAACCACCCCACAATTACGACCACCCCGTAATTATGACTACCCTATAATTACGACCACCCCGTAATTACGACTACCTCATAATTACAACCACCCCGAAATTACGGACAGCTTTGGCCAGTCTGTTTGGTGGTGGGAATACCGAGGCTCGACTGCACAAAGAAATGCTAACCTTGGGGAGGCAGGATGGGGTAGGCACACAGCTGCTTGGTTTCTGGGTTGTGCATGAGCACGCACTTCTTGCCCCTGATCATCACCTCAGTGCGCTCCGTCACCTCGATCGGGCAGTTCAGGTCAGGCTTCGGCTCAGGAGGGACTTCCTGCACCACCGGAGGCACCTGAGACATCATGGCATCGGCTTTTTACTGTTGGTAACAAGTCTTTGACTAGCAGCATAATTTCAGGATAAAAAGCCATGCTTGTCATCCAAAACATCCCCAACTAAATAAAAAGTAATGTCCCATATGGCTACGGCCGGGAGGACGTAAAGCAGAGTTTTCGTTCCAAAACATACCCAATTACTTAACTTTAAAAAAAAACCTTATAGAGTACCAAAGAGGGTTGCGTACCCCTCAAAATGACGCAAACAATGACGCAAGCATGACATGATTTCCATAAAATCTCTACGATTTCAAGGGGATGGGGTTGGGGGGGGTATGCGCGTACCCAACCAACGCGCAGACTTGTTTTTCTGCCCAATGAGCTAATCTTTCTAGGTGGTATTTGCATAAGGCCATCAGTGATGCACCGAGGATCGAAAAGTGACAGGACAAACTGTTCCGAATGAGATAAATCCATGGGTGCTACTCCCAAAAATGAAAAATACAGGGGCAGCGCCCCGTTGGGGGGTTCAGGGGGGCAATGCAATTGCAGAGATCGTTTCCATAGCTCTCCTGCAATCTGGGAATGGGTGAGGAACAGATTACGATTTGACATCATAGTTCTGTTGGCAGAAGACAGTTGAAGTGTAAAGTGACTGTCTAAGTTGCTGAGACATGACAAGTCACATTACCTTTTCACAAGAAATACAAAAGATCTATGGTTAAAATCATATTTTCATGACTACGATTTTTACTGACATTTCAGAAACACAACTATAAAGTTATAAAGCCGTTCAAATAGAAGATAATAATTAGATCATAAGTGAAATACAATGTCAGTGGATCCAAACATGACTCTCAATTGAGTTTTTCTAAGCAATATTTTTAACATATTCATACGTTTAACATCATAAATATCATTTGGTGAATTGAAATATAGTTGTAACTTACCTTTCTGTGAAGTTTGTAGCTTTCATGACACAAAATTCATGCTGATAATGTTGAATTTAATTCAAATAAGTATGTGTGAATATGACTCGGCCGCCATTTTTGTTGTTGTATTTTCACTTCCGGTGGTTGGAAGACCCAGATTCAAAATGCCCCCAACCACAGTTAACAGATCAACTTTTTTTTGGTGGACAAAATTTCAAAAATACGGAATTTCCGTCTCAGCAGAAAACTTAATTTACAGATTTCCGTTTATACGGAAGGTAGTAGCACCCTTGTAAATCAATAGGACAATGTTCTGGCTCTTGCAAAAATCAATAAGACAAAGCGTGCCAGTGCCACAAAAATTAATTGGTCATTTGTCCTGACATGAAAGAACACAATAGGGCATTTTCAATTTTAATAGGTCAATGTCCTATGACCGGGGCCTCGGGAAATCACTGGGCTATGTAATAACCCAGACGTTTTGCCTACTAATGCTCACCCTGACCTAATGTGGTAAAAAAGGGAAGTCAATAAATTTCCAAAATATTACCAGCAACAACGTGGGCGTTAGGCTTTTTGTTCATCATCTAATGTGGTAAAATCTTCTTTTTTTTACCAAATAAGTCCTACTGCCAAAGTTCATCAGAATTCAGGCGCAGACACATGCGCTTCTACATCTGATGGCTGAAAATATTTGTTATGTTCCATTTTGTGTTGTATGTCAGAAAAAGGAGGGAACAAACAGGGATTTACCGGTACTTCTTCTTCTATCGGTACTTCCACTGGCGTTTCCAGGACAGCAGTTGTAGAGCCCGATGCAGACACAGACACTTTCAAGCTGAGAATGGGAGCCCTTGTCACTGATGTTGAAACCTGACACACAAAATCAGAGCAGTCCTTACTTAACCCCCAATGTCGCATTTTAGCACAATGGTTTAACACCCATGTCACTAGAAGGCATCAAATCAGGGACTGTAGTCTGAAGACCATATTTTCTTAATTTTGGGAGGCAAGGATAAGCCTAAAGTTATACATGTCACAGGGGAATTCTCAGTATTGCAGAAATTTTTTTTTATCTACCCAGTCAAGTTTAATATTTTTTGGCTGAAAAATGGCTGGCGGGGAAAGGATTAAAAGAGACAGAAAAGCTGAGTTTTAATTGGTGAGCAGAGAGACGGCAGTTAGAAGTCGTAAGCCGAATATACATTGGCCTTAGGCCACAATACATTTCGAGGAAGGGGAGGAGCTGAGAGAGAGAGAGAGAGAGAGAGAGAGAGAGAGAGAGAGAGAGAGAGAGAGAGAGAGAGAGAGAGAGATAGAGAGAGAGAGAGAGAGAGAGAGAGAGAGAGAGAGAGAGAGAGAGAGAGAGAGAGAGAGAGAGAGAGAGAGAGAGAGAGAGAGAGAGACAGAGAGAGAATCACAAACACCAAAAGTGAAACAGATACGAGGTAGAGTAGACAGACAGACCAAAATACAAAGTTCAAAAGATAGATCGATGTAGGCAGAGAGAGTGTGTGAATGTGTGTCTATGCATTTGTTAGCTTTACAAATGTACAGTTTCAAAACAATGTGACAACAACACACAACTAGATAAATCCACCCATCACTATCCAATGTCCTAATACCTGAGAACTAGGTGTGCTTGCTTCCGATGTGATGGCAGACGGCGGCTCCTCTTTGATTTCTTCCTTGATGGAAACTGGTGTTGCTTCTTCTGGCAGGTTAGAGGAGATCACTTGTACACTTTCAGAAGAGTCTGGTGAATTGGCTTCTCCTGCTCCTTCAATTCCAACCTGTGAGCAAATACAATATTTTTCATAGAAAAAAACTTATTTTTTGTGTGCTTAGAATTCGATGTATATTATAAAGGTTCTTACCCTACTATTTGTCTGCAGCCTTGTACAGTTTTTTTAAAGAGTCAAATTTATTATAATGTATTATAATCAAATGCAATGTAAAGGTAATGGTAAAGGTAAGGTAAGCTATAGAGGAATATCACTCAATGTATCCATAAATTGTCTCATTGTTATTTCATCTTCGCTTCATGTCACATGCATTGTGCCATTGTACCATTTTCTCCATCTCATCATCATTCTCTGTCTGTCATGTTTTCAGACCCACTGAGGACCTATTTCTTCATTGCTATTCTTAAATAAAGACGTTGAAACAAGCAAAGAGTGTTTTGTGCTCATTTAAGCTAAGGTAAGGTAAAGTTACAAATACTATAAAGCACTTTACCTCAATTTAACCCGAAGTACACCATAAACTGCTCACACGTTTCAAATTAATGCAATGAATAAAGCAATGTTGTCAACAAAAAACCAACACACACACACACACAAAAAAGCCCCGCAATCTCACACACAAATGCACTGTCTGTATTCAACACCAATACAAATGTGAGTTAGTTATCGAAAAAAAAATTTGTACAGACACTTAAGGGCCTGCTAGCACTACATACGATTCGCTGTCAATGCGATGCGATGCGATTGTGGCGATGCGAGTCATGATTCACGTGAAACACTTCTGTCTAAATATAATTCTACTAGTTTCACTTTACATACTCAATGAGACCCAATACATGAACTTCACATGGATCATGACTCACGTCGTCACAATCGCATCGCATTGACAGTGAATCGTATCAGGGCTCCCAGGGACCCCCATTTGGGGGTCTATGAAGCACTAAACTTCTCAAGGACCCTTTAAAATAATGTGCAGGGGGGCCCACGGATGCATTAAAAAAATTCTTTTTAGCATTTGCAATGCCACTGGGACCCTCTCAGGGCTTCCAATTGTCCCGCAAAACAAGGGGTCCCAGGGTTTCTTCACTTACAGTATAGAGGGTCCTAGAGGCGGGATAGAGGGTCCCAGTGGCATCGCAAATGCAAAAAATAATTTTTCTAGAACATCCCTGGGACCCCCTGCCATTCTTTTAGAGGGTCCTTTAGAATTTTAGTACTTCATAGACCCCCAAATGGGTGTCCCTGGGAGCCCTGCCTCTGTCCTGTCTCTAGGACCCTCTATACTGTAAGTGAAGGAGTCCCTGGGACCCCTTGTATTGCGGGACGATTGGGAGCCCTGCGTACGTAGTGTAGCAGGCCCTTTACACACACCTGTTCTGAGGACAACATGGCATCAGGCGCGCCAGCCTCCTGCCCCTGCACCCCTTCCATTCCTGTGTAGGCCATCATCCCTCCACTAACACCCAGGGCCTGAACCACGTCCACAGGCAACGCGTGGGACTCCACGCTGTTGTCCTCTTTCGTCACCTGAAATCAGTCACAGTCACAGGGCTGCAGGTGGGAGGAGGTCCCAAAACCTGAAATTTGATTTCCTGAACTCCCCATGGGGATACCGGGGGGGGGGTCTTTAGTAAAAAATAGTTCCCCCACCTTCTGGAAGTTCTGTGCTTGTAACTTCCTCTGATCTGCCACTCTCTTTGACTCTGCCTCTTCCCTTTGCTTTCTGTCATCTACTATATTTCTGACTTATTGGCCCATTCTCCTGCCTTTTTTCCAAAAAAATCTTCCAAACAATCGTTCTTCTTCGGGCTCCTCCGAAATCGGAATGTGTCGGCTGTACACAGCGGGGAGACCTGTGCAAACTGAAAACTGGACACATACGTACCTTACCCATTATAGCCATATGGCCTGGGAATGCAGAAGAAGAAGATTTCCTGAAAACCCAAAAACGTGAAATGAAAAATGGTGAAAACCCAAAGCCTGAAACTGAATTTCCACAGCACACGGATTCCCCTCATTCCGACTCCTTTTAGTTTTCCACACAGAGCTGTTTGTTTCAAGTTATTTCCTTTCACAGAGGCAAATATTCTTTTCGTTGATTGTGGTTAGAGATAGTAAAAGACTTTACAAGTGGCATTCCATAATAAAACAATGTAAGCCTAATGGATGACACACTTTAAATTTAAAGTAAGCAAAGAAAAAAGGCAGAGTCAAAGAGAATGGCAGATAGAACTTCCAGAAGGTGGGGGACTATTTTTATGAAAGACCCCCTGGTATCCCCACAGAGAGAGACTCGTGGATGAGGCAAACTCAAAAATACTTTATTATCACGTTAGGTGAAATTACAGTGTGGTCTCGTACAAGCACAATACAAGCAATTATACACATTTGCATGCATTAAAAATGGAAACAAAACTTTAAGGAAAAATGGACAACATGGGTCGTCCAGCTCCCCATATGGAGGCATGAGGCATCCACCCACTGCCCCGATCACGGCGGCAAGGGGTTGGTCACCTGAATGAACTGCTGGCTGAGCAGCTGGTAGGACCCGTCCGGCATCTGGATGGCGGTCCCTTCGTAACCCTGCTGCAGCAGGATCTGGGTGGCCTCCTCCAGGCTCAGGGTGATGGTGCCTCCCTGGTCCCCACTGCTCAGCTCCTCTGCAGGGACGAAGGAAACCAAAGGAAAACGAACAATGAGAAAAGATTAACCCCTTGACTGCCAGAGAAAATTAATGAAAAAAATCATCGGGCCAAATCATGCCATAAAAAAGACAACTGATAGAGCCAATCTGGAAAAATGGTCTGGGGATATATATATATATATAACTCTCTTGACTGTGTTAGAGCAAAAGCCAGCATATCAGGATTATTCGCAGTGATGTCATCAGGTCAGCATGTGATACGTTGGTGGCAGTCAAGGGGTTAAACCAGTGATCGCATTTACTGGTAATTATCACAATATCAGTAAAAATACTGATTGCAAAACCAAAATACTGAAGAAAAAATTGACTTGTCAGTCCCAGGGACTGCTAAATGTTTGCTAGGACTGATAAATGGTTTAACGGAGGCTTTAAAATTGTGGTTTTCACTGGTTTTTGTATCTCTGGAACTGGTTTTGACACCAGTTGCTGACGGGACTGGTTTTCAAAATTCCTAGTGCGATCACTGTTAAACCTACAATATAGGCATTACAATGATTACATACACTGCAAAATCATGGGCTGATAGATAGCAAATAAAATATTTATCAACATTTTAAACAATCATTGTAACATGTTTAATCTTTTTTTTTTAAACAAACAAACTGATCAATCTATCAATCATTGATTCTTGGACTTGGTATTGCTCCAAAAGTTTAACAATGATCATTATCTCATACTATTCCATCTTGATTACTCCCCAAAGTGTATTAATACAGCGTAATACTTACAAGTCGACACCTGCTAAGTCAACTTTTGCGTAAGTCGACGGATTTATCATTTCCCGGCCAAAAGTGCTCTTTAAAAGACTTTGATAACAACAGATATCTCGACAACGTATAACTCGATGTTCGTCTATGTTGACGAGATTTTTTCTAAATGTCAAACGGATAAGTCGACTTCCTGAGTTCCTGACTTTTGGTTTTTTTCCCCCTGACTTCCTGACTTGTCACACTAGTCTTGTTCTATTTTGATCTGTCTCTTTTTTAATGTGCGCGCGCGCGTGCGCGTGAATGTGTGTGTGTGTGTGTGTGTGTGTGTGTGTGTGTGTGTGATGTTTGCAATTATGCTTGACAATTTCATTGTCGTGTGATGTTAACAATTTCCGGTGGAAGAAAATAGGGACGTTCGCGTACCATAAAATACTGAGTTTAAGCCCCCACCCCCACCATCCTTTGCACAGTTTGAGGCCCCAAAAAGGGGGTGGGCTTATACACGGTATTTGCTCTTGTGCTCGAAACAAAATTGTAAAAGGAAAGATACACAGCCTGTAACATCCCCAATGCCCGGTGAATCCATTGACGCAGGCACGCACACACACACATACATATGTCACAGTAGCCTGAGTAGGATTCGGAATCCTACTAGTACAAATCTGAATTCCGATTTGTACAAGTAGAAATCGGAATTCTAATTTCTACTGGACTTTTTCTAGTAGAAATTGGAATTCTGATTTCTACTAGTACAAATCAGAATTCCGATTTGTACTGATACTAGCCAGTAGAAAATGGAATCCAGTACAAATTAGAATCAACATATTGTTTCAGTTGTAAGAGAAGAAAGACAAAACAAAGGGATTAGGTTGTAATGTCTTTTCTAGTGCTGCAGCCAAATGGATTAGGTTGTCTTTTCTAGTGCTGCAGCCCAAGGGATTAGGTTGCACTGTTTTTTCTAGTGCTGCAGCCAAAGGGATTAAGTTGTCTTTTCTAGTGCTGCAGCCAAAGGGATTAGGTTGCACTGTCTTTCCTTGTGCTGCAGCCAAAGGGATTATGTCGTCTTTTCTAGTGCTGCAGATAAAGGGATTAGGTTGTTTTTTCTAGTGCTGCAGCCCAAGGGATTTCACCCTTTTAGAAGGTATTTCACCCTTTGTATAGTGTTTGCCTCCAAATGGGGGGTGGGCTTATACTACTAGATGGGCTAATACTCAGTATTTTACGGTACGTAGTTAAGAGATCTCTTCTTTTAGACACTTTTGGCCAGTCATATCATAACTTGCATTCTCGCTGTTTTGACATGGAAAAGAGTGAGCATTGTTCATACATCTGACAAAATGTCATCCACCTTTAGTTTAAGAAACGTCTTTACTGTATAATATTTTTTCTCTCTCTCTCTTACAGGCACACACACGTATACATGTACACACACTCACACATATTCACACACCTACCTACCTACCCCCTACACACACGCGCGCACGCACACACGAACACACACACAAAGAGTACAAGTCGACATTATCTTCTGAAAGTGTCTGTGAAGTCGAGATATCCGACTGACGGATAAGTCGACATTTAAAAAAAAAAAACGTCTGTGAAGTCGACATATCCGACTGATGGATAAGTCGACTGACGCATAACTCGACATAATTTTTTTTTTTTTAAATCCATTGCCGCTGGCACGTCGACTTAAGCGTATTCGACTGTAGTAATGTCTCATGTTGGCTACACCAAGGAGATAATTATAATATATATTAAACCACACATTTTGTTTTGCTCCGTACTGCACAACACAGATTATAACATTATTATAGTAATACAATTTTGTTTAGGCTTCTTACTACACAATACAGGTTATAAACATTATCGTAGAATTTGAATTGTGATTGATTTACATTGCATGGATGCAACTGGCGAAAATCCAAAAACAGGCAAGGCAGGGGTCCAGGGGCTGCCTAGTCCCCTGGCAGGACCCTTGGGGGGTCAGGGAAGCTGGAAAAAAAGCAAAATCATACTCAATTTGTAACTTATTCAAGGCTTGTAAAGTAATAATTCAACTTTTTTTCCCCCTTGAACCAATTTTTTTGGGGGGTGGTCAAATTTGGAAAAACAGGCGCCGCTTTTTGTATCCGAGGCAAGTTATTGATTCTGCTAGGACTGCTCGTCACGTAAGTTGCCAATGGCAGAGATGGTGCTAGAAATTTTCACTTTAGGCCATTTGGCCTAAACAGCCACAAAACCTTAGGCCAATTTCAACAATTTTAGGCCCTTTCACTCGGTCAACATAAACTCTCACTGACAATGAATTTGATTTTTTTTTTTTAAACTGCATTGCACTCGTCTGCAGTAGAAGTGGTAGCAACTTCACAAGTGCTGTCGATCTCTGCTTGCTTGTTAACTGATCCCCAAAACAAAAGTAGCGACTGCCCGCTTATAAAATTTGTCTTCTTTTTGGGAGGCATTTCAATCAAAAACCAGTAAAACACTGACGCTAAAGGACGACAAGATCACACAGACTCACACTACGGTGTGGCAAACGTCCGCCATAAGCAGCAAGGGAAGCAACTCTCACGAGGCAATTGGCCTTGTGCTAGCAAAATCATGACGCGACAAAGTTAGCTTTTTGATCTCGGTCACACGCGGTGCAAGCAAACTTTGTTTCACTTCGTTCTTCATAAAAAAAACGGACATACTCGTGCCGATTTGATAATCAAACCTTCGGCCCACTGGGCCGACAGGACGGTTGACTTTTAGGACATTTTTTGTAATTATCGGCGAATCGCCGAAGGCCGACGGCAAACAACAACCCTGAATGGACTGATTCTCAGTCTCACCTGGTGAAACGACTCCAGCCACCCCATCCTCTGCTGCAGCCAGGGTCTGGTAGGTGGCGCCAACAACAGCGGAGCCATCCACACCCTGCTCCACCATGAAGTTCACACCACCCACCCCCTCACCCCCTCCTTCCTCCATCACCACGCACTCTTCTCCCCCCACGTTCAAGTTCACCGCCTCTCCTTGAGTCACTGGCACATCACCGACCGAAACCGCCATCTCCGGCTGAAGCACGAAATGGTTCAAAGCTTCTTCCCCCACCGCGGCTGACTGGGACGGGTCCGACTGGATGATGTACACCTGGGATCCGATCGTTATGGTTTGCGACGTGGCAGCCGATGCTTCGCTGACCGTCGCTGTCGTCACTATGTCGGCGTCAGAGCCATTGATGGTGATGGCAGTGCCAGTGGGGTCGAGAATCAGTGAGGCATTGCTCGCATCGTACAGCTCATCTTGGGGCTCTGCGGTGGCGTCAGTTTCCATGCCGTCTGCGGCAGTAGCCTGGTCGGGTTGGACGGCTTGGCTGTCGCCGTCACTGCAGGGGTCCATGCTGTGTGGGGCTCAGGTACTCACGACCTGTCGTGCACAGTCAATAAAAAAAATATTACACTATGTTTTAAGCGTTTGTAGTAAATTCAGACTTAGCTTAGTTTAATATAAAATAAATATATAGCACATAAATGCCATTTTGCTCCTTGGCTTAAGGCTGTCAGACCAGTTGACTTAGGCTAGAACACCAAGGCTACATCAAAATGTTATTATGCTGTGCATAATTATGTAGGGATCGTCTCTAGTCTACCGCAATAGGGGAGATATATTTTTTTAAGTTGCCTCGGTTAACGGCAATCAATGCAGGTGCTATAGCATCAGCTAACTAGCATTCAAGCAGGCGACAAGTTGCAAGATCGCTATCGGCTAACGGCGTTCGAGTAGGTGGAAAAATGTTGATGATCTTGCAAAACAAAATTGTATTTTGAACTTTTAATTTCAAAGTTCAATTGTAGACAAGGTGTTGTGCACATTATACGATGAAATCTGATGCACTTAAAGGTAAACCCACAAATAAGGAAGAAATAAGCGCATGCACTTATTTTTAAATCAAACTTTTAGTTTTACTTGTTTGCGGATAAGCGCATGAGGTTTCCGGGACGTGTACAAAGCATTAGGCTATCTCTAAAAATACAAAGTATGTGTATGGGTGGGTGCACATGTGTGTGTATTAATAGTGTGTCTATCTCTAACTGTCTAAGCTAATGTGTGCAAGTTCATTGTGTTGTTCATTTTCACTGAATTTCAGTAGCAATGAATGATTCAGCATGCTCAGACAAGAACGTGTGTTTAACACAGGGCTGGGCAATTTCTAAATTCTAATGACTAGGCATAAATTTATATTTTAAAATGCCTTTTTATGCAAGCACTTGTTCCTCTCGAGAGTCTCTTTTTTGAGAAAATAAATCGAAAGCATAAAGTAAAATACAGGGCAAACAAAATAAAAATCAGTGATTGGCCAACAAGATGGCGGACTGCGTGACTGCAAAAATTTGGCCCGAACTTTTGGAAACGAAGCAATCATTTTTCTGGAATTGCTAATAAAGTAAAGATATAATTTATTTTTAAACATCAAAACCACTCCCGGTTATCAAAATATCCTTTTGATGCATAAAGGGGTACACTGAAAAAATAATAAAATCCAACGTAAAATTACACATTTAGCCCGTATTGTAATACGGGCAGAAGGGTCCGGGCAGAATAGCGTCGCCACCACATGTATTAAATCTAATCTAATTTATAGAATTAAACCAAGTTAAAAACCACATGCAATAACGAAGTCTCTTTCGTTGAAACACGTCCAGCTGCAATAAAAATGGTACTTTTGTAGTCGACTCAACTCCTGCAAATGGCGTCGAAAGGAAAGATGTTGACGATGACGTCACATTTATCCAAGGGAGTTAACTTTCGTAAGTGCTCTCTCTCTCTCTCTCTCTCTCTCTCTCTCTCTCTCTCTCTCTCTCTCTCTCTCTCTCTCTCTCTCTCTCTCTCTCTCTCTCTCTCTCTCTCTCTCTCTCTCTCTCTCTCTCTCTCTGTATGTGTATATATGTCTGTCTTAGTATTTATCTCGGTCAGTGTCCATCTCTCTTTTTTTTCCATTCTCAACTGGGTCTCGTACTGACCTCAGTGCGCGCAGCTGATTCCGATGCAAGATGGCAGTTTGCATTCGACGTCCTACTAGGTGGCAGATAGTGGGAAGGGCGACGCCGGATCTCCTCCCTCACCATTGGGAGTTGATGGACTTGCAGACTGGAAGGATTGACGTGTAGCAAGTTGGGTCATCTCTACAGTGTTGGCCTTTGAGTCAACAAGACCGCCGATGCCCAGTAGACACCAGTTGCAAGTTGTCCAAGGCTGGTATAAGTGGGTCCAGCTCCACTTGTCTACTGGGAGGGATACATCCGCCTACAGAGATGACTCACCTTGACTGCATGTCCGTCCGGCCCGCCTGCATGCAACGACATCAATTCCCGGTACGGAGCAGGTCGCCCGGTGGTCCTGAGGACAGCCTTTAGAGCGGAAGACTGATCCACACCAACAACCTCATCGACACCAACGGCAATGACCAGACAAGCGGGACTACATGCAAGAGCACCCAAGGCAACCTCAAGTTTTGGCTGTCTCACAATGCAAAGTCTCCCATGGTAGATCTCGCATCTACGCCCTGAACTTTGACGATGCTATAACTCCAGCATCACGACAGGCATTTCAAGACTCGGATCCTGTCCAAAGTGTTCTCGCAGCCGACAGCGTATCCGCGTTCAGGGTGCGCAACGTGTTCCAGGAATCATCTACGACGACGTCTGCCACGTCACGAACTCCTGTCCCACCTCGATCCATGACCTTTCATCATCATCATCATCTCAACGGGAAGACCGTCCATAAGGGTCTTTGACGATAATCTCATCACCTTCTGATCTCTCTTTTGCAGAACACATGGAACAACATTGCGCATGCTCTCTCTCTCTCTCTCTCTCTCTCTCTCTCTCTCTCTCTCTCTCTCTCTCTCTCTCTCTCTCTCTCTCTCTCTCTCTCTCTCTCTCTCTCTCTCTCTCTCTCTCTCTCTCTCTCTCTCTCTCTCTCTCTCTCTCTCTCTCTCTCTCTCTCTCTCTCTCTCTCTCTCTCTCTCTCTCTCTCTCTCTCTCTCTCTCTCTCTCTCTCTCTCTCTCTCTCTCTCTCTCTCTCTCTCTCTCTCACGCACAGATGGATTTGCCAATTTTGTCCAGACAGTGTATATTCAGATGGAGTATCAATGTCAAATATTAGAATAACTCCTAAAGCTGTTCAAAAAAATATTTAGACCGTACACAGTACAAGGTCCTGATGGAACCCCCCTCCCCCGAGAATTTCAAAAGAACAGCTACAAATTAGCTTTTATTCTATGTGTAAGTCTCTTGAGTCAGGATCAATTTCCGAAGAATGGAAGCAAGCAAATGTTACCGCTGTTGTTTTTTTGTTTTTGTTTTTTAAAGGTTCAATATATCAACCAGATAATTAATATTTATGGACCTCAGTGTTAGCTTAAAATTTATAATTAACATACATTGATTGTTTGTAACATTTTATAGTCATTTGTTAGAGATGTAATCACAGACCATAATTATGAATATTAATAATCTATACTCCGTGTCCACATGGCTTTACTGAGAAATAAAAGACCTTGCACTATATCTTCTGGAAGTTTTGGAGGAAATAATATATATGTACTGACTTGTTAGATAACGGTGATCCTGTTGATGTTATAGGGTGAGACGGGGTAAAAAACCCATGGGCGGGTAAGAAGCCCATGCCAATTATCTCATGAAATAAAGCAAATTTCAGTAACATTTTGCCCATGAGACGAGTGTTGATGATTAGCGCTCGTCTCATGGGCAAATTTGACTGAAATTTGCTTTTATTTCATGAGATAATTGGCATGGGCTTCTTACCCGCCCATGGGCTTTTTACCCCGTCTTCACCTATGTATTTAGATTTCAAGAAAGCGTTTGGTAGTGTGCCCATCGAGGGACTGTTAATTAAATTAAAAGCTTTTGGCATATTTGGTAGTGTACGCAATTGGGTTAGAAGCTTCAAATATCAAAGAATTAAGAGTGGGGGAAATGAATGTACTCATCTAAGGCAAACGTTCTTATATAGTGGAATGATCATGGAAGCTTCATATGGGTCAAATCTTGTTTACTATTTTCATAAATACCCTGCCTGAATGTGTTGAATGGTCATGTAAAGCATTTGCAGACGATACTAACTTTTTGTTTTAACAAAGCAGAGAACAATAAACAAATTACAAGATTGGACTACGTCTTTATAGTTTCATGATAATGGTATATGTGATCACAGGGTTTAAAAAATTATGTTTGTTTTAATTCTTATCTGTTTATGTATCAATTAACTATTCATTTTCCATTCATTCATTTATCAATGGTGGTGAGAGTGTATTATCTGTTGTGTTGTGTTGTTTGTGTGTGTGTGTGTGTGTGTGTGTGTGTGTGTGTGTGTGTGTGTGTGTGTGTGTGTGTGTGTGTGTGTGTGTGTGTGTGTGTGTGTGTGTGTGAGAAAGAGAGAGAGAGAGAGAGAGAGAGAGAGAGAGAGAGAGAGAGAGAGAGAGAGAGAGAGAGAGAGAGAGAGAGAGAGAGAGAGAGAGAGAGAGAGAGAGAGAGAGAGAGAGAGAGAGAGAGAGAGAGAGAGAGAGAGAGAGAGATGACGAAACAGCTGTCTTTGCATAGGCATTGTCTATCTCCCCCATTGGGAGAAAAAGTAAATCAGCACATTATTTTCTTGTATTCTTTTCAGAACACAGAACGTTTTTATATATATAAGAGCTTAAGAGCCAAGCCTCTGTGTAACGATAATAACAACACACGTCACTTCGCAGAGGGATTGTTGCTGCGTTATGTTTATAGTTACACATAACATTTAAATTAAACAACATTCCAACCTAATTCCTTGAATATTGTACACTGTTCTAGTTTGCTGTTATTTAGCCATGTACATTGTTCAACCTTGTTAGCATGATAGCAAGGTGTATGAGTCTTATGTAGATAACAAATAGGAGGGAGGATATGTTTCGGAGGAAGGTACTCTATCCAGCATCGCTATAATTTTTCTTTCACTAATTGGGTCATGTGAGAAATAACATGTATTTAGGTTATGGATTTGTTAAGATGGTGGTTGCATGATGTTCTAGTTGGGATGGTGTTTTCCAAAACACCTCCTTACAATATTATGTTATCTCCTTTCTGTTCCCACACAGCTCTCCCCCCCCCCCCTCTCTCTCTCTCTCTTTTCCCTTCCCCCCTCTCTCTCTCTCTTTCTCTCTCTCTCCCCCCCCCCCTCTCTCTCTCTCTCTTTCTCTATCCCCGTCTCTCTTCCACCTCTCCCTCTCACTCCTCTCCCCCTCTCTCTCCCACTCCCTCCCTCCTTCTCTCTCAACCCTCTCTCTCTCTCTCACCCACGCGCGTGCATTCATACACGCACGTTCACACACACTAGTGCATACTCACAGACACTCTCACTCTAATACCCGCACAGATAAACACACTGACACATACACACCCACACTCACACACACACACACACGCGCGCGCGCACGCGCACACACACACACACACACTCACTCTCTCACCTTGTAGTACCCCCACCCCCCTACCTCACATTTCCCCTACTCACTCTTTCCTTAATAATAGTAGTAGTAGTAGTAGTAGTAGTAGTAGTAGTAGTAGTAGTAGTAGTAGTAGTAGTAGTAGTAGTAGTAGTAGTAGTAGTAGTAGTAGTAGTAGTAGTAGTAGTAGTAGTAGTAGTAGTAGTAGTAGTAGTAGTAGTAGTAATCTTCCTAAATTCACGCAATTTTCACATCCTTTTTACCTGTTCACTCTTACATCAATCTTTCGTAATGCACGAAATGTTTACATTTTCTTTTTTAAGAATGAATTTTAATCATGTTTTTATTTTGCTGCTTGAGGCACTGCATTTGATTCGTGTCATTGTCAATTTTATCCACCTGGGAAAAGACAGAAGTAAATGCCTGGAAAGTGCGAACAGCTTCAAACTCTAGATAGTCAGTTGACTGGTGCACATCATACATGGTTTTGTGGAGATTGGCATACTCACAGTCCAGAAGGGATTTGTACGTATCCCTACACTGTTGCACAATTTCGAGACTGGTCGAAGTCAGAGAATCTTGAATGGTCTTATGGAGAAAGTCAACTTTAGGGAGGGCATCCACCCCAAACTTTAGCGTCATACCTTTGGGCACAATGCGATGGTCTAGGCACCTGGATAGAAAGACGTGATGTGAATGGAACCTGGCGATTTTGTCCGTCAATCTCCTCAACCCTTTGGTTGAGTTGAAGAGATTGGATGTCATGCTACGTACTGTGGAATGAATTACATGGAGTCAGGGGTGCTTCTGTGGGCTGCTTTGCATGGAGTCAGGGGTGCTTCTGTGGAATGATTTGCATGGAGTCAGGGCTGCTTCTGTGGGCTGCTTTGCATGGAGTCAGGGGTGCTTCTGATGAATGATTTGCATGGAGTCAGGGGTGCTTCTGATGAATGATTTGCATGGAGTCAGGGGTGCTACTGTGGAATGATTTGCATGGAGTCAGGGGTGCTTCTGTGGAATGATTTGCATGGAGTCAGGGGTGCTTCTGATGAATGATTTGCATGGAGTCAGGGCTGCTTCTGATGAATGATTTGCATGGAGTCAGGGCTGCTTCTGATGAATGATTTGCATGGAGTCAGGGGTGCTACTGTGGAATGATTTGCATGGAGTCAGGGGTGCTTCTGTGGAATGATTTGCATGGAGTCAGGGGTGCTACTGTGGAATGATTTGCATGGAGTCAGGGGTGCTACTGTGGAATGATTTGCATGGAGTCAGGGGTGCTACTGTGGAATGATTTGCATGGAGTCAGGGGTGCTACTGTGGAATGATTTGCATGGAGTCAGGGGTGCTACTGTGGAATGATTTGCATGGAGTCAGGGGTGCTACTGTGGAATGATTTGCATGGAGTCAGGGGTGCTACTGTGGAATGATTTGCATGGAGTCAGGGGTGCTACTGTGGAATGATTTGCATGGAGTCAGGGGTGCTACTGTTGAATGATTTGCATGGAGTCAGGGGTGCTACTGTGGAATGATTTGCATGGAGTCAGGGGTGCTTCTGTGGAATGATTTGCATGGAGTCAGGGGTGCTACTGTGGAATGATTTGCATGGAGTCAGGGGTGCTACTGTGGAATGATTTGCATGGAGTCAGGGGTGCTACTGTGGAATGATTTGCATGGAGTCAGGGGTGCTACTGTGGAATGATTTGCATGGAGTCAGGGGTGCTTCTGTTGAATGATTTGCATGGAGTCAAGGGTGCTCCTGTGGAATGATTTGCATGGAGTCAGGGGTGCTTCTGTGGAATGATTTGCATGGAGTCAGGGGTGCTACTGTGGAATGATTTGCATGGAGTCAGGGGTGCTACTGTGGAATGATTTGCATGGAGTCAGGGGTGCTACTGTGGAATGATTTGCATGGAGTCAGGGGTGCTACTGTGGAATGATTTGCATGGAGTCAGGGGTGCTACTGTGGAATGATTTGCATGGAGTCAGGGGTGCTACTGTGGAATGATTTGCATGGAGTCAGGGGTGCTTCTGTGGAATGATTTGCATGGAGTCAGGGGTGCTTCTGTGGAATGATTTGCATGGAGTCAGGGGTGCTACTGTGGAATGATTTGCATGGAGTCAGGGGTGCTACTGTGGAATGATTTGCATGGAGTCAGGGGTGCTACTGTGGAATGATTTGCATGGAGTCAGGGGTGCTACTGTGGAATGATTTGCATGGAGTCAGGGGTGCTACTGTTGAATGATTTGCATGGAGTCAGGGGTGCTTCTGTGGAATGATTTGCATGGAGTCAGGGGTGCTCCTGTGGAATGATTTGCATGGAGTCAGGGGTGCTTCTGTGGAATGATTTGCATGGAGTCAGGGGTGCTTCTGTGGAATGATTTGCATGGAGTCAGGGGTGCTACTGTGGAATGATTTGCATGGAGTCAGGGGTGCTTCTGTGGAATGATTTGCATGGAGTCAAGGGTGCTTCTGTGGAATGATTTGCATGGAGTCAGGGGTGCTTCTGTGGAATGATTTGCATGGAGTCAGGGGTGCTTCTGTTGAATGATTTGCATGGAGTCAGGGGTGCTTCTGTGGAATGATGTGCATGGAGTCAGGGGTGCTTCTGTGGAATGATTTGCATGGAGTCAGGGGTGCTACTGTGGAATGATTTGCATGGAGTCAGGGGTGCTTCTGTGGAATGATTTGCATGGAGTCAGGGGTGCTACTGTGGAATGATTTGCATGGAGTCAGGGGTGCTACTGTGGAATGATTTGCATGGAGTCAGGGGTGCTTCTGTGGAATGATTTGCATGGAGTCAGGGGTGCTTCTGTGGAATGATTTGCATGGAGTCAGGGGTGCTTCTGTGGAATGATTTGCATGGAGTCAGGGGTGCTACTGTGGAATGATTTGCATGGAGTCAGGGGTGCTACTGTTGAATGATTTGCATGGAGTCAGGGGTGCTACTGTGGAATGATTTGCATGGAGTCAGGGGTGCTACTGTTGAATGATTTGCATGGAGTCAGGGGTGCTTCTGTTGAATGATTTGCATGGAGTCAGGGGTGCTCCTGTGGAATGATGTGCATGGAGTCAGGGGTGCTTCTGTTGAATGATGTGCATGGAGTCAAGGGTGCTCCTGTGGAATGATTTGCATGGAGTCAGGGGTGCTACTGTGGAATGATTTGCATGGAGTCAGGGGTGCTTCTGATGAATGATTTGCATGGAGTCAGGGGTGCTACTGTGGAATGATTTGCATGGAGTCAAGGGTGCTTCTGTTGAATGATTTGCATGGAGTCAGGGGTGCTACTGTGGAATGATTTGCATGGAGTCAGGGGTGCTTCTGTGGAATGATTTGCATGGAGTCAGGGGTGTTCTGTGGAATGATTTGCATGGAGTCAGGGGTGCTTCTGTGGAATGATTTGCATGGAGTCAGGGGTGCTACTGTGGAATGATTTGCATGGAGTCAGGGGTGCTTCTGTGGAATGATTTGCATGGAGTCAGGGGTGCTCCTGTGGAATGAATGGATCAGGGGTGCTGTGGAATGATTTGCATGGAGTCAGGGGTGCTTCTGTTGAATGATTTGCATGGAGTCAGGGGTGCTACTGTGGAATGATTTGCATGGAGTCAGGGGTGCTACTGTGGAATGATTTGCATGGAGTCAGGGGTGCTACTGTGGAATGATTTGCATGGAGTCAGGGGTGCTACTGTGGAATGATTTGCATGGAGTCAGGGGTGCTACTGTGGAATGATTTGCATGGAGTCAGGGGTGCTACTGTGGAATGATTTGCATGGAGTCAGGGGTGCTACTGTGGAATGATTTGCATGGAGTCAGGGGTGCTACTGTGGAATGATTTGCATGGAGTAAAGGGTGCTTCTCTTGAATGATTTGCATGGAGTCAAGGGTGCTCCTGTGGAGTGATTTGCATGGAGTCAAGGGTGCTTCTCTTGAATGATGTGCATGGAGTAAAGGGTGCTTCTGTTGAATGATTTGCATGGAGTCAGGGGTGCTTCTGTTGAATGATGTGCATGGAGTCAAGGGTGCTCCTGTGGAATGATGTGCATGGAGTCAGGGGTGCTTCTGTGGAATGATTTGCATGGAGTCAAGGGTGCTTCTGTTGAATGATTTGCATGGAGTCAAGGGTGCTCCTGTGGAATGATTTGCATGGAGTCAGGGGTGCTTCTGATGAATGATTTGCATGGAGTCAGGGGTGCTACTGTGGAATGATTTGCATGGAGTCAGGGGTGCTTCTGTGGAATGATTTGCATGGAGTCAGGGGTGCTTCTGTGGAATGATTTGCATGGAGTCAGGGGTGCTTCTGATGAATGATTTGCATGGAGTCAGGGGTGCTACTGTGGAATGATTTGCATGGAGTCAGGGGTGCTCCTGTGGAATGATTTGCATGGAGTCAGGGGTGCTTCTGTGGAATGATTTGCATGGAGTCAGGGGTGCTTCTGTGGAATGATTTGCATGGAGTCAGGGGTGCTACTGTGGAATGATTTGCATGGAGTAAAGGGTGCTTCTGTTGAATGATTTGCATGGAGTCAGGGGTGCTTCTGTGGAATGATTTGCATGGAGTCAGGGGTGCTTCTGTGGAATGATTTGCATGGAGTCAGGGGTGCTACTGTGGAATGATTTGCATGGAGTAAAGGGTGCTTCTCTTGAATGATGTGCATGGAGTCAAGGGTGCTCCTGTGGAGTGATTTGCATGGAGTCAAGGGTGCTTGTCTTGAATGATGTGCATGGAGTCAAGGGTGCTCCTGTGGAATGATGTGCATGGAGTCAGGGGTGCTTCTGTGGAATGATTTGCATGGAGTCAGGGGTGCTTCTGTTGAATGATGTGCATGGAGTCAAGGGTGCTCCTGTGGAGTGATTTGCATGGAGTCAAGGGTGCTTCTGTGGAATGATTTGCATGGAGTCAGGGGTGCTACTGTGGAATGATGTGCATGGAGTCAGGGGTGCTTCTGTTGAATGATTTGCATGGAGTCAAGGGTGCTTCTGTGGAATGATTTGCATGGAGTCAAGGGTGCTTCTGTTGAATGATGTGCATGGAGTCAAGGGTGCTCCTGTGGAATGATTTGCATGGAGTCAGGGGTGCTACTGTGGAATGATTTGCATGGAGTCAGGGGTGCTACTGTGGAATGATTTGCATGGAGTCAGGGGTGCTTCTGTTGAATGATTTGCATGGAGTCAGGGGTGCTACTGTGGAATGATTTGCATGGAGTCAGGGGTGCTCCTGTGGAATGATGTGCATGGAGTCAGGGGTGCTACTGTGGAATGATTTGCATGGAGTCAGGGGTGCTACTGTGGAATGATTTGCATGGAGTCAGGGGTGCTACTGTGGAATGATGTGCATGGAGTCAGGGGTGCTTCTGTGGAATGATTTGCATGGAGTCAGGGGTGCTCCTGTTGAATGATGTGCATGGAGTCAAGGGTGCTCCTGTGGAGTGATTTGCATGGAGTAAAGGGTGCTTCTCTTGAATGATGTGCATGGAGTCAAGGGTGCTTCTCTTGAATGATGTGCATGGAGTCAAGGGTGCTCCTGTGGAGTGATTTGCATAGAGTAAAGGGTGCTCCTGTTGAATGATTTGCATGGAGTCAAGGGTGCTACGGTGGAATGATTTGCATAGAGTCAGAGGTGCTTCTGTATAATGATTTGCATGGAGCCAGGGGTGCTGCTGTGGAATGATTTTCATGGAATCAGGGGTGCTTTTGTGGAATGATTTGCAAGAAGTCAGGAGTACACAAGTGGAATATTTGCATGGAGTTAGGGATCAAAGGTGTGTTTGGAAATGATGTGCATGGAGTTAGGAACACACACACACACACTGAAATAATTATAAAGAAATAGATAGTAGTGAGACAAAAAAGAAGGCAAAGATCATAACAGCATTATCCAGACAACCATTCAGACCATCGTTCAGTCACTTCAACAATTTATAATAACATCAAAATTGTACTTTACATTGTTTTCTTTTAATGTACGGAACCCAGACCCACTTCAAACATAGGAATAACATTCTGAAATCCGCAAGATTCTTTGTAACCAAAGCACTGTTCTAGGTTGTTGGTCTGCAAGCAAGTTACTATTCCAGTCTGCCTAAACCATTGGCAAATTTTCAGGCAATGTGAAGTCAAAATAAGCCCACAAGTTTTCTTGATAGAAGACAATTTAACTAATTCAGTTATTGGAAGAAGCTTTCAAATCTACTTGTTCAATGTTGGAATTCTTTCAGTCAATGTCCAATGTTTGATTGTAGAAAAAAAAGTTAACTTTGACAAGTGTCACACTTGCAATCTATGCATTAACAGTGACTGCCACATTTTGATGTTTGATTGTAGAAAAAAAGTTAACTTTGACAAGTGTCACACTTGAAATCTATGCATTAACAGTGACTGCCATGTTTTGATGTTTGATTGTAGAAAACAAAGTTAACTTTGACAAGTGTCACACTTGCAATCTATGCATTAACAGTGACTGCCATGTTTTGATGTTTGATTGTAGAAAACAAAGTTAACTTTTACAAGTGTCACACTTGAAATCTATGCATTAACAGTGACTACCATAAACACTGATTATGGTGGATGTGTCTACTCTAACTTCTTACACTGTAGAATGTTATCAATTTGTAAAATTTCAGAGAATGTTCATATACATGTTGATACATGCTGACATCTGTTTCTCTCACTTTCTCTTTGAGACACACAAGCATGCGTAGACACACACACACACACACACAAACACACGCGAACGCGCACACATGCAGATAAACATTTTAAATTAAACATAAAATAACTCCCAAACAGCTCTGTTCTGCTACAATGGCTTCTGTATATAAATATGATTTATTAAGAATGGCGAAGGGGGAGAGGGACATTTATAAAGGCTCAAATGTACAATTTTTCTCTCTGTTGTTTCATTACAGCATTATGCATTGGTATAAGGCTGTGTCAGACCAATTGACATAGGCTAGAACACCAAGGCTACATCAAAATGTTGTTACACTTTGCATAGTTATGCGAGGATTGTCTTTAGCCATGGTAAGCTCCTAGCATACATCAGTCTCCAAATCCCCCAAAGTCGGAGTGTGGCTGCTCACGTGGCGGGGTAATCAAAAATGGTCACACACGTAATGTTCTCATCCCTAGCTGGTGCATTTGTACCATAGTGTTCAAGTGCTTCTTCGGCTTTGGGGATGATCCCTGGAGTCTTAACAACAACATTACAGCATGAACACGGGATTAAAAAAACAAACAAACCGAACAAACACACACACACACACACAATAAATTGTGAATATGTGTAAAAGAAGGCTCACATAAAATCAGTCCCTTTCACAAATTATTCTATCTTTTTTTAACGATAAATTCTGTCCTTTCTGGATTGATGTGGTTCTTTTCACCGTCAGTTTTTCTTCCCCTTGCGTACAGCTCTGTTTGTCCTCCATTATGGCTTTTACTTTTTATATAATAAAAAAACAAAGTTGAACCAACACTGTCAAAGTCACATTTTGAGCACCACTTTTCCAACGCGAACATCCTCCAAGCCTTGTAGCGCAGCAGGAGCCTCTTCCATGGTCACTATCTGGGCAATTTTAGATCTGAAACAAAACACACACAATAACGGAAATAGATACAACATCATCAAGTAGATCAACATGACATGTAACGATGTAGGAAATCTAGAGATGGGTAGCGTCGTGGACTACTGGCTGGGAGGTCACGGGTTCGAATCCTATCAGAGGTAAGGTTTTTTTCGGTCCTGGACCCATTTCTATCCAGAGTGAGTGTGGGCTCAATGGGAAGACTGAAACCACACAGTCAAGCTTCATCCTCTTAACAGATGCGTTTCTGAGGTGTTGCTCTAATTTCATGACCAACACTGCAGGTGTCTGTAGTTCTCAGGCCTGGTTAATGACGGGAAATCATTATGAAAGGAAATGTAGAGTACATCCCTGCCACATAGGTTCAGACCGATACGGAACTCCATAGCATCATCTTCATCATAGTAATCCACCTCATTTCCATCAATCATAAAAAAAGAAAGAAAAAAACATCAAATCCTGTGGTTTTGCATGCTCTGCTCTCATTGTGACCTCAGTTTGGATTTCCAATCCAGTCTATGCTTTGTGCGTTCGGGTCAAAGTCATGGGGACCACTGTTCTGGGGAGCTGTCGGTAGACGGTCGTGATGGTGCCCTCGGAGGAGGACCTCACTCACGCCGGCTCCGCGACTAAGACATTATTGTTATCAGAAGGGGGCTTAGTAGGTGGTGTCCTGCGTATGTTAGCTCGTAACAGGCTCCACTGAACTCCACCAAGGTGACTCAGCAGCAGTGCAATGTCTCCTCGGTCGGTTGCATCCTGATGGTCTAACATGGATTCGCTCCCCCTGGACTGCTGATTTCGGATTCTGCAACCTGACAAGCCAGGGTGTGGCTACGAGTTGGGATTCGGAATGGGCGGCATGGGAGCAACACCACTGTACAGCCCAGAAGATGGGACAGTAAAATTTAAAAAAAAGTATGTTTGGGAATTATGGTTCTGCAGTCAGTATTTCACATTTGTTGTCAACATGATCCTGCATCCTTGTTGATTCTACTCCCATCAAACGCTTACACATACACACACCCATCATGCAACCACAGTCACAGCTAACTATCCTGTCATTTATCGAAAAAGCCTACATTATTGCCCAATGACACTCCATTTTGGAATACCTTGAACAAATAAAGTGATAGTACATGCACTCACTTCAAAACTCCTTTGTCCAGCTTTTCCATGATGTCCATCAGAATGTCTGCATTCAGTCAAGGCTCATATCTTGACCAACAAGGTCAAAGGTGTGTGGGAAGGGCAGGCAAGATCACGAATCTACATTTTTATTGTTTTTGTTGTTGTTGTCTCACACATACATGGGAACGTCCAAACAAACAGACACTTACAAATAACATTCATTTATGCATGCCTAGTAGTAGTACATACCGTATTCTTCAGACTATAAGGCGCACATTCAGATTTTGTTATTCTATTGTCTTACTAAATTAGTAGTCATATTAGAGTACTAATAGGTCTGCGTGTTGGTTGGGTATGTGCGTACCCCCCTTTGGAATCGCAGAGATTGTAAATAAACCATGTCATGCTAGCGTCATTTTGAGGGGTACGCAAACCCCTTTGCTACTCTATAAGATGCAGGGGTCTCAGTCAGGGAAAAAAGTATCGCCTTATAGTCTGAAAAATACGGTACACACATTATCTTGTACATGCATATGTTTTTTCTTCTTGTTGAAGCAATTAAAAGAATGACTGATTGATTGATTAATACAGTGAATGCATACAAATGATTGAAATCAGCTGAAAAATACGAGAAAAAAGGGACACTTATCACAATTAACCATCATAACCAGCAGATCTTAAACGCAGATGATTGATCACACACTCTGAATTTTATATGAAAAAAAACCCCTCTTCAGTCTCACGCATGGGTGGAACTCCCCAAAATGAAATAAACTGAAATGCAGGGGTCCAGGGACACATGGCTCCGGCAGGGTAAAGGGGCAGAGCCCCGTCGGACGATTCAGGGGGGGCAAGTTAAGAGAGAGATAACAAAATAGACAGTTAAAATGATAGACAAGGACAGTTTGAGTCTGATAAGCCTTGTAAAATTATTATAGTGCCTTTGTAAACTTCCAAGATAGAACCACCAAGTTCAAAACTCCCCAAATTGGTGCTCAATGTTTTTTTGTTTTTTTGTTTTTGATGAATTAAAAAAACCTGAAGTTCAGTTTCTGGTAAAATTAAAAATACTGAAAACAGTGCAAAAATTAAAGAGTAGCACCCATGAGTCTGAAGCAAAGAAAAAAAAGGATACGCTGGTAGCGTCCATGTTGAGCGTACATCAGAGTCCAGGATGGAGGGAACAGGAAACTGACACTGGCGTTACGCAGAAACAGCTGCTGGCAGTCCGGAGGGTCCAGCTGTGAATGGTGGCAATACAACCACAAAAAATCACCAATACAGCCTTCATTGTATTTAGTGACTAAGTCTTAGTGTACACTAAGCTTTTTTTTTTAAATTGGAAAATCTGTTAATAAAAAGAATAATTTTATTACTTTTGGCGCTTTCCTAGAGATGAATGGTTGCATACAGTTTAGAAATATTTCATGTGTTATGGATATTGTCTTTAAAAGATAAACAATGACGTTACATGGTTTCACTGAAATTGAACTTCCCTTCCCTCTTCAAGTCGAGGATTTTATCCTTCAGTTTTAAAGTGTTTAAATTTTTAAAAACTTACTCTGAATATATAAATCAAAAGAAAAAAAAGTATGGAGAGAGAATGAATGAAAAAGAAAGAACAAAACTGAATAAAGAAGAAAAAAAATAGAAAGGAAAAAAAAAAGAACAAAAATAAGCAAAAAGATTAGTCCCCTGAAGTCGGAGTATGGCCGCCCATGTGGCGGGGCCCTTTAAAAGCAGCCATACACGTAATCTTCCCACCCAAGGCCATGCAAAAGGTTCACATGGCACTGGGTGTGCCCCCAGAGTGTTTAAGCTGGAGAACGAAAACAACAACAAAACGATTTTTGTTAAAACAACACACAAACAAACAAACAAACAAAAAGATCACACACAGACAAGAAAAACGAAAACCAGGGCAGTGTTCACATTGCTATAAATACACACCTGTAGCTCTGAGTGTGAGGTGACCCATTTGCCGGCAAAGCCCAGGCAAGCCAGAAGGTCCTGTTTGTGAGGCCTGGGGAACTTGGTCCTCTCCCCAAATAGCAGGATGTCTTCTTCATTGCTGAACAGTCGCACTGTAAGCAGAGATAAAGTGTAACGTCAACAATCAGCAATGCACCAGGACATAAACCCAACACCCAGCACCACACACCAGGCCCTTGAACCCACAGGGGAAAAGAAAGAGAGGCTAGCTTTCCAACAGCTGGAGCCGGTGTCATGAGAAATAAGTACCTACCATGAAATAAGTACCCTTCAAAAGCGCACTAGAGCCATTCTTCTTTCATGTGATAAATAAGTCAACTATTATTTGACATATTGATATTTAAGTGCTCAATATACACGGAAAGAACCAAGAAATAGAGCGGGAGGGTGTAAATCTATATTTTTGCAGAGAAATCGATATGCAAAGCCATGTCACTTAGTTTCGTATTTTTCAAAATGGCTGACGATAAAAAAAACCATCTGTGCAAATAAAAATAAATAATAATAATAAATATTAGAAAAATATCCCTGACTTCTCAGTATTCAATGATGAATCTTCTGTTCTTCCTGAATGCCAAAAGACGCCACTGAATGTATTTAGGGGCGAATCTTTCCCAAACAGCAAACAATTTAAATGAGGAAAAGAGTATTTATTTCATGGGTAAAATATTTTATGCAACACCGGGACACCCTGGCAGAGCGGGAGAGGCAGGGAACCAACTGAAAGCGAAACAACATTCGAGTGAGCCGCCCAGAAGAGAGTGAGATGGCCTATGCTCCATAGTAATATATCCCAGAAAAAAATCACAGCATTGATTGTAGATTGTGAACAGTACATGTACAAAACGAAGACTTAGTCATATTATTTTCAGTTAGCACGATATCCTCTTCATTGCTGAGCAGTCGCACTGCATGTATAATGTGAGCAGTCAGTTATGCATATCGTTGGTGAAATTCAAAAACCTTGTATCTCAATTTTGGTAGTTTTGAGAAAAACGAATAAACTGTTTTAAAAATTAACTGCGTTGACCACAATTAACTATGATGAATATGTTGTTCAAGACATTGTTAGCTTAGTCCTGCATTTCGTTAAAATGATTGAAAAGCTTTTGTTTCAGACTTGAAAAGAACAAAGATACAAGGTTTTTGCCCTTAACTAGATCTGCATTTGGGACATACGAGTTCTTCGTCTATTTTCACAACCTCATTTACCCCAGATAGAAAGTCGTTAGAGATACAAGCTCTTGGTGGAAGTGGCGGGGAAAATAAGAAAGCTGACTATGCATCTAACTAAAAAAAAAAAAAAATCGAGATACGAGGTTTTTGAATTTCACTGACAATATTACAGTCAACGATGTATAGACAGTGAGGCAAGGGGTCCTGTTTGTGTGGCCTGGGGAAACTTGGTCCTCTCCCCGATCAGCAGGATGTCCTCTTCTTTGCTGAACAGTCGTATTACACACACACAGGCATGTACAGTGGAGTCCGGGTAAAACGAATTTTAACGGAACACAGACTCAGTTCGTTGTATCAGGATTTCGTTATACATGTACATGTACAATGTATGTTGAAAACAAAAACAGTTCAAACACTCACCAATGATAACCGAAAACATAAACTTGACCAGTTTGGATCGTCTGTCTTAATCACGGGATGTACAAGGCTTGAAGAAGTTCAGCAGTGTTGTCTGACGCTGATCTGTTTTGGCACACTTTTCAACAAGTTTGTCCATTAAGTGACAACACATCACACAAATTTAGTTTGTTATAGGCTTTCACGAACTTTTCGATCTTTATTTTGAGCGCGAATTGTAAAGCGACCTTGAGAAACCGAATGATCTGTAGGAAGCCTAGGCCTAGCAGACGACCCAGTGTGAATCTAAATGAGTTCACGCATGCGCAGTTCATATTTTCCAACTTCCTTCCTCTTGACAACACGTTCTAGCTTGGAGTTTGAAGGCCTAGGTTTTTGCAGCGCATCGAACAGGCTGAGTTCGTCATAGGCTATTTTTCCAAGTAAATAAAATTATCCTGGGGAGTAGAACATGTGTTCGTAAAAAAGGATGTTCGTTATTTCAAAAGGATTTTTTGTTCGTTATACCCATGGCTTTGCAAGTGACAAATAGAAGGGCACTTGCCGGGAAATTTAAGTCAGTTCGTTAATCGCGAAATTTCGTTAAAAGCGAGTTCGTTATAGTTGGACTCCACTGTACAGTGTTAAAGACCCCACACGTCACAAGTCAAAATCACGGTTTTCACGTGTTTTCCCTCTTATGGCTAGTTAGGAATCTTAAGAAATGTTCCTAGTATAAGAGGGAATGTGATATGTGACGTGCGGGGTCTTTAACACACAATAATGCCTATACAGTCAAATATATATATCGAGGGCTGCCTGCCAGAACGGTCTATCTCAAATGGAATAAAGAACACAGATAGGCAGTTCTGGCATTCACCCCTCGATATGCAGTGCGCCAGGAGGTTGTGTTTGTGAGGCCAGAGGGACTTGGTCTCCTCTCACTAATAGTCAGTTATGCAAATACCCTGAACAAACATAGTCTTGATTTGCATAAATGCTCAACTTTGCTGGGAACAGTAGAAATAGTATGACGTTTCAGTAAGCAGTCCCCCCGTGGGGATACCGGGGGGTCTTTTGTATAAATAGTTCCCCCACCTTCTGGAAGCTCTTCCACTAATCGGTCACTCTTTAACTCTGCCTTTTCCCTTTGCTTTCTGTCATCTACTATCTTTCTACCTTACCGGTCCATTCTCCTGCCTTCTTTCAAGAAACATTTAAAAAAAGATTTCCTCCAGCTGAAGTCGGACTTGCTGGGCCTAACTATTTCTTGGTTAGGCGCGTAATGGCGGCATGACGCATCTGCACTCATAATTGACGAGAGGCTGTCTGAGCGATCGAAGAAGAAGAAGAAGAAGAAGTAAGCAGCATAATTTATTTTTTTACAGGCTTTGTTTTTCTTGTTTAACCTACCCCCTCATCCACTTTTCCAACATCAAAGACTGCTTTTCATCCTCTTTCTGTCTCTCTCTCTCTCTCTCATTACTCCAACACACATGACTATCTTACACATCACGCCTCCTGGCCCTCCCGGTTCTATCATCTACACCTACTCTATCACATGACTATTTTACATCATCTGACTCTCACTCCTCAAGGCTGAAAGTGCCAAAGGGGGGAAAGTGAGAATGACTCCAATTGAAATTTGACTCCGGCCAAGGGTCCTTGGCTATTCACTGTGTCTGTACACGTGATGCAAGTGAAACTGACCCATGGCCAATATTAAAATGATGCGGCTGTGCCCAATGGAAGCTGTCTTTACCAGTGGCAGTTCTCCTTACACACCGTAAAGAATTGTTGGTCGTTGTCACTCCACGGGTGGAGTGAATGTGTGGGTGGCTCTATGAATGGAGCGACTAAGTCCTCTGAAGAAAGTGAGTATGGAATGACCCATGTGGCGGTCCTTAGGCTATTCACTTTAAAAGCAGCCATACACGTAATCTTCCCACCCAAGGCCATGAGAAATGTTCACATGGCATGTGGCGGGGCCCTTTGCCATGTAATCTTCCCACCCAAGGTGAAATGTTCACATGGCACTGGGTGTGCCCCCAGAGTGTTAAGCTGGGGAACGAAAACAACAACAACAACAACAAATTTGACTCCAACTCCAAGTCTTCATGCTTAGTCAAAGTATGTGGCAACTCCATATAAAATAAATGCACATAAAAGTACACACTATATCATATGCTTACCCCCATTGTCGATAACGCAGTCCACCCCCACCCCTCCCGTCTCCTCTACCACACTGCTGACAAGGAGAGTGCTGCGTTGGTTGAGCTCCATCATCTGAGCTGGAAAAAAACCCACATAACAGTTTTCATTAATGATATTAATTCCTTCACCGCCAGCCATATTTCAGCCAAAAAATTCCATTAAATTTACCTGGGTAGAGAACAAAATCCATCTGCAGTATTGGGGATTCTTCTGTGACATATATAAAATAAGGTCTATCCTTACTTCCCAAAACTAAGACAATAGGGTCTTTGGATAATAGATCCCAATTTGATGCCATTTAGCGACATAGGTGTTAAATCACTGTGGTGCTAAAATGCGACTTTGGTGGTGAAAGGGTTAATCAAGGTCATCTCAAAGTTATAATTTATCCACATTTACGACTGTAAGGGGGATAATTTGATGACAGATAAAAGCAAGACAGATTGGTGTTTTTTTTCTTCTGTCAATAGATTATCTTCTCTTATACGCCTTGGCGTAAGGCTGTGTCAGACCAATTGACATAAGCTAGAACATTAAAGCTACATCGAAATGTTGTTAAGTTCTGCATAGCTATGCGGGGATTGTCTTTAGCCATAGCAAGCTCCTAGCATAACATCATCAGTCCAAAATCCTCCGAAGTCAGAGTGTGGCTGCCCACGTGGCAGGGTAATAAAAAAACCAGTCACACACGTAATGTTCTCATCCCTAGCTGGTGCATTTGTACCATGGTGTTCAAGTGCTTCGGCTGTTGGGATGATTCCTGGAGTCTTTAAGCCAAGGTACGACAACAACAACATCATCTTCTCTTATGGGCAAAAATGTGGATTTTCAAAAATATTTCAAAAGGCGCTTCACAAAATAATTAAAAACCTGAAGAATACAAATGAAAAATAACACCAGTGAAAAGGAACAGCACTGAAATGGAACCACAATGACTACATTTTACCTATCAACTCAGCTCCCCCCCAGCCCCCCCCCCCCCCCCACCAGAATCCCATCCATCACAACAAAACGGTTTCCAAGCAACGGTTTCCATATATATGCAAGATGCATGATTGCATGTGTGTTGATGCAGCAATGATTATTGAATACGTGCTCACAAGAACGCAGCTTTATGTATATTTGTAAGGATCTATAGATATGCATGAGTGTGTGCATGCATATCTCCATGTGCTGATTTGCTTTACTGTAATTTTAATCCACAAATGCTTTCATTAGTTTAAGCCTTACATTCTTCTTCTTCTGCGTTCCCAGGCCATAAAGCCATAATGGGTAAGGTACGTATGTGTCCGGTCTTCAGTTTTTACTGGTCTCCCCGCTGCTTACAGCCGACACATTCTACTTTCGGAGGAGCTCAAAGATTGGAAGATGTGGTGGGTTTTTTTAAGGCACAAGAATGGGCCAATAAGTCAGAAAGATAGTAGATGATAGAAAGCAAAGGGAAAAGGCAGAGTCAAAGAGAGTGAAAGACAAGAGGAAGCTACAAGCACAGAACTTCCAGAAGGTGGGAGACCCCCTGGTATCCCCATGGGGAGAGACTCGTGGAGGGGTCGGAGTCGTCCAGCTCCCCGTATGGAGGCACGAGGCATCCACCCACTGCCCCAGTCTTACCTAACCCGGGGTGGAAACTTTCCAGGAACTGTTTTTCTGCTAGGGAAGAATAGGTGGTCAGCACCTGCAAATATAGCACAACGACAGAGTACATGATATTTCTTCAGTCTGTTATATCATTATTAATATGCAACAGTAGAATCATAACATGCAATATCATGTCAGAAAGAAGGGGATGGGTGAAATGGAAAACAACTGGCAGGCACCTAATATCTAACACCATGTAACAGACCCAAAAATAGCAGCATTGACAGGTTGGCTATGTTCACAATTACGCCCGCCAAGAATGATAATTTGCAACAGAAAGAACATAGCGGATTGATTTTTCAGTCAACAGATTATCGTTCTTGGTGGGCGTGATTATCATTATGAATGTATATTAGCCGTTTTAGGTGGGGTTGTTACTTCCCTTGGTATGGTGGCTCACTGATACAGTCCCTTTGTTTGCTATAACTTCCGGTGGCGAGTTGGGCAGCTACTGTAGATAGTAGATCGACTTTCCTGTTTCTGTTTGCGTCGCAGACGCCACTTCTGACGATAAATCGCGATGTTGATACGAACATGAATGTTTTGCTGTCCCTATACGTGATTACGCGAGTTTTACTACTCCTTATTTGCTTCAATAACATTTACTTTGTCACCATCTTTACCCTGCGCTTTTTGTTTTGTTTCTTTTCATGGTAGGCCTATGACGATAATGTGTTTACTGTTTACCACATCTGTGTAAATAATTACGGTGTGGCGAGAGCGCCGTATGCTTTGGTTTGTTCGATAATTCCTTTGATGGTTTTACAACAAATAAAATAATCTGAGTTTGAATTTTGATATGGTTGAGGGGAAAGGGGGCATGCAAGCAAACGGGGGATTCTACTAGAGGGTGGGTGGGTCGTGGATGAAGGATTTTCACTATGATTTGGGAATGGGTAGAACTAGAAGGGTGGGAGTAAAGTGGGGCGGATGGGGGAAGGGGCTCGCACAGTGACACACACACACGCACACATGTACAGAGAGATATATATATATATAGTTTTACATCAGTTTAAAGAGGCAATGCTATGGCATAGCAGGCACCTTTCTAGAATGGGTTAACCAGTGACATAATTATAAGCCTTTTACTACTTGCCTTATATGCAAATTCCTTGATGTTGACTAACTCTACTTTTAAGTTGCGATGGAGGAAGCCAAGGGTCTTACTGACTTTGCTGCGCACATTTGAGATGTGGGTGTCCCATCTAAGGTCTTGTGATATTGTAAAGCCCAGACATTTATTTTCATCTCTATCCAATCCAGGTCCTGGCCATATAGTTGGTAGTTCTTTATCAGGGGATTTTTCTTCCTGATCACATGGAGGCTCTTGCATTTGTCGGGATGGAAGGACATCCATTTGTTTTCCCATGATGCTAATTCATTTAGGTCTGGTTGGAGATCATTGAGGTCTCTGGGAGGGTCCACAGCTCGGTGAGAGAGTCGTCCACAAAGAGAAAGGAAGTTGGAAGATAGTTGCCTCGAAAGACCATTGATGCCAACAGGAAAAGGGTCGGCCCAAGCACAGATCCTTGGGGGACTCCTGATTCTACAGGGATAGCTTCGGATGCAGCTCAATCAACAACTATTTTTTCCTGCCTGCCTGCAAGGAAGCTCTCAATTAATCTATTGACTGAACTTCTGATCCCATAGTGGCGAAATTATTCATAAGGAGATAGTGATAAATCTTATCAAAGGCCTTTTTAAAATCCACGACTAGGACGTTGGTCCTTCCAGATAAAAATTTAAAAATAAGCGACAAAAATGTGCTTGATAGTGGTGGTGAGAAATACTGGGTCACCAACTCACTCACACACACACACCACAACTCGCATACACACACAACACAACACACACACACACACGCACACGCACACGCACACACAGAGGCGCGTGAAGGTCGAGAGGGTATACAGTCGTATATTGTAAAGACAAACAATTTATCATGTGTGTGTGTGTGTGTGTGTGTCACTGACTGAGTCAGTTGTGTCTGACTATAACCTTTTCATAGCAGATAAAGCGACTGCTATTCTACTTTTACAGGGCTGGACTGAAATTTGTTTTCATTGGTGGTAGGTGATAGAAGCTGTGAAGCAGTGACCGACACCTAGGCATCTATATATAAAAAAAAGACAAACAATGTATCGTGTGTGTGTCACAGCGTGCGTGCGTATGTGTGTGTGTTGTGTGTGTGTGTGTGTGTGTCACTGACTGAGTCAGCTGACTATGACTTTCACATAGCAATTGGTGGTAGGTGATAGAAGCTGTGAAGCAGTGACCGACACCTAGGCATCTATATATATAAAAAAGACAAACAATGTATCGTGTGTGTGTCACAGTGTGTGCGTGCGTGTGTGTGTGTGTGTGTGTGTGTGTGTGTGTGTGTGTGTGTGTGTGTGTGTGTGTGTGTGTGTGTGTGTGTGTGTGACTGACTGAGTCAGCTGACTATGACTTTCACATAGCAGATAAAGCTACTGCTATTCTACTTAGAACTACAGGGCTGGACTGAAATTTGTTTTCAGTGGTGGTAGGTGATAGAAGCTGTAAAACAGTGACAGACACCTAGGCATCCATTGTTTCAGAAGGCGTAAAATCTCTATTTTTCTCTCTCTCTAGGCATCCATAAAATAAGTTTTTAAAAAAGGACCTAGAATACTACCTTGAGGAACACTACTGCTAACATGTGCAGCCTACAGACTGATTTCACATCTTTACTATTACAATACTGAGTTCTGTTACATGAAAAGTCTTCTATCCATATTAAGTAAATTGTTGTGGATTCCATAACCATGTAATTTAATTTTATGTTGTAGGCCTACTTACAACAGTTGTGTTGTAATGGAAAGAGTGACTTGTTTTGGGCTTAAAAGCTGATTAAGTTCTTTTAAAACATTATTTATTATTTATTTTGTTATTATTTGTTTTTAAATAAATAGATCTAGCGCAGGCCAAACAATGTCTTAGCGTGTACTATTTCACTTCTGAGTACTGGGTGCACTATCCCAGGTTGTTGGGGTGATGGCTTATGCACAGTTTCTTATTTCAAGCACTGGGAGAGGGGTGGAAGTAAAGTACATTTTCTTACTACACATTTCATAATTTGCACACCATTTCAACGCCCCAGGAGAAATATCAGTATGCAGTACACTTTCTTGTTACAAACTTGCTGTTTGTATACCCTTTGAAAATCCAAAATAACCCTCTTTTTAAAAAAAAGCGTGAATAGCAAATTTCTCCTTTACATCCTGCAGTCCTAAAGATTACAGGCACATGGGAGGGAACATGAGAATCAGTGAATAATTGACATCATTGGTAGTGCAACATACTGGGAATGAGATTGAATCATACAAATTATTTTTAAATTTTGTCTGAAATTGAGAGGATTTGTGGGGATACCCGGATAGTGTTGGTTAAAATAATGTGAATACGTCTTACTTTGTTGTGTCAGTGTATTTGTATTTAATGCTGTTATAAAGCAAAGTACACCTGTGCATGCGCATTAATTTTGAATAAAATCATACCAGCCCCGAAAGTCTCAAAACCTTTTCGTACGAACCTCCCCCCTTCCTCACTACTAGGCAAACGTGTTTTGAATAGGCAAACGTGTATGTAATTTTTTTGGGCGTGGTTTCATGATCACAATAGCAGGCAAATGTATTTCACTTTTACCAAAACCGTTTTGAAAAAAAAAATGTAACGAAGCCTACCTAACTGCCCCCTTCCCTCCCCTTTTTGTGGGGAAGATTTACTAACTATCCTGGGATAAACACATTTTAAGCACTGAGAGAAAGAGCATCATCACCCTAAGCTAAGTGACCCAGCCAGTCAGGATCCTTTCAGCGGGCACCCAACGTGATGCTGAATGGAGCAGCTACCTTCACTCTAAGCTAAGTGACCCAGCCAGTCAGGTCCCGATCAGCGGACACCCAACATTATGAAACATAATAGAAAAGGAACCGCCTAAGCTAATGAAAAAAGTTATGTTCTGTGGCTTTTTTGTGCAAGACAGTATGAGTTTGCTCAGTTGCAGGGTTTGTGATCGAATAAATAATCACAACTGAGCCAAACAAATAAGATCGTGATCTGTTATGAGAAACACACAGTGTTGTGTAAAAGTAGAGCTGATTAATTTAAAAAAATCAGTGACAAAATTGTGTGTCAGAGATTCAATGCGAGATCTGCAAGCTGCACGCACATCTTTGGTTGTTCTTTGCCCATTACTTGTCGTCAGGCAAACATTCAGCCCCATCGGCTCGGAAGTGAGTAGATCACTTTTCGCGACTCCGCGCGCTAGAGATAAACAAGCGCATTCACTCTTCCAAACCGGCTTCGATAAAACGGCTAATAGCCAACATGTTTTGTTCATTGTTGGTTTTTTGTTGTTGCTTTTTTGTTTTTCAAATTTTCATATCATCTGTACTTGAAACATGAAATGTATTAACATTTTGCATTAAATAAGGATGAATATAAATCAATGGAACTGATTGAGGAAGAAAAAAAAAAAGAAGACAAGATGCAAACTGAATGTTTTTTAAATGCGAAATGAATATAGAGATTTCCTCAAACAAAGAGAAAGCAACAACAACAAAAAAGACTGTTGGATGGAAGAAACAATGATTTCAAACCTTGGCCCCCCACAGAATTGCCAGCTGTATAGCGATGCTGCCACTTGGGGTGGCCCCATCCATAATGAGCACCGTGTCCCCCGCACACACGTGGGTGTGGTAGTGCAACGCTGTGTACGCCCGCACCGCATCGCCGATGATCGCTGCTGCTTCTTCGTGACTCACGTGGTGAGGTTTCTTCGCTAAGGAAAAAAAAAGACAAAAACGTAACGCAAAGCTTTATGTTTTCTAACTGTAATCAAAGTGACAATCAAGTACATCATGGGGCAAACATATCGTCGGTGAAATTCAAAAACTTCGTATCTCGATTTTTGGAGGTTTTGAGTTAGATACATAGTCAGCTCTCTAATCTTTCCCGCCACCTTCCACCAAAAGCTTGAATCTCTAACGACTTTCTATCTGGGGTAAATGAGGTTGTGAATATAGAAGAAAAATTCTTAAGTCCCAAATTCAGATCTACTTAAGGACAAAAAACTCGTATCTTCGTTCTTTTCAAGTCTAAAAATTTTGTTTAAAAGTAATTTTAACGAAATGCAACATATTCATCATAGTTAATAAATTGTGGTCAACGCGGTTAATTTTTAAAAGTTTTTTTCATTTTTCTCAAAACTACCAAAATTGAGATACAAGTTTTTTGAATTTCACTGACGATATGCAAAGAGACACACACACACACAACAAAGCAACACAAAGCTTTATGATGTTTTCTAACTGTAATCAAAGTGACAATCAAGTACATCACAGGGCAAACATACGCAGACAGACAGACACACACTCTTACATGCATACACTTACACATACACACTTACAGGTACACACATATACACACACATACACAATCACACGCACACACACACACACACACACACACACACAATCACACACGCACACAAACACACACACACATACACACGCATGCACACACGCACACACGCACGCACGCACGCACACACACACACACACATACACACGTACTGAGTAAATGAGTAACTTTTCTCACAATGTTATGAACAGATCTTGATGAAATTTGAAGGGTTAAAGTAATTCCTAAGGCACCTTCCATGTGAAGGATAAAGGCGGTACTGTGTCAATGGTTCCTCTATACTCTTGTAGCAGCATAGTATTAGACTGAGTTGCCTTCATAGCAGAAGTTTACACCATGTTAGTATTTTTTAGGTTAGGTTACGACCTATGGTGGTCAGTCTTATCTGGACATCACTAAAATAACTGAACCTGAGAAGTTTTTTTTTTAAAGGCGTATTGTGGATAATTAATTTTATGTGTTAACAACAAGAATGGCATTTTTAAAAAAAATCTGAAACAAAATGATAAAAAAACCCTTGCATACTAACTAGTACAGTCAATCTAGTTTCAGGAAAAATGCAAGAAATAATTTACTTTTAATAATAATAATAATAATAATAATAATGGGAATTTATATAGCGCTCTTTCTCACATGAGCTCAGTGCGCTTTACATTGATAACAAGAACATTAAAGGCAAACAAATAATTAATCATTAGAAAGTAAAATAAATACGATGCTTACACACAACGTTCTCTTACTTCCTTACTCACACACACACACACACACACACACACGCACACATACACACACATGCATGCGCACACGCACATTCGCACACAATTAATTATACAAGAGTAAAATAGTTACAATATGAACATTCTAAAAAGAAACATAGAGACCACATTCCCATTCCCATTTTATCCAGTAAAGAAGCGAAGAAATGAACTCACCAATATCAAACTCTCTGAAGACACAACATTCTCCACACCCTGAGGTGGTAGTGTCTAAAGGAAGAACACCTGGAAAAAGATGCCAAAGATTTCAGTTGAAAGATGTCCATTCACTTTCATCACAACTACTCAAGGGGCTGTTACAGACAAATTGAACAGCATCCATCACTGATGCACTCAACAAAAGTCACCCTCTGTCTGTCTATGTACCGTAAAATGCGGACTATAAGCCGCTACTTTTTTCAACTTCCACCCATGCGGCTTATAGACTGATGCGGCTTATCTGCAGATTTGTTTCCCATTCTACATTTATCAGTTTGATTACATCTGTTTCTGGCCACATTCTTCAGCCTGTTTTGAGCTTCTTGACTTTCAAAACTGGTTTTGGTAATCAATAAATTCAAATCTCATGTTTAAAGTATCTGAGAGCATTAAATACTTATGTTCTGATAGGAGAATTTCTATATTTGTGTTGCTTTGTGCACATATAATTTTCTCTGCGGCTTATAAACTGGTGCAGCTTATATGTGAATAAATACCTAAACTTTTGTCAAATTAAGCCGATGCAGCTTATATACAGGTGCGTCTTATAGTCCAGTTTTTACGGTATGTGTATCTGTCTGGAACATGGATGGAATAGAAATCTGTATGTGGCATGAAGCTGAGCCACGCATAACAACTTGCTCACGCCAGCAAAACGAAGCAAGCTAGCAGAGCTCTAGTAAGTCATGAATCATAACTAACAAAAGGACATAGAATCCCTCACATTAACTCACTCGGCACTGGCCAGTTGCTTCCCCTTACAAACGGGCCATTCGATTAGGTTAAAAAACAAGTCGCCAAACATACATTATGAAGAGTTAGAGACCAATAGTTTCAGAAAAGATCAGTAACATCATGCACTAATTGATTGTAAAATATCTGTTTCTATACCTTTGTCGTTTGTTTCCTATAATCGACCAAAACAGCTTATACACATGCATAGAAAGAAGGAAATTTTCATTCAAATCTCTGACTCCACCCACCCCCACCCCTTACAGCCAAAACTGAAAGTAAAATCTGCAATGATTGGTTGATTTCAAGAGAAGAAGGGTCAAAGCAAACTAAAAATAGATTACTATTATGACCCTTGAAAGCTGGTTACACGCCAGAAATCAAAACCTCTTGAAAACTCTCAGGACCCAGATACGGCTCATTCGTCCTAAACGGATCCGGCTCATTCATCCCGAGTTGAGCTAAATGCCTACAGATTAAAAATAAAATGAGAGAATATGAGACCACTACAAAAAAACTTATTGTTAGAAAGAGGGAAAATATAGAAAAATATAACAAGCTGCAAGGGCTGGATGAGCAAATAAAAAAAAAATCAAGCAAAATCAATGGGCTGGCACTGAATTGAAAAACATGGATTTACTTCTTCTTCCAGTAATGTTCACCTGCCGTTTATCAGCAATTATTGACGTATAATATGGATGGGTTCAAAGACGAAGATGCGCAGCATGGGAAAGATATTAGATAATAGATAAGCGTTTGTTGTTTACAATGGTATTTAAAAGATATGAAGAGAGGAATTTGGCTGGGTATTTTCGCCTAAGTTGAGATAGATCTTTATATAGATATTAGATATTACTTACCCACAACTTCATCACCATTTTTGACTGACGTGACATTGGAACCCACTGACTTGACAATGCCTGATACATCATGACCGACAACCGTTCCACCAGACGTAGTGTCTTGAAACACAGTATCTTTTAAAATCTGAAATAAAAACAATTGATTTAAAAGTCATTTGAAACTATTCCTGAAATTTGATGTTGAAAAAAAAGAAGAAGCTGGAAATGTTCACTCTAGAGTTTACAATGTGACTCATCCATCTAATTTCATTCATGAATTGTTTATTTTCTCGTGTATATATTTGACGTGTCAGCAAGAAAATTATCTTTGTTTGATGAGGACAAAATAAAACCTGATGAGAACATCCACCATTTTGCCTGTAACAGTGTAAGATAAATCTGTTGAAGAAAAAACACTTTTCTACTAGTACATATATTCATAAAGTCATCTCCCTTACAGGCAAAAACTGTGGCTTTTAGCTTTATTACTGGTTGACTGTAGAAACGGCCAATAGTAAATGAGAGCTGTACTATGCAAGATTTTCTACAGTATGGCTCCCCCCCACCTGCGTGCGCATCCAACGGAAGTGACGCCATCTTAGTCAGATTTGTGTGTAAACAGCATCTATCTGGCATTTTTCAAACAAAGTTACTGACTAAGATGGCGGTATCCCATAATATGGCACGCTCCTGGTGGCCGGATATGACGACACGTGGGTACCAGCCATTGGAATATTAAAAAAATTATTATGGCATAGCTTAGCCTTCCACTGAAGACTATGACTCTCTTAGTCTTAGTCTCTATGGGGAAATTGCACTGGCTCTAGTGCAGCAACCAATGGGATTGGTTGGCCTTTGGGGGCCAAGGCTAACTCTCATCCTCAAATCCCTTTGCTGAGAGTGGGGATGTACCCTGGGTAAGGCTTCTCCACTATAAACAAATTGTAGCCCGCCGGAATAGCAGCCATCCCCTCTGCTATCTGGCCGTCATTGTTGGAAACGACAGACAGGCAACAACAATAATAAGTAACCAAGCCGGCTTACTAATTTATCTGCTCTGTAAGTGTAACCTCAATTTGTCAGACAGTTTTATGTCAAAATTCTTCTTCTTCTTCTGTGTTCCCAGGCCACATGACCATAATGGGTAAGGTTTTCAGTTTTCACTGATCTCCCTGCTGTGACACATTCTGATTTCGGATGAGCTCAAAAGGAGAAAAATTATTTGGAGGACTTTTTGGATAAAAAGGCAGGAGAATGGGCCCAATAAGTCAGAAAGATGACAGTAAGCAAAGGGAAAGGCATAGTCAAAGAGAGTGGCAGATTAGAGGAAGTTTAATTCAAGCACAGGACTTCCAGAAGGAGGGGGGACTATTTTTACAAAAGAACCCCCCGGTATCCCCATGGGGAGAGACTCGTGGAGGGGGCGGGGTAGTCCAGCTCCCTGTATGGAGGCACGAGGCATCTATCCACTGCCCCGATGTAAAGATTCAACTTGTTTCAAGTCAGACTGATTGCTTTTTACCTTCCTGTCCAGAAGCGACAGTCCACAAGCCTTCACCTGGACAAGCACTTCATTTTCCCTCAGTGACGGCACATCCACCTGGAATGATATACAATGTCCAGTGTTATGATGGTGCATGTGACAGAGAGAGAGACAGAGAGAGAGAGAGAGAGAGAGAGAGAGAGAGAGAGAGAGAGAGAGAGAGAGAGAGAGAGAGAGAGAGAGAGAGAGAGAGAGAGAGAGAGAGAGAGAGAGAGAGAGAGAGAGAGACACACAGACTGTGTATGAGTGTTATGCACATACATGTATGATGCAAGTGTGTGTGTGTGTGCACGCACATTATGTGTGTGTGTGTGTGCATGTGTGTGTGTGTGTGTGTGTGTGCCGCAGTGCTTTAATGTTCAGACAACTGATCGCTTCTCAGCCTTTTGGCTAAGACAGTGATTCAGGAACATAAATTTTTGTTTATACCTGGTTGGTTTGTTCAGCCCGTCGTACATGGCGAAAGCCGATACACGACGTTAAACTGAACTTCCATCCATCCATCCGTCACTGAGGGAGAGAGAGAGAGAGAGAGAGAGAGAGAGAGAGAGAGAGAGAGAGAGAGAGAGAGAGAGAGAGAGAGAGAGAGAGAGAGAGAGTGTTTTACTCACATCTGTCACAATGAAGCTGGGTGCGCTTTCTTCTGATTTTTGCAATTGCTGAATACACCGCATCTTATGTTGATGTTTCTTGTCAGTTCTTTTGCTTCGAAAAGACAAGTACTGTGTGTTGTCAATGTACTTCCGGTTTAGTAACGACGCCCCTTTACCCACAATGCAAGGTTGGGATGCAGACAGCAAAGGAATGAATGGGACTCGCATAGTAATTTGCGAGTTTGTCTCTGCATAATAACCTTGCACGTGAACAAGTGGTGATTGTAAGTGATTGCTTTTTAGTTTGCATATTAAGAACAATCAGCTGCGTGACATTAGATGGCCATGTCATTGTAGAAAACGATAAATATGGCTGATTTGTGTGCCGAAATTGAATGGTCACACTCACAGATGACGAGCTAAACTCGGAATGACAAGACTGTCAAGAGTAGAGTTTTTTGGTGACATTCCATACTGGGAACTATGTGTGAAACAATGACAAGGAAACTTGCAAAAAAAACCTATATGTAAAAATGTTTGCCATAATTTTTGTCAGTCACAGTAGCATTAAAAATGCTAAAAAGAGCTTGGCAATTTGATTCCGTTCTAAGAAATGACACACCCCCAACTCCCAACAGGCCAAGTGCCTGTTGGATTAGGCAATGCATAAAAAGCAAGTCGGTTGTGGGAGAAGAATGTCAGATCAATAATTTATTCTATAGCCCCCATAGCCTACAGAGCGGAATGAAGGCAACTGGTTAGTGGGCTTGGGCTGTTTTTAACCAGCGTTTGTTCAGAAGGATAAACAATGTACAGCTGAGTTTGACATTTTGCAAAACGTCTTGATAGTATTCACATTGTCATCCTCATTTGTCCCACAAGGCATGTGTTTGTCCATTTGGCAATACAGCATTAAACATTTTTCTTTTGCGAGCGAGAAAACAACATGATGCAGACAATGAGAAAGAGGAAGGATTTGACTTTGAGGAAAACGTGAGCACTAATCATATCATATCATATATCACATACGGCATATAGGCTTTTAAATAGCCTTTAGCCTGCTATTTCCTTTTAGTTTATAAGGAAACGCAATTTAAAACTTTTTGTTTTTTGATTTTTTTTTTTTATATATATATATTTTTATTTATTTTTTGTTTTGTTAAAAGAGTACAACATACAGTGAAAACAAGCAAACTGGTCTGCATACTAATTAATTACTGAATACTTATGTTAGTATGGAAGCAATAATCTTCCCAAAAATTATCTAATTTGTTTTTAAAACTATTGAGTGTTCCTGCGGTTGCAGTATCATTTGGTAGAGAATTCCAATTGTTAATAACCCTGTTTGTGAAAAAATGTGCATAAATATTAGTATGAACTAATGATTTTTTTAGTTTTAAGGAGTGTCCTCTAGTGGTAGAGTTACTAAGAGAAAAAAGTGTGTTTGTAGTTCTAGTATCATAATATCCATTTAAGATCTTAAAAGTTTCAATCATATCTCCCCGTGCTCTTCTATACTCTAGGCTAGGTAGATTAAGAAGTTTCAGTCTTTCCTCATAGCTCATATTACTCATGTTGATAATTTATAATGCAGTGCTTTTTGATGAGCGAAGTCTATGTACTGAAAAGTTTGGTGTGTGTGTGGTCACCACCTCATTAAAAACTTTAAGTTTAACATAGCAATTTTCTCAGAAACTACAAATAATAGCACGGCCAAATTTGTGCATGATGATAGAAATCACATTATATCTGCAATGACTGCTTTATTTAAAAGTAACTAGAACAGGTTGGTTGGAAATAAGTTTTTATTTTAAAATAGCTTCAGGGATTTATTTAAATTCCTAAGTACAAACGGTTATGCTATTTCGATTCCTCTTCAGCAAGTCATGGTTATGACGTTATAAAGAAATAATGTCGTTTTGTGATGTCCAAAAAAAAATGACATCAAGGTTTGGTCTAGGCCCTAGCAAAAGCATAATCATATCATTAGGACATATGTACCACATTTTTTTTGGTTCTTTTGTTGTAGCCATTATTGATTAACAATATTTTCATTTCACACACACACAGAGACACACACACATAACACACACACACACACACACACACACACACACACACACACACACACACACACACACACACACACACACACACACACACACACACACACACATTGAGCGAGTCATTGTAGGCTTATGCCCCTTGTTTTTTCTCTGTTGATGACAGGTATTTATCATTGCATGGTTCAAACTGGATAACAAGGAGTGAAGACAATCCTGCTATTTAAAACAAAACGCTAAAAAAAATACTGTGACTGTGACTCACTGTGAGAATGGCGACTGGAGGGGATCCCTGGAAAATCAGTGGAGAGGAGAGAGCAAAGCATGACGCCCAGTTCTTTGCCCTGAAACCTGTCAACGGGTTTGTCACTGGTAAGTGATAAGGTTTCTTTTTCATGTTTTTTGTTTATTGAAATTTTACAGTGAGAGTATGTATATGACTCTGTGCCAAAAGGTGGGCATGAAAAGTGGACATAGAGGGTAAAAAATGAAACTATTAATACCATTTAAATACATGCACATTTAGAAAGGATATAAATGAGGCAAAACATGTGCAAAGTGGCAGGACAATTTTTCAACCGATTTCTGAGAAAATAGTGATAATGTGGTGTCCCCCACCTGATGACGAACATCAATGATTACATCACAACCATGGTGTTATGTCACAGTATTTTCTTATAGCTCCAGCAAATCATGTTGTGTTAAGTTGTTTTCATTGTTTGCTATTAGTCTGTGACATTTCCTGTTGAAATTTGCTGTTAGTATGATGATTATTATGGGTCTGTTGCGGTAACAAATGACCTTCGTCATCACTTTACATTCGAAAGTTGTATCAAATACACTAATTCTGTCTTTAAGTACTTAAGATGCAATTACAAGTTAACTGAATATTTTCTACCAAACTGTTAATTGATTCATGCCATTGTTTTTGTTTTATTACACAATGTGTGAAAAATGTATGAGAACATCAAAGTTACCTAAATCATTTATTTTTTTTCTGGCCAAAATGTCTATGAATAACTGTATTTTTGTCAACTACAGTAAGCAGAATGCTTTAAAGAAAATAATAACTTGCATGAATAAAGTTTTTTTCAAAAAACTATTGAATTATTTATCATAATTCACTATTTACACCATAGGACATGTATGACGAACATCATAGTTACATTAATAATTTTCATTAAGCACTATTTTTTCATTTATCTTTCTATGAAGGCTGCAAAGTGCTCTAAATTAATTACTAAACCCACTGAAGTGGTGTTCATTTGTTTATTAGATGGTTAGACCAATAAAACCAGCTAAATTTGATAATTAACATTTTCTTGATGACGAACATCAAGTCCAGTAAAATGATTACATTGAACATTTGGATTAGTGCAGAAGAAAGAAATGAACATGCTGGTGTTAAATAAGGGTAGGGGTCAACTTTATATGACAGTTTAATTGTAAAATAAAAGAGAGCAAGTTAAAAATATATATCTTGAGGATTTTATTGAGCATTATAACTTAGGTATGACGGATGTCAAGTGTTACATCTAAGTCAGAACCTTTAAGAGAAAGTGCAATATTATTTAAAATAATATATTTTGTAAGAACATTTTATACTCCTATGATAAAGTAATATCTGCTCCAACAAAGCATGACATTTTCATGTATTTTGGATTTATATAAGTGAAAATTGTTGGGAAGTTTGATTTTGGTTAAATGATTACATCAAAAATTATGTTTGTCATCAACATTGGTTTAAGCCTAATAACTAACAGAACTTTCATTTTTGAATGTTACAATCTTTAGCGTTTACTAATGAGGTACTTTTGCATAACCTGTCCAAATTTCAAGTAATTTTACTGGAGTTTGTGTGTTCTAGCACTTGTTGAAATCATGACTATTTGCAATGTCCACTTTTGAAGACCAGATTTTGGGGCTGATTTGACATTCATTGTCACATAACTAAATAACTACTGATCTTATAAAGCTGATATTGTCTCTAGTGTCTTTTCAGACATTTGTCTATATGTTTATAACATAAGCACAACAGTCAGAAGGTTATGTGACAATTTATTGAGAATGTAAGTACCTGACCCTCTCCGTGCTCACCTTTTGGCACAGAGTCATATATGGGTAAAGGTTAGGAATAAAGAAAAATAGGGAATGTGAAATTGCTAGGGGTAGGGGTGTTGCTCAAGAGATTTGATAAGTTCTAGACATGGCATGTCATTTATGCAAATATACTTATTACTAAGTATTAGTTATTTTTTCTGGCATGTAATATACTTACGTTAACTTATTCACTAAATTAGTAAATAATTGATTAGTTTGCAAGTTATCCTGAATCACTGAGAGAAAAAGTGGGTTTAACTTTAAGTGAAAGGGGAAGTAAATTATACCATACTAACTAGAATAGAAGTTAGGGAGATAGAATGTATTTAAATCTTTAAGAATATTTAAGTTGATAGTTGTATGTACAGGTATAATTACTTTTTGATAAAGGCTTGGTAGAAATGTTACAAAATAAGATTGTGTGTATCTTTTTTTTAAAGAGGGAAGTGGGCATTATAATTCATTATAGATTTAACGTAACATTTAAGTGATATAGAAAAATGCATGCATGTGGCACATGCCTCGCTCGTCCGGTCCCTCCTCGAATATAGTGCCACAGTGTGGGACACATGGGTTCAAAATGAAATTGACAAGCTTGAAGGCATCCAACGCAGGGTGGCAAGGTTCATTAAACGAGATTTCCTATCCCGTAACCCAGACTGCGTCACATATTTTTGCCTCCCCCCACAGCAAGAGAGAAGACGACAACACAGGCTGGCTTTCTTGTACAAGATCATCAAAGGAGTCTTACCAGGCATTGACGCAGACCAATGCCTAACACCAGTCAGAAACAAACAACGTATTAACAAGACTAGACAACCAACAAAGCAAGAACATAGTTGAACACTTTGCACCAAACGATGAGCGCTGCTTCACCATCCAGCCTGCCAAAACAGCAGTATTTAAGAACAGCTTCTTCCCTAAAACCACCAGGGAGTGGAACTGCCTTGAGGACAGCGCGGTGTCTGCAGGGTCTGTGGAGGCTTTTAATATAGTTATATAGTTAGGCTTCCACTTCCGTCACTGGCCCTGTAATGATGTTACTTTCGCTGATCGTTTCGTTCTTCCTTTTTTTAATTTCTTTGGTTTCTTTGTGCCTTATCGGTGTATGCGCCCTATCTGTGTTCAAATTATGATTTATTTTAAAAAGCAGGGGGTGCGCCTTATGCGCTGTGTCGCCTTATGGGCCGTAAATTACGGTAAGTTCTTTTCCTAATCTGCCATCTTCATTACCGAAAATTCCTTTTAAAAAAAGCTTCATTTCTTGCTGAGCTAGACAGGATGCATGCAGCTTAGCCTTATGTCCTGAATTAGCACGAGAGAAAAAGATTACCGGTATGATTGTTTTTTACAGGGGCTCAAGCACGTGATTTTTTCATGCAATCGGGCCTTGCAACTCAGATTCTGGGTCAAATATGGTAAGTGTAAGCTTATTTCCTTTCATTTTCGTACTACCCCCTAAAGTGCAGCAGAATCTTCAACATGATGAAGTTGGCTGCCTATGGCGAAGAAGAAGAACATTAGGTAGTTTTTCTACAGTATGCCAGTGTTTCAACTGACATGTATATTAGTTGCATAATTTTTCAAAATGTCCCCTAGTTTCGAAGACACAAGTTTTCTGATTGCTGTAAACTTTTATATACAGTGTAGTTAATATTGCTGTTCTAACTAAGATAGCTTTTTGTTTGTTTTGTATGATCAGTTTGTGTAGTTTCCTTATAGTCCTGGGATGATGGTTTTGGGTTTAGATAAGCCAGGAAATATATATCTCAAGACCATTTTCTCAGATTGAGTCTAACTGATATTTCTCAGTTTTCCTGTGGCAGTGAAGGGGATACAGTCTAAAGTAATGATCAGCCATTGGTTTGCAACATTATTTTAATTCAGAAGTTTTTTAAAATATCCAGACCTTCATGAAATAATTTAAAAAATAAGTCAATATCACATCATTGTCTGTTTATGTTGGTTTTGTGTGATGTAAATTAGCCCTTTCACCGCCAGTGTCGCATTTATGCACCACAATGGTTTAACACCCATGTCACTAAAAGGCATCAAGTCAGGGCCTGCTATTTGAAGACCCTATTTTCTTAAATTTGAGAGGTAAGGATAGGCCTAATTTTGTGCATGTCAGAGACAAATTCCCAATATTGCAGATAACGTTTTGTCTCTACCCAGTTAAGTTTCATTATATTTTTGGCTAAAAAATGCCTGGCGGTGAAAGGGTTAATCTGATGTTTCTCACAGAGAAAAGAATAACTTTTGAATAATTTGATAATTGTAAAACTGAAAAAAAAGCCCCAAAATCATGTTTAAAGAGCAAAAACAAGACACGTTTACTCAAGACAACAAAATGTTGGTCCAGTTTGAATGATCATCCTCTTGCTTCGTTAGTGAACTTTAAAAAAATTATACTATATTTGACAGACTATAAGGCAATACTTTTTTTCCTAGAATGAGACCCCTGCGTCTTATAATGTGACTGATAATATAGTAAGAAACTATAATAACAAAATCTGAATTTTGTGTAAAATTTGGGGGGTGCCCCTTATTGGCCACTGCAAGTGCAACGACCACCTTTTGCAAGAGTGAATGCCCTTGGTGGGTGGGGGAAGATGGTTGAGTACTGACCAAACAAGAGATTAACTCTTGCCAATAACCCTATTTGAGGCCACTGAATGGCTGCCTTTTGCAAGAGTGAATGCCCCTTTGGATACTGACCAACAAGGGCTTAACTCTTGCCGTCAAGGGCGTTAATAACCGTAGTTGCAGTGGCCAATAATCAGGTGTGCCTGGTAAAATACAGTACTTCACATTTTGCGTTTTTTAATAAAATTTTTTACAGGACTCTGGCTGACATGAATGGCGACGGTAAAATGGACAAACTGGAGTTTTCGGTGGCCATGCACCTGATCAAGAAGAAACTGCAGGGCTACGAGTTGCCCAAGGTCCTGCCCGTCAGCCTGAAGGCCGCGCCCAGCCCCGTGATTGGCTCCTTCGGCATGCAGGCGGGGCCTATGTCCATGGGCCAGCCTGTCGTCATGGGCATGGCTCCCGCCTTGAACCCGCCAATGGGTGGGTGTTGTTTGTGTGTGTCATTGTGGATTGAGTGTGTGTGCGTGTGTGTGTGTGTGTGCGTGCGTGCGTGCGTGCGCCCATCTGTTTTGATTATTCTTTAGTGTGTGCATGTGTGTGTGTGTGTTATTCTTTTGTGAGTTTTATTCTTTAGTGTGTGCATGTGTGTGTGTGTGTTATTCTTTTGTGAGTTTTAAAAAAAATATTTTGACTTTTGTTGTTAGTGTTGTAGAAATGCTTGAACCTTTTTTGAATTGACAGAAATGTTTCTAAAAACAAACAAATGCCTGATTTTGGATTCATCAATATTGGAAGCTTTTTAATTTGTGATTGTTATTTTTTGCTATTTGATATGTTCTTTGCCTTGTTTTGGAATGCAACTGCCAACTCTCAATCAGTTATTTTTGTGTGTGTTATGTTTGCTTATTAACTTGTTTGTTGGGAAGTAAAATTTTTGGTTAACTTTTCACTTTTTTCTAAATGTGTACAACGCATTCTGTATTGCCTGTACTTATCCACTTCTTTTGTACCATATCCTTCTAAAAGAATTCTTCTTAATCAGGTACTGTATGCTCAGACCTGCCAACCTTTCCGTCTTATATACAGAGTGGCACAGCTGCCATAACCGGTCGCGCACTTCCGTCAAGTTCTCGATGTGCGTGAGTCTTTAGCTGCTTACTTAAAAAAAATAAAGGAAAGAGATTAGACCAACATTCCGCCAAGAATACAAGGAAAAGTATCCGTGCATTTAGAATCAAGAAAGTGTGCATCACGCTCGATGTACGATGTTCTCCTAGACTTCTAAAGTCTCTCATGGAGGGTACCAAGACATCGAATGCCACATTACCTCTCAGTGTTATATCGAAACTGCAAACTCCCTGGCTTCATCTTCCAGTGTCACCGGCTTTTTTTTAAGCCAACGGAAGGAAAGGAGAACAAAGATGAACTTGAAGTAATTCATTATCTTCCTTCCAAGTGTTATTATTAAGTCATCTATGGCACCAACCGTCTAGGTCTGCCCAAATAAAAAGCACAGAGGAACACACCAAAAGCTTCCTTTGTGTAGGAATGGTTGTGACACTTCCAGGCAAGACTTGTTTTAAACAAGGCAAATTCTTAAGGATTAAAAAGTGCTTCCTTTGAATTATGTTTGCGTGCGAAAGGTAAGATGCCGCGTCAAAAGTCCTCTCAGCTCCCCCAAATTCCTCTTCGGTCTGTTAGGGGGTTGACAGGTCTTCATACTGTTTTAAAAGACATATTGTGCATGCAAACAAGCACTACTCTTTCTTGAGTCACCTTTTCTTCTGTCCACTCTGTGTTCACGGCATGCGCGTCTGTTCACCACACAGGCATGCCCATGTCTGGCGGCATGATGCCCCAAGCGTCTCTGGGCACCGGCACCATGACGACAGGATCTGTGGGCATGCCTCTCATGGCTAACGGTGTCGCCTCGGCTCAAGGCATGCAGGGCATGGGTATGCATGATGAAGAAGAACAATTAAACCTACATCTCTCAAGCATGAAAGAATGACGCTTACTTGATAACGTAGCTTTCAGAAGCTTCACGCTTCCTCCTTCAGTGTCGTCTGACGGATGGCGACTGGTGGGTCAGTGCGTGTGACCGTGAGTACAGCTCAGAGCTGCATAGGTATGCATGTTTGACTCGGCCTCTTGCAAGTTGCACTGGCACAGGGATCTGTTATCTTTGCTCAGTTCTGTTTTGTGGTTTGATTGGTGTTCTTAGTCTTCACCAGGGTTTTCCATTGTGCACTTAAAATCTGAAGTGATAGATTGGAAAAATATCCTGAGTAAGATGCACGACACCTTATGCAGTGGAACCTCCCTTATAAGACCTTCAAAAATCACCCCAAATGAGGTCTTATATGGGAGTGGTCTTTAAGAGAGGTAATTTTAATACTTACAAAGAAGGGCAATGTCTCAGAGAAGTAGGTCTTATGTGGGAGGGAGTCTTATAATAGGAGGTCTTATAAGGGAGGTTCCACTGTAGTATACATGTAATTTTGCATTGCATCCATTTACTGAATCATTGAAAGAATGTATGTGAACATTGACCTGCTTTGTCTCAGATGACCCCCCCTCCCCCCACCTCTTCTTCTAGTTTCTTTTTTCTTTATCAGATGGCAACTGTTCGATTATGAAGAAAAAAAGTAGAGAAAGTACCCTTGGAAAGTTAACTTTTTAATTTGACATAAATATTTCTAATGATTGCTGTTGAAGAGGCATTGGAAATTAATTTGGAAAAAAAGTGCACTATTTTGATTGGAAATGTTATGTCTTCTCTGCTGATTGCATAATGCATAATGATAGCACTGATTACACAAAGTGAACACATTTTGTTCATTTATCTGTCTAGAAATGGAATGCAAATGGACTTTGCTTCTTCATTCTTTACTATCTTGTCTCTTCTGGTGCCATGTCTTTAACCCTTTCGCCGCCAGCCATTTTTCAGCAAAATATTTCCATTAAACTTACCTGGGTAGAGAAAAAAATATGTCGGTAATATTAGGGATTCCTCTGTGACATATTTAAAGTAAGTCCTATCCTTACCTCCCAAAATTAAGAGAATAGGGTCTTTGGATAACAGACCCTGATTTGATACCTTTTAGTGACATGGGTGTTAAATCATTGTGGTGCAAAAATGCGACGTTGGCGGTGAAAGGGTTAAAAAAAAACCACCACCTTATTTACTACAGTGAAACCTCCCTATTAACCCCTTGACTGCCACCAAGGTATCACGTACTGACCTGATGACATCACTGATGATGTCATCATGTGAAGAGGAATAACCCTGATATGCTGGCTTTTGCTCTAACATAATCAAGAGAGTTATATCCCCAGACCATTTTCTCAGATTGGCTCTATCAGTTGTCTTTTTTCATGTCATGACTTGCCCAATTATTTTTTCGTTAATTTTCTCTGGCAGTCGAGGGGTTAAGACCTTGATCAATCAGCCCCTAAAGGTCAATACAATAATAGGGAGGGGTTTTATAGGGAAGTGGACGCTCAGTAGTCGGTTATGAATGGGAAAAAAATGGGTGACAAATCTTTGGGTTGCATCTTAGGGAGTCATAGCTCGTTCAAGTCGTTCCGGCCATATATGTTCGGAATTCATAGATAGCTGTCAATTTGATGCGTTTGCTTCAAGGGAAGTAAATCTGTATGTACATCATACCTTGGTCACTTCTAAACTCGCTTTGCTCCCTTAGACCACAATTTTGCCTCTGACTTTGTTTTTGTAGTGGCTTGTCGTGGGTTTTGTAGTGGCTTGTTGTGGGGAAACCAATCGGTGTAGAGTGTTTTTCTATATAAAGTCTATATTTTAAAATGTCTGATCTACCACTTCCCTATATGTCTAAACCTGAAGTAAAAACCCGTAATCTTCTTTTTTCTGTCTATGGCTGGAGTGATTTGTTAGTTTTTTTTAATAATTCAAAATCTTTACGATGCGAATGAGTTAACATAGGACGTCTTAATAAGGAGGTACCTGACGGAAACCCTGTGAAGCCTTTGTTTTGTTTATATTATTGAAAAATGTTATATCCCTTTTCTTTTTGCCATAATTATCTTGGTCATTTTTGTTGTGGGACTGGTGCATTGATGTGGTTTTATCACCAACTCTGCTTGTTATATGAAATCATTGCTGTCCCCCCCCCCTGAAGTACCAGTTAGGGTCATTCATTTGATTTTACCATGTGATATTTGCATGTGTATCACTGAATATCTTTTCTTAATTTTGTTATAAATGTTGTTGTTTTGGGGTTTTGTTACGTTTTTTTTTGCATCAGTTTAATTGTGCACATGTATGTATGTTTGTGTTATTGATGCATAGGCCTACTGATCATAATCATTATATGTTTATCTGGCACTGTCTTGCTTTGATATATGCTTTGATATATGCGTGTTGCTCAAGCCCAGGTTGACTGAAGGTCTTGCTCTTCTTTTCTTCTTTCTATATCTTTTTGTGTGTGTGCTTGATATTCCATTACTATTACTACAATTTTCTTCAAACTCGTCCATATGTTGTCTCTTTGTACGACCAGTTTCTGTCTTTCTTTGTCAGTGTGTTTTCTGTCTCACAGTCTCTCTGTCTGTCTGCCTGTTTGTTTCTGTTTTAGTTTGTCCCTGTCACTCACCCTGGCATGTATTCATACATTCTGATTCACAGTCATAGACTTTAGGCAGGCACATACATACATACATACGCACACACACACACACACACACACACACACGCACACACACACACACACACACACACGCACGCACACACACACACACACACACACACACACACACACACACACACACACACACACACCTACCTACCTTACTTTGCCATGCTTTTGTTTTTGTTTTTGTCTCACCTCTTGCATGCTAAGCTTTGTGTTATTTATTTCTCCTGTTCAGATTGCCTTGGAAAAAAAAGAATGAAACCATAATTGTTATTGTTATACACACATACACGTGCTGCACACACACACACACACACACAACCACAACAACAACAACAATATTTTTTGACAGCATAAAGATGATTGACCGATGACTTTTTTTCCATTTCATTATTTTTTAGGACATGCAGACATTTTAACAAATTGTACTGTTTTTCTGTGTGTTACAGGAATGGGAATGCCACCCGCACAGCCAGCTGGGTAAGTGTAGACTACGTGTGTTGAATATCATGAATTCTGGCTGATTTTTGTTGTGTGTGTGGCTACCTGGCTACCTGTCGCAGACAGAATTGAGTATAAACTAAACACTCTTTGTTACAAATCTGTCCACCAAGCTGCTCCATCTTACCTCTGCGACAATATTTCCATTTATACGCCAGCTCGCACATTACGTTCAATTTCCAACCCTCTATTTCTCCAGATCCCTAGGTCAGGCATCAGAATTGTCAGAGGATCTGCAAATTTCAGAGGATTAAACATTTCTGACAGAGGATTGGCTTCTACTGTCAGAGGTTTTGCCTTTTTATCGAGTTTTATCTTTTCTGTTAAAAAGCATTTTAAAGTGATTTCTCACTGCATAAAGCCTTTTCAGTCATAACTTTTCAGTGTTGTCCGTCCATAGTCTGGGGCCTTGATGGCCTTTTTAGTTTTACCGCGATTTTCATAGGATTAGACTTCAGACTATTCTGATGCCTGCTAGGTATAAGCTTTCAACTGTTGGTCGGCGCTCTTTTGCTGTTTCAGGACCAACCTCCTGGAACAAACTTCCTCTCTCCCTCCATCAGCGACCGACCCTCTCTGTTTTCAAATCAAACCTCAAAACCCACCCGTTTCCCCGTCATTGAAGCTCTTTCTCTCTTTCCCTCCTCTTTCTTGCCTTTAGGACCATTTCTCAAACGTGTGTGTGTGTTTCTTTGTTTTTAAATGTGTTATGAATGTTTAACCTGTGTGCGCGCTTCAATTTGATTTATATCAAGATTTAGCGCTGTATAAATACTGTATGTTGTTGTTGTTTGTGTGTTTTGTTGTTGTTTTTGGGGTGTGTATATAGTTGCTAGAATGCTTCTTTTTTTTAACAATATTCAATAAAAATTAAATAAAAAGGAGATATATTTTGTATACAAGAAAATAGAGCTGTAACGCAACAACCAAGCAGCAAAAAGTAAATCAGATGTGAGTTTTAATGACATTTATACAAGAGAGATTCTTCTTTTTACTGTCATTTTTTTGTTTTTATTTTTGTGGAAGACTTGGTTTGTGTTTTAAGGTGCTTAACCCCTTGACTGCCATATAACATAAATCATTGATGACATCATCAGTTGAAGGGGAATAACTCTGGGGTATAGCTTTTTGCTTTTAACCCTTTCGTCGCCAGCCATTTTTCAGCCTAGAAATACTATTAAACTTACCTGGATATAGAAAAAAAGATATCTGCAATATTGTGAATTCCTCTATAACATGTATAACTCTAGGGCTATCTTACCTCCCAAAATTATGAAAATAGGGTCTTCAGATTTGATGCTTTTTAGTGACGTGGGTGTTAAACCATTGTGGTGCAAAAATACAACATTGGCTGTGAAAGGGTTAAACAGTCGGGAAGGTTATTTCCCCAGACCATTTTGCCAGGTTGACTCAAAAGTTCTCTTTTAGTTTTACATTTGATAATTTTTAATGCACTTTTTTCTTATTTTTTCTCTGGTAGTCAAGGGGTTAATTTTGAGTCTGCATTGGAATGTTTATGTGTGTGTGTCTTTATGTGTGTGCTCATGTGTATGCGCATTTGCGCACACATGCGTGTGGGTATGGTTTGTGTGTGTGTGTGTACAGGGCTCCCAATCGTCCCGCAAAACAAGGGGTCCCAGGGACTCCTTTTTTTACAATGTAGAGGGTCCTTGAGATGGGATAGAGGGTCCCAGTGGCATTGCAAATGCTAAAAATAATTTTTCTAGTGCATCCCTGGGACCCTCTGCACATTCTTTTAGAGGGTCCTTTAGAATGTTAGTACTTCATAGACCCCCAAATGGGGGTCCCTGGGAGCCATGGAGTATGTGGATGCATGTGTGTGAGCATCTTTGTAGATATAAACAAGTGTGTATGATTCTGGTGCATGACCTGTGCGTGTTAGGAGGGAACGTTTTTTGCTGTAGGTCTGTGTTTGCCTGTGCATATTGAAAGCTTTTTCCTGTGTGTGCAGCGGAGTGGGGTCAGGGTGGGCCATGTCTCACGCCAGCAAGCTGAAGTACACCCAGCTCTTCAACACGCACGATCGAAACAAGAGAGGATTTCTCACAGGTCAGTATGAGTTTTAGCTCAAAGTTGGTACGGATTTTGTTTCTCTTGTTGAAGAGAATTCAATATGTCTAGTGTTTTGATGATAAACTTGTATGTTTTTCAATATGATATATATTATCTACAGTTACCTGATTTTTTTTTTTGGGAGGGGGGCTGAAATTTGTAGAGATTTTGTTTCTCTTGTTTAAGAGAATTTGACATGTCTGGTGTAGAATTACAGGAGGGTATTGTTTATTTGGTTTGTTTATTTTTCAATACAATATCATAAGTACAATTACACGATTATTTTGTGAAAGGACACCTTAAGCTTAAATTGAAGTTTCACAGCTTATTCTGATTTATAATTTTCATAATTTCTTTTGCATTGATTTTTTCCCCTTTTTATAATTGTGTTGTCATTTTTTTCCGTAGGTGTTGAGGCTCGGGGCATTTTGATGCAGTCTGGTCTACCTCAGCCTGTGCTTGCTCAGATTTGGTGAGGATACTTTTTGTCCTCTGTGTGTATGCACTTGTGTGTGTGTGTGTGTGTGTTATCTCACTCTGTGTGTGTGTGTGTGTCAAATGTCTTATTGGTATTACAGTGGAAATCAGCTAACTCAAAAAATGGGTACCACAAAAATTGGGATAAATCGCAATAATATTTTGTGTCCCCAATTTTATCTGATGGCAAAGCTTCTTTTATCTCAAAATATTGGCCATCTCAATGTAAAATTTAGTCCTTTCAGAGTCCTTTCAGTTCTATTCAACTTGCCTCGATCTGCATCTGCATCGTGGTACGTCGGCAGGAACCAATTCTGGCATGTACACCAACGGAAATGTTTGTGTCAACAAAACGCTTCTAGTCTACTGCAGTAAAATCCTTACAGTCTCAGTATGGAAAAAAGGAGCTAAGCTCGAAAGCTTGACTTCTCTCGATCAAAGGATCAACTCTTCCCCCTACCAAGGTCAGTGTTATAGTCCTTTCAGTTTTGACTTAACAAATCTTCCAAAGTTTATAAACGACTTTTCAAAACTGAATTCTTCTTCTTCTTCTTCTGCGTTCCCAGGTCATATGGCCATTATGGGTAAGGTACATATGTGTCTGGTTTTCAGTTTTCACTGGTCTCCCCGCTGCGTACAGCCAACACATTCCGATTTCTCAAGGGAGAAAAGTTATTTGGAATTTTTTTTTTTTTTAAAGGCAGGAGAATGGGGCCAATACGTCAGAAAGATAGTAGATGATAGAAAGCAAAGGGAAAAGGCAGAGTCAAAGAGTGGCAGATTAGAGGAAGTTACAAGCACAGAACTTCCAGAAGGTGGGGGAACTATTTTTACGAAAGACCACCCCCTCGGTATCCCCACGGGGACAAAACTGAATTAAAACTATCCTCGTTGATTTTTCCCAGGATGCTGTCGGACGTAGACAATGACGGCAAGCTGACGTGCGACGAGTTCAGCATCGCCATGCACCTGTCCGACATGGGCCGCCTGGGCCGGGCCCTGCCCCCCAAACTGCCCCCAGAGCTCATGCCCGCCAAGGCCAGGGCCGGCAGCTTCGGGGGGGCTCCTGGGGGGCCCCCCGGGGGGATGGCCGGAGGGATGCCTGCCGCTGCTGGGCCTCCTGCTCAGCCAGGTAAGAAGAAAGGGAGGGATACGAATGTTTTAGTGAAGGTGAAATGTGATAAGCTGCATTACAAACTTAAGAGCTTTTCATCATGCTCTCTCGCAGTCTCCCACATGCAGCACAAAAAAAGACCCGCCCATGCAGCACAAAAAAAGGTACTAAGAAAATACCCAGACAAGTAAAGAAACAATTATAAAGAAAAAAGCGAGACAAAGAGAGAGAGTCAGGGAGAGGGGAGGAGGGAGGGAGGGAGAGGACATAGACAGAGACAGAGAGGGAGGAAAAAACAAACAAAAAACGGATAGAAACAAAAAGGGGTTGAAAAGTAGGGTTTAACTCTTCTACTACCAAGTATTACTTAGACTGTTTACTGTTGAGCACCAAGTAATTTTTGCAGCTGCACTGATTTTCGCACATACTCACTTTAAAAATTCATAAAAAATACTCACTCGAATCATCACTAAAATTCCCTGTGTCGATCTGCTACTTCAGCACTTTCGATGCTCTTTTTTATTCGCCTAAGTTCAGATTCTGCCACTTCTTCCACAGTAAATCCAGTGAATGCTTCTTCGTCATTGTCGCCATCTTGTAGAAGTTCACGTCAAAAGTCATCGTCAGTTTCCATCGTTGAAAACGCGATGAAAATCGATTGAAAATTGCAAAATTTAGCCTACAAAAGCAGATGGCGGAAGATTGTGCTTTCCCTGAGCGAACTGCGCATGTCACGGAAGTAAAGGATGTAATGTCACTTCATATAAATAGCGCAAAGGGGGACACCGGGGTTTCCCTAGTATCTGGCGGTCAAACCAGCCCATGGCTAGCAACGGTAAACAGTAAACCGGGCGGTTCAACCCGCCGACGGCAGCAGAAGAGTTAAAGGTTGACCCTGACAGATGAGTTTTTGCAAGAAGCACGTCGAGATCACCAGAAAGACAGCCTTTTCAAGGATCGGAACACTCACTTTGCTCTGGTTTCCTAGAAATCAAACCATCAAAGCAGCGATTCCTCTGTGGCAGAGTTGCCGTAGAGAGAAGCCATTTTGGATGGGGTGGGTGGAGGACACTCAGAGTGGTTGAAGCTTTTTCTTCTTTGTAGTGCAGTAAAAAAAAAAGTGGAGCTATTTCCTTTGTTGTGAGCGAAACTCCTTTTGGTAAACTGTAAATAAAAAAGCTTGTATTGTGGAAATTTTGTGATTTCGTCTAAACGACTCAGGCGGCCATTAGAAAACCTAGGAGGAATAGCCGATTTGACAGTTTGATTTCTAGGAAACCAGAGCAAACTGAGTGTTGCAATCTCTGTAAAGGATCTTTTCCTGGCGATCTCGACGTGTTTCTTGCAAAAACTCATCCATCAGGGTGCCCCTTTGAAAAAGAAGCAAGGATGAAAGAGACACAGAAGACAGGAAAGAAATGGAAAGAAAGAGAATGGAGTATGGAATAATTTTTATGTGTGAAGTTTGCAATTACTTAAGGATAGTCATCTATTTTCTGTGTTAACCGTTTAGATATAAAAACACTATCTTCAAAACATTGTTTCTGTAGGGAACATTTTTCTTTGTCTGTGGGTGTATTTTCTTTGTAAAATCCTATCAAATTGTGGCTTAAAATTGTTGAAAGAAAAATACTGGGATATTTAACTGTAGTGCGTGCTTCACAGACACTTAATTCTGTACTTAGCTATTCTGCTGGCGAGATAGAATTTTAAAATGTATTTATCTGTTGTCAACCTGAAGCTTTAAAAAAAAAAGAATTCTATGTAACTTAGTGTATGGGAGAGAAACCCCCCCAACTTATGATAGTATTTTTAGTGTGGTTGACTTTGTAATTATGTTTGTTTAGAACCACAGAAACCTGAGTTATTTGGAAGTCTGGTCAGTGAGTTGAGCGGTGGGGTGAGGGGTTTAGGATATGGGAGCCTGGCTTCTTTGGACTGTTTGGAGGAAGGCAAACACAGAGATGCAGGTATGCTGAAAAGTGCAAAGGAAAAGAAAGAACGATTTGGCGATTTCAAAGGAATAATGCTTGTGACAGTGTATTAACTTTCTGGGTATCCATGGTAACATTTTTGGTTTGGTAATTTTGTGTGTGCTCAGGTTTAGTGTTCAGGTGGGGTTTTTTGTGTGTGTATGCGTGCTTGCATGCTTGCATATTAATAGAGAGTGGTTTGTGGTTTCGATTCTTAATCAGAAGGTGTATCAAACAAACAAACAAACAAACAAACAAAGCAGTTTTACAGCAAATGTGCAGTAATACTTATTTAATGACAATGCACAAGGTAAGCTGGTGAATTGTTGACAAAATTGTCTTCATCAGGCTATGCGAACACACAACAACAAGATACCGTTGTCTAGTTCTTCACATCTAGCTTGCACAAACAAAACTGTTAAAAATATTGAAACGGAAAGTAGGTCTAATGAATGTGTTAAGCTTTGTGGAGGTATGGCTTTTTTGCTTTGGCCAGTTATTTTATGTCTGGGTTTGTCAAATGGGCATTATCATTCTTTGTATCCTTGTTTGTATTTGTTTGCTGTTTAACCCCTTGACTGCCGTATAACATATTATGTACTGACTTGATGACATCACTGAATTGACGTCATCAGATAAAAAGGAATAACTGATATGCTGGCTTTTGCTCTAACACAGTCAAAGAGTTATATCCCCTGACCAATTTACCTGATTGGCTCTATCAGTTGTCTTTTTCATGTCATGATTTGTACAATGATTTTTTTTCTTTAATTTTCTCTGGCATTCAAGGGGTTAATAACAGAGGCGGGGTGTGTGTGGCTGATTTGTTACTTGGGTGAAATCTATCATTTATTCAATTAAATCTGGATGTGATGTAGTAAGATAATGATTCTAGTGCTACTTCATAAAATCTATTCTTTCTTTTCTTTTTGGTATATAGTAAGATAATAACAATATTTTTATATTTCTGTGCCTGTATCTAGTATCTTAAATTCTAGTTAATTGGAAAAAGAATGTCTTCAAATCAGTTGAACATGGTTGAAAACAGTATAATAATATAATGAAACAGCGTAGTAATAACTGCTGATATAATTTTGTTGTTCTTACATGTTCTAAGCTTGTTCAACGTGATGAAGCTGGCTGCGTAAGGAGGAGGAGAAGAGGAAGAAGAAACTTGGCAGTGTTAGTTTTGCTTCTCACGTTCATTTGCATTCCTAGATGCAGAATGAGAATTATTCTTTGTGTGGGAAGTTTCTGTTGGTGCGGAATCTCTGCAAACATATCATTGTCATGCCAAAAAACAAAACAAAACGAAAACAAAATTTTATTTAACCAGGGAACATGAGATAAGCAAGTTACATGCTTTTTTCCACCCAGCCCTGGGGAAAAATAAAGTAAATCAAACAAGAAAGCTAAATAATATATATGCAAGAATGAGAGCAGTGTGAATTCTGTCTTCGAAATAAGGGGGTCAGAATCAGCTTGTGAAATTTGTGTCTAGATTTTTCGGGGGTCACTTGGATATTCTAAGTGGGGCGGTGGGTGAGTGGATGCCTCATGCCTCCATACAGGGAGCTGGACAACCCCGCCCCCTCCACGAGTCAATCCTCATGGGGATACTGGGATGGTGTGTGTGTCTGTGTGTGTGTGTGTGCATGTGCATGCGTGTGCGTGTACGTGTCTTTCAGTACAAGTAGTTCCCCCACCTTCTGGAAGTTGTGTGCTAGTAACGTCCTCTGGTCTGTCACTCTCTTTGACTCTGCCTTTTCATTTTCTTACTATCATCCACTATTTTTCTGCCTTATTGGCCCATTCTCCTGCCTTTTTTTAAAACAAATCTTCCAAATAATTTTCTCCTTTGAGCTCCTCTGAAATCGGAATGTATCAGCTGCATGCAAAGGGGAGACAGGTCAGTGAAAACTTAAAACATACATACCTTACCCATTATGGCCTTATGGCCTGGGAACACAGAAGAAGAAGAAGAAGAAGGATATTTGAAGGGGTTTCTCTTTATGATTTTTGAACATTTCTTGAAAAACTGTGCTCTAGGTGAACACCTTCCAACATTTTAGTGATGCACTGGTTTGAAATCAAGTACATCATCAGATGGGAGTTTTGAGAATCAGAGACACAATATGTTCCTCTCTTTGACTCTGCCTTTTCTCTTCGCTTTCTCTCATCTATTATCTTTCTTCCTTACTGGTCCATTCTCCTGCCTTTTTTTCTATAAAAACCTTTTCAACTTTTCCCCTTTATAATGTATGACATGCCAGTTTTGTTGTTGTTCACTGGCGTCTAGACGTGAGACCTTGTGCACTTGAGTGGGCACAGTTGTTGAATGTTGTTAAGATACATTGATGTGTGTTTTGGTATACGTGGTCGAACTTTACGTGGTAACAGTCCTGAGATGACCATAGCTGTCGATGGGACTATGATAAACTAACTACCGTATTTTACGGACTACAAGGCGTTTCTAATTATAGCGCACCCTCCCCTGAATTTAACTAAAAATGCGAAATTTAAGCATACACAAGGCGCAACATATTTTAAGGCGCATGCATAATGATCGAACAAAAGCAAAAAATAGATCGAAAACCTGAGATCGACTCAAACAGAGGTTGTATTTTGCTTTGTTCTGTCAAAACAATCTTTAGAACGACTTCTTCAGATTTCATTCATACACTAGGTGCAACGCATTTTAAGGCGCAGGGGTCTCAGTTGAGGAAAAAAAGTATCGCCTTGTAGTCTGTGAAATACGGTAATCAGAGACACACATCTGCACATCAAGATTAACACTGGATTGTGATGACTGCTTTGTCCTGTGTGTGTGTGTCAGGTGCCCCCCAGAAGGACTCTGCATCGACATTAACACTGGATTGTGATGACTGCTTTGTCCTGTGTGTGTGTGTCAGGTGCCCCCCACAAGGACTCTGCATCAAGATTAACACTGGATTGTGATGACTGCTTTGTCCTGTGTGTGTGTGTGTGTCAGGTGCCCCCCACAAGGACTCTGCACATCAACATTAACACTGGATTGTGATGACTGCTTTGTCCTGTGTGTGTGTGTCAGGTGCCCTCCACAAGGACTCTGCATCAAGATTAACACTGGATTGTGATGACTGCTTTGTCCTGTGTGTGTGTGTCAGGTGCCCCCCACAAGGACTCTGCACATCAAGATTAACACTGGATTGTGATGACTGCTTTGTCCTGTGTGTGTGTGTGTGTCAGGTGCCCCCCACAAGGACTCTGCACATCAACATTAACACTGGATTGTGATGACTGCTTTGTCCTGTGTGTGTGTGTCAGGTGCCCCCCACAAGGACTCTGCACATCAAGATTAACACTGGATTGTGATGACTGCTTTGTCCTGTGTGTGTGTGTCAGGTGCCCCCCACAAGGACTCTGCACATCAAGATTAACACTGGATTGTGATGACTGCTTTGTCCTGTGTGTGTGTGTGTCAGGTGCCCCCCACAAGGACTCTGCACATCAACATTAACACTGGATTGTGATGACTGCTTTGTCCTGTGTGTGTGTGTCAGGTGCCCCCCACAAGGACTCTGCATCAAGATTAACACTGGATTGTGATGACTGCTTTGTCCTGTGTGTGTGTGTGTGTCAGGTGCCCCCCACAAGGACTCTGCACATCAAGATTAACACTGGATTGTGATGACTGCTTTGTCCTGTGTGTGTGTGTCAGGTGCCCTCCACAAGGACTCTGCATCAAGATTAACACTGGATTGTGATGACTGCTATGTCCTGTGTGTGTGTGTCAGGTGCCCCCCACAAGGACTCTGCACATCAAGATTAACACTGGATTGTGATGACTGCTTTGTCCTGTGTGTGTGTGTCAGGTGCCCCCCACAAGGACTCTGCATCAAGATTAACACTGGATTGTGATGACTGCTTTGTTCTGTGTGTGCGTGTGTCAGGTGCCCCCCAGAAGGACTCGTTTGGTGACCTGCTCGGTGGGTTTGGCATAGCCCAGCCGGCCCAGGCCCCCGGTGCTCAGGCTGCTGAGGAATCCCTACCTGAGGATCTCACCCCTGGTAAGTACTGCAGTGCTGCTAGGTGTGGTCTTGTGACTAGGAACATGTGTGTAATCTTGGGTTTAGGTCGTTGGAGGAAAGAAAAACAAAGTTTGATGATTTACTGAGAAAACCGACGATCTGAAAAAGAATGAGAATCGTTCTTATCTAACATACATACCGGGCATCAGAATTGTCAGAGGATCTGCAAATTTCAGAGGATTAAGAATATTGTTCAAGTGCTTTGGATGTTGGGATGATCCCTGGAGTCTTTTAGCCAGGGTACGACAACAACCAACAACAACATGAAACGAAGCCTACTTAAAAACCTTAATTTTACTTTTTACTATTTGTTTGAAATGAAGCCACGTTTGAGGACAAGCGCAAGGAGAATTTTGACAAGGGTCAGGCTGAACTGGAGCGCAGGAGGGCTCTCCTGCAGGAGCAGATGAAGGCTGAGGAGAACGCCCGCCTGGAGAAAGAGCGACGCGAGGCAGAGAAGAGAGAGAAGTTCAGGTCAGTGTTAAACATTTTCACTGTTATCTTTAGAAAAGAACATGTTTTAAAGCCTCCTTCTAAGGCAGAAAAGTGGTAATGGACCAGAGTGTGACTTGACTTTGGTGGTCGGTATTTAACATTTCTATCTCAAAATGTAATCAGATGTGAGATTGGAGGAGTTTTAAGTAAAAACAGATAGGAGTTGCTGTGCTCTGTTCAATGTTCTGTGCTATTCCATTGGTGAAAGTAGACAAGGCATGCTCCTGAAATCAGGATTGTGAAGCAGAAATAGTCTTCAGGATTGGCCATCTTGTCACCCAGAACCACGGTCTTATGAAATCAAACATGTCTGCCAAAACTTAACAACAGATTAAAACAAGTTGATAGATGTCATACTATCCCTACTCATCCTGTCTACCCAGATACACACACATTGGAAATATTATAATGCGGTCACTACTTCAGGATTGGGAAGATTCAGAGAACATTGAGCCCCCCCCCCCTCCCCCCTTGTGGATACTGGGGGATTTTCTGTACAAATAGTTCCCCTACCTTCTTGAAGTTCTGGCTTGTAACTTCCTCTTATCCGTCTCTGTCTTTGACTCTGCCGTTTTCCTTGCTTTGTGTCATCTACTATCTTTCTGACTTTTGGCCCATTCTCCTGCCTTTTTTCCCAAAAAAAATCTGCTATATAGTTTTTTCTTTTGAGCTCCTCCGAAATCGGAATGTGTCGGCTGAATGCAGTGAGGAGACCAGTGAAAACTGGAAAACGGACACATACGTACCCATTGTGGTCTTATGGCCCAGGACCGCAGAAGAAAAAGAAGAAGAGAACATTGAAACCTGTCATTTCAGGATTGAGAGAATGTTTTTTCTTCTTCTTCTTCTTCTTCTTCTTCTTCTTCTTCTTCTTCTTCTTCTTCTTCTTCTCGTACGTCAGAGGGACACCCCAGCATCCAATATGAAGACGGCCGTATGTTGCAGGTCCTCCAGGCTTCCAAAGAGCTTCTGGGCCACAGAGACGTGGTCTGGCCAGGTCTTTTTTCTTTGCTGTTGGAACAATGGACATGACTGTAGGATGTGGTCACTTGTTTGTTTCTCAGTTCCACATGGGCACGAGAGAATGTTTAACTTTCACCTTTTTTTCTTCTTTTTTTTCCTCCAGACTTGAGCAGGAAGCCAAGCGTCAGGAAGAGCTTCATCGTCAGATGGAGAAGCAGAGGAAAATGGAAATGGAGCGCGATGAACAGCGACGCAAAATGATGGAACAGAGGGAGGTTAGTAGTGGCTGCTCATTTTATGCTTCCTGTTTTGCTCTTCTTTATATACCACAGGCCTTTGTTTTTTTTAAAGAATAAAATACATGAATGGTAAATCTTTAGTTTTGTTTATGAGCTTTAAATTTGTATCCCAATTTCGTTACTGATGTGTCAAGATGTCTGTTTTAAGCGAAGTGTTTATGGTGCGTGCGCGCGTGTGTGTGTGTGTGTGTGTGTGTGTTTATGTGTGTGTGTGTGTGTGCGTGCGCGCGCGCGCGCGCGTGTGTGTGTGTGTGTGTTTGAAATCGGTAGAGCCACATAAAGCCATTTATTTTGAAATCAGAATTTCACTCTCCACATGGTTTTGTTTTTACATTGTTTGCTCACATAGTTCATCTCAACGCTTCCTCTTTTATCATCTCACCACCACAGTGCAACAATCTGTGTTAGTGTTAACTAGTGAAGACATAGATTGGGAACATTCAATCTATTCCATGCTGTTTCTGTCCCCATGCAGCAAGCGCGCCGTGATTTAGAGCGCCAGCGTCAGATGGAGTGGGAGAGGCAGCGCAAGGAGCAGCTGATGGCTGAAAAGCAGAGAGAGTACGAACAACTGTCCATGCTCAAGTCACAGAGCAGCAACCTCAAGGGGCAGTTGGAATCACTGGTCAGTGCTTTGATTTAACACATAGACAGAAGCAGAGAGTATGAACAACTGTCCATGCTCAAGTCACAGAGCAGCAACCTCAAGGGGCAGTTGGAATCACTGGTCAGCGCTTCTATTTAACATATCTTGTAGATAGATGCAAAGAGAGTATGAACAACTGGCCATGCTCAAGTCACAGAGCAGTAACCTGAAAGGACAGCTTCTATCATATCTTTATCTTATAGATAGAAGAATGGGCAACTGGTTTTAAAAAAAAAGAGCAACCTGCTTTATTCTTTCCTTTTGTTAAATTAGCTCCCTTGTGAGAGAAAATGTGGATACAGCCTAGTTGCCTTTAGTTGACCTCATTGTTGTTCTCCCCCAGCAGAATGGTATTTCGCTCATAAGAGAAGATAATTTATGAGCATGTGCACTCATCATTGACAGGAAACTGAGCGATCGAAGAAGAATAAGAATAAGAATAAGACCCCTCCCTTATAAGACCTCATTTTGGATGACTTTTGAAGGTCTTCTAAGTGGGGTTCCACTGTATATTTGCCAAGTTGAGTTAGTTGGCGCACTTTGGTTTGTTGTCCCCCAGGACGGGAAGAAGTCTGAGCTGGCGCTGAAGATCCAGCAGGTGAGGAACGGGGTGACGGACTTCACCTCCAGCATCGAGAACATGCGTGTGCAGCGCGACACCACCCTGGCCGACATCGAACACGCCGAGCACGAAACCACCGTATGTCATCGGTTCAGTATGCCCCTTTCTGAGTGTTTGAGCTCTTGCTTGAAGAAGTTCTCTTTAGTTTTCATTGCATTTCAGTGGTAGTAGTAGTAATTAGGGATAGAAGTGGGCCTCGCGGCCCTTTTACGCCCTTTCTCGTTTGTGACTTTGATTTGTTTCAGGGTGGCTTGCTTTCTACAGCTAAACTATAAAATGTAACAAAAATATGGAAATGACTTTTATCTTTTTTTAAAATTCATTGAAAGTAGTATAAAAATTTGACATAATTGTGTCTTTGTCCAGAAGATTTTTGAATATATTTATGTTAGGTGCAGCCTTAATAGTATGTGGTGTTGAAATATTTGTTTTGGGGGTTTAGGTATGAAGAATATTCTTCTTCAAATAAGGCATAACTCTGCATTCAAATGAGCCAAAATGCAAATGACGGTATGTTTGAACTTGAATGCTCTTCTGATTGACTTTGCTGTGGAAAGCACTTTCTGTATCATTTTTGTTTCTGTATATGCATTTTGGGGGTTGGGTATGAAGAACCTGTGTATGCAGCGAGAGATATTCCTGGCTGATTTTGAACAAGCGGAACACAGAACTATCACATGTCTTATGGATTTGAATGTCTCTCTGATTGTTTTTGTTCTTTCTAGAAGGCACTCTCAGTTCGTTTCTTTTTTAAATTCGTTTTGGTTTTGGTATTTGTTATGTGGTTTGAGGGGAGAACGTGTGTGCAGCATGACGACACTGTGGGTGACATTGAATAAGCTGAACACAAACAAGGATGCCATTTCGGGTGGTATTTTCCAGAAAGTACTATCAGCCCTCTTTATTGATTTTGTGATAAGAGTACTGAAGGGGGTTGCGTACCCCTTAAGGCATTATCGTAATGTGACGTCAATTTGTGGATCTCCAGTTCGCTATTGGAAAAGATTTAGATCACCAGAGTCTGCTAAAATGTTTTTGTTTCCACTGTATCAACACTCTGGTTTGTAACTGAAACCATTTTCTAGAAGCGAACAGATTTTTGAAGACTATGACAAATTGGTCATTGCGTACCGATACGGGTCAGTGCGCACCGTACATACGGGTGTTGCATTTTTATCTATATACACTTATATGTAACCATAGCAACTTTCACCCCACACCAAGTGCGTTGAGGTGAAACCTTTAGTAAAATGAGTAGATTCAGATCTTACCTTCTAACTCCATGAAAGTTGGTCTCTTTCGTTTGAAAAATGGTAGCCGGAAGAAATAAACGTCATTGGAAAAAATGACGCAAGCATGACAATGATTTCTTTACAATCTCTACGATTTCAAGGGGGGGGGGGGGGTCGCGCACTGACCCAACCAACGCGCAGACTCGTCAGTACTCTAGTACCTTCTGGCTTTATACCTTTTTTTGTAGATTTGAAAGCACAGTAGTTTGCAGTCCCTCTTATTTCCCTTTCCTTTGGAACACACCCTGCTTTCATTCTTTTTGAGGAAACTGTGTTACTGTATGTATACAATCCTGTCTGACCCTTCAACGTTGTTTTATCCCCAGGAACTGAACCAGAAGCTGTCCAAGCTGAGCGGAGAGAAAGAGCAGCTGCAGACACAGCTACAGACTCAGCAGAACACGCCACTGTGTAAGTTGGGAGCCACCACTTTAACCCTTTCACTGCCAATGTCGCATTTATGCACCTCAATGGTTTAACCCTTTCACTGCCAATGTCACATTTATGCACCTCAATGGTTTAACCCTTTCACTGCCAATGTCGCATTTATGCACCTCAATGGTTTAACCCTTTCGCCGCCTGTCATTTTTTAGCCAGAATTTTCATAAAATTTACCAGGGCTGAAAAAAAATCTGCCTGCAATATGGGGGATTCCTCTATGACATGTATAGAGCAAGGTCTATCCTCACCTCACAGAATTAAGAAAATAGGGTCTTTGGATAACACACCCTGATTTGATGCCTTTTAATGACATGGGTGTTAAATCATTGTGGTGCAAAAATGCGACATCGGCGGTGAAAGGGTTAACAGCCGTGTCACTAAAAGGCTTCAAACCAGGGCCTGATATCCAAAGACTATTTTCTTTATTTTGGGAGGTGAGGATAGGCCTTATGTTAAATATGTCGCAGAGGAATTCCCAGTATTGCAGATTTTTTTTTCCTCTTCTCAGTTTAGTTTAATGGTATCTTTTGGCTGAAAAATGGCTGGCGGCGAAAGGGTTCAGTTTAACCCACGATTTATAGGAGGCCCTTCTTTCAAATAGCCTCTATCTCATTGGTTGACATGAATCTTAAGTTGGGGTGAATATTATAGTGAAAACGAGAGCTGTGGGAACAATGGTTTTGGATGGCTGTTGGAAATCACTTTACAATTGAGTCTTTTGTGATTGAAGCCATTCACATGACTTGGCAAGAGCACAATCCCAACTGTTAGCCAAAGCCGTTGATGAAAGCATGGCCCATGTATGCTTGACCGCTCAAAGAAGTCACGTGCACTGGCTGGCTGGCGCTGGTTTTCTCTCTCTCTTAGTCTTAATTCTCCTACTGCCTTGGGCGCAGGTGTGTGCCATGACATCATTGCCAGCATCATAGGTGGGTATCGGTTATCATCTTCCACGTGGCTGTCTACTTTTTAGAGCTCGTATCAATGCATTTTCATTAATTTAGCGCATTTAGTAAAGTAGGTGATCGCCTTTAGTTCTCTTGAAACATTACTTGGCAGAGAAGGTTGCGAAGAACAGAAAATACTTGGCTCTAGAACTAAGAAGAGTTAAAAGTATGGCCGTGCATATTAAAATAGCTTTGCACAACTTCTGGGAATACCTTTGTTTGTCTTCAAGTTTAACAGATTTATTTGTTTAAGTACCGTAATTCACAGACTACAAGCCGCTTCGTAATATAAGCCGCACCCCCTTGTAGCGCATAAGCCACATCGAAGCATAAGCCGCGGAAAAATGGCGATGCACGGTCTCAACTTCCGATTGAGTCTAGAGTTGATCGCGGGTGTGTTGACTGCCAAAACGAAAGTGTCGGGACCGCGAAACAGATCGTCATTTTGTGAAAAAATATATCGAAATCAAGGTGATTTTTTGTCATCAACCCAAGGCCACAGATCAAATGTCAGAATCAAGGATTCCACTGAGTTGAGTTTACGGGGGGGGGGGGTAACGTTTAGGGTGGCACAACACTAGCCGCAGGGGGGGGGGGGGCAAAAAAAAAGTGCAGCTTATAGTCCGCAAATTACAGTAATATGTGTTGTTTCTAAATGATCTTATACGTGTACTATATTTTTCAGTAGTACTATAATGTGCACTTTATTATGACAATATGAGGCGCTTCCCCCCAATTTTACATTGAATTCAAATTTTATTATATTTTCTGACTTTTAGTCATATTACAGGGATCTCAGTCTGGCAAAAAAGTATCGCCTTATAGTCCGAAAAAATCCCGTATGTCTATGTGTGTGTTCAGCGGACGCCCACCGCACGGTGATGCACAGCGTGGAGCTGAAGAAGACCAACATGCAAAAAATAAAACGAGAGATTGAGCAGCTGGAGCAGGAGACAGAGACAAAGCTGACCGACATCGACAACGGCAACGTCCAGCTGAAGGTCAGTGCATTGAAACTGCCTGCATCGTTGTAAGATATAGCTGTTAGATCCTTTTTAAGCGATGATGAGAGCTAGAGCTTTTGAGCAGGAGACAGAGACCAAGCTGACCGACATCGACAACGGCAACGTCCAGTTGATGGTCAGTGTATTGAAACTGCCCACATCATTGTAAGATATAGCTGTTATGAGATCCTTTTTAAGCGATGATGAGAGCTAGAGCTTTTGAGCAGGAGGTAGAGACTAAGCTGACCGACATCGACAACGACAATTCGCATCGCAACGATTTTGAATTATTAAAAAAACTCACAAACCACTCCAACCATACACACAAACAAAACATACATAAACAAAAGGAGAAATGAAAGAAGATTACAGGTTTTTACTTCAGGTTTAGACATAGGGAAGTGGTAGATCAGACTTTTTATAGAAAAACTCTACACCGATTGGTTTCCCCACAACAAACCACTACAAAAGCAAAGTCAGGGGCAAAATTATGGTCTAATGGAGCGTAGTGAGTTTAGAAGTGACCAAAGGTATTGTGTGCACACAGATTTTTTCCTTGAAGCAAATGCATCAAATGGACAGTTATCTATTTATTCCGGACATATATGTCCGGAACGACTTGAATGAGGTAAGCTTCCAAGCTTTCTGTGCTGGAACGATGCTGATCCAGTGTTGCCCTGTACTGTGTAGAGTGGCATAGTGGTAGCGCGTTCGCTTTGTGTCAAGTAAACCCGAGTTCGAACCTGGATACAGGGGATTTTTCCTCTTCTCACTTTGCACTAGGCCTTAGCGGTCTGAACGTGGAGTCTTTCGGATGAGACGATAAACTGAGGTCCCGTGTGCCCATGCACTTAGCATACATTAAACCCAGTGACAACGAAAAAGTTGTTATTTGGTCAAAATTTACCCCCCCGCCCCCCCTTTCCTTCCTCATCAGTCACACAAAAATTGCATGCAAAAAATAACAAGCACACGTTAAACCCAGTGGCAACGAAAAAGTTGTCATTTGGACAAAATTTACCCCCTCCCTCCTTCCTCATCAGTCATGCAAAAAAACAAACCAAAATTGGGTGGGAGCAACCCGAATTTCACAGAGACGCCTCTGTGACTATAAAGTACAGTGGAACCTCCCTTATAAGACCTTCAAAAATCATCCAAAATGAGGTCTTATAAGCAGGCATGGCTGACCTCCGCGAATCGCGAAACAGTTTGAAACAAAATTATTAAAAAAATGCATTGAAATGCCATGAAAAAGTGAAAATTTCACTCATTTATTGAATTTTCTTCGGCCCCCTGGACCCCTGGCCATTTTCCTTGAAAACCACTTTGCCCCCACTACCATGCCTGATAAGAGAAGGGTTTTATAAGGGAGGTAATTTTAATGCTTACACAGAAGGGCAATGTCCCCTTGAACTACTGATCTCGGATTCTGCGACCTGAACGTGCGGAGGTGTGGCTGCAAATTGGGAATCAGAATGAGCGGCGTGGGAGCAACCCCACTGTACGGCCCAGAAGATGGGACAGAAAACAAAAAAAGAAGGGCAATGTCAGAGAAGTAGGTCTTATATGGGAGGGAGTCTTATAATGAGAGGTCTTATAAGGGAGGTAATTTTAATACTTACAAAGAAGGGCAATGTCTCAGAGAAGTAGGTCTTATGTGGGAGGGCGTCTTATAATGGGAGGTCTTATAAGTGAGGTCCCATTGTAACTACTAAGACTGTTGTCCCAGAGCCTGCAGAGCCTGGTGGACCAGCTTCAGCGGGAGATCCCTGCGCTGCAGCAGAAGCAGAAGGAGGCGCGGGCCCTTCAGCAGCAGGTGGATGCCGAGAAGCAGGCCAAGGACAGGCAGCGCCAGGACCAGACCAAGGACAGGCAGCGCCAGGACCAGGCCAAGAGAGACACGGACGCTCAGAGGAAGAAGTGAGAATCAACAGTTGTTTATTTCTTTGCAAATGTGTTGTTTGTTTTTGGTTTACAAGCAGGGCTCCCAATCGTCCCGCAAAACAAGGGGTCCCAGGGACTCCTTCACTTACAGTATAGAGGGTCCTAGAGGTGGGATAGAGGGTCCCAGTGGTATTGCAAATGCTAAAAAGAATTTTTCTAGTGCATTCCTGGGACCCCCTGCACATTCTTTTAGAGGGTCCTGTAGAATTTTAATGCTTCAAAGACCCCCAAATGAATATGGGCGTTTGTGTTCTTTATTTTCTTGTCAGGGCTCCCCTGTGTTCTTTTTTTCTCATGTCAGGGCTCCCTGGGAGCCTGACAAGAAAATAAAGAACACAAACGCCCATATTCTAGTTCCAGTAATCCAATTCTCTGTCAGTGATTTGAAGAATGTTGTTGCTGTGGAGCTAGAGAGCTTTATGCTGTCAGTGATAGATCATGAAAGAAATATGTGAATTGGATTTATACGTGGCCGCTTTTTGTTTTTGAATACATTTCTTTTCTCTTTTTCAGGGAAGAGGCTGCAGCAAAAGCCAATAACGGTAACGGTAAGTTTTGAAAATATGAGGTTTTGCGAAAAATTAAATGAAGGACTTGTACTCTATTGTTTTGTTTTTATTTTTTTAATTTATTCATGTTATTTTAAATGTCAGAACATGATTTCAATATTCTATAAATGAAAATAATAATTGAGGGCTATAGTTAAGAAAAAAGCAATGAATGTGAAAATAAATATATTTGTTTCATATTTGAGGATTAGAGATCATAGTGACCTGCACCTTCTATAGTATATCAGCAGTGAAATTCAGAAATCTCGTATTTCGATTTTGGTAGTTTTGAGAAAAAATGGAGAAAAAAACCTTAAAAAAATTAACCGCATGCGAGTTTAGTCCTGCATTTTGTTAACATTACTTTTTTTTAATGCTTGAAAAGAACGAAGATACCAGGTTTTTGTCCTTAAGTAGATCTGAATTTGGGACTTACGAGTTTTACATCTATCATTTACACCCTCATAGAAAGTCGTTAGAGATACAAGCTTTTGGTGGAAGGTGGCCGGAAAAATGAGAAAGCTGACTATGTATCTAACTCAACCCCCCAAAAAATCGAGAAACAAGGTTTTTGATTTTCACTGACGATATGTTTCAGCATTGTTGGTGAAGTGACTAAGCAAAATAAGTGGTCTGATGCCACCAATGTAAAGTGCAGATCGTAATCTCAAATGAAATCCTATGAGATACAAGATACGGCTTGAGTCAACTTTTTGATTGTTTTTTTATGCTTTATTTTTGCTTTCTTTACCATAGGCATGACGGAATGTTTAATAAAACACATTCCTAATTTGGTCATAAATACGGTTCAGCGAAAGTGCTGTTTGATTTATTGTGCCGCCAGCTTTCTTACAGCTTTCTCTGTCATTTTTATGTTTTGAGGACAGCTAGGAGACAAAAAAAAATAAAAAATACAAACATTTCTTGCAAACCTCAGACCACAAACCTTTATTGTTGCTTTACTTAACAGCCAAGCAAGACAGCTGGTTTGACTTCAATAGCGGGGGAGGGGGAGGTACCGGGACGTCAACCACTCAGAGTTCAGAACTGGATGGAGATGCCTGGGGCAGTGCCTTTGGTTCAGTGACTGCCAGTACAGCCGTAGCTGGAGGGGCCTCCGATGTGTGGGGATCTTCTGACCCCTTTGCCAGTCAGTCACAAGGTGGGTGGAATGGTGCGTGTGTTCGTGTGTGTGCATGCATATGTGTGATATTAAACTTACAGCTAAAATTATTCAGTTTTCTGTGTGTGTGTGTGAAGCCGAAGACGACTGTATGTAAGACGATTATGCTGGGCCCAATTATTTTATTGTTAGGCACATAACAGCAGCATGACGCATCTGCACTCATATGACAGGAGACAGAGTGGTCGACAAAGAAGTAAAATAAACAAAAATAAAAGCTTATATAGATTATTACAGTGTTAAGTGACTTGTTTAGTTTCTCCTTGTTGTAAGCATAATCACTAACCTGGGTGGGTGAGAGGAAGAAGGATCCTAGGAGGTAATCCGACCCAGCAAATTACCTCCTAGGATCCTTCTTCCTTCCACCCACCCTGGTTAGTGTTTACCAATAGGATCCAGCAGTCGCCACCTTGTTTCTTCAATATAAGCATAATGGTTATGTCATAAAGAAAACGTCATTAACAATTCGGGAAACATGTATGATCTGAGGAAGCATAGACACTTCAGGATACATGTTTATGATCTGAGAAATGATTACAAAAAAAAAATAAAAAAATATGTGGGCATTATTTGGATTAATTAATGTAAGAAAGAGGTTCTGATTGTCGTTGGCAGGTTCATCTGGGGTGAAGAAGACTCAGTACAAAGCTCTGTTCCCCTTTGAGGCCCGCAGCGAGGACGAGCTGAACGTCACCACGGGAGACGATGTGTGGGTGAGTCGAGCAGATCTTGATGCCAAGAGTATAGCTAACGTTCGTCTTCATTTCATTCAGAAATCAGCTCAGTTATTATCGGTTACATTCAAATTAAGAAATTATTGGATTTCTTTTTTTTCATGTTCTACACATTTTGCTTTGAATAGTTTGATGCACAAAAACAAAAATGCATGTACATCCACACATGCATACATATACCTCTACACACATGTATGCAATTGGCATTAACCCTTTCGCCGCCAGCCATTTGTGGGACGTGCCCAGTGAGCCAGGCATGGAGGAGTGGTACAAAGGGGAGACCAGAGTCGGCTGCTTCCCCAAGGCCTACCAGTATATCAGTGATATAAAGAGATAGTGATGGTGTGTGTGTGTTGAGGTGTGGGACGTGCCCAGTGAGCCAGGCATGGAGGAGTGGTACAAAGGGGAGACCAGAGTCGGCTGCTTCCCCAAGGCCTACCAGTATATCAGTGATATAAAGAGATAGTGATGGTGTGTGTGTGTTTTGAGGTGTGGGACGTGCCCAGTGAGCCAGGCATGGAGGAGTGGTACAAAGGGGAGACCAGGAACGGCAGTGTGGGCTGGTTCCCCAAGGCCTACGCTGAGCCCAACCCCGAACCACCCGCCGCCGCCTCCGTGTTTCCTCCTAGTCAGCCTGGGTCCTCCGACTTGTTCGGGTGAGTCCATTGTTGTTGAGTAAATACGTGTTATGATGAGACAGTGTGTGGAAGAGGGAGGAAGTGATGGAGAGAGAGAGAGAGAGGGGGGGGGGTGGAGGAGAGAGAAGGGGGGGGGGAGGAAGGGAGAGAGGGAGGAAGGAGAAGAAGGATAATGCCCACGGCTGACAGTGGCAGGGACAGCAGTGTCTCCTCTGCTGGTTGGCCTCTGGTCGCCAGTATCATCACTTGTGTTGTAATTACATTCTGGGTGTTGTTTCAGGAGCGCGTTCCAACCAGAGCAGTCGTCTAGCCACACCTCCCCAATGCCCACGGCTGACGGTGGCAGGGACAGCAGTGTCTCCTCTGCTGGGGGGCCTCCTGTCGCCAATATCATCATTTGTGTTGTAATTACATTCTGGGTGATGTTTCAGGAGCGCGTTCCAGCCGGTGCAGTCGTCCAGCCACTCCTCCCCAGTGACAGCTGGTGGCGTCAGTGCTGGGGACAGCAGTGTCTCCTCCTCTGGGGGGCCTCCGGTCGCCGAGTCCTCATTTCAACCCACTCCTGGAGAGGTAAGCATTGATTGCTACTCTTGTTTCCTCCAGTTTTTGCCTTTTTTCCCTTTGTTTGTGGAACAGACGGTCTGAAGGCCCAGGCCGTCTACCAGTGGAAGGTCCTCGCTATGCTACATACACTCTGTATTGAGCCCTCAGAGTGATGTACTGATCATTAACAACACTCCCCAGCTGCCATGCTATGTGTGCAGTCTACCAGTGGAAGGTCCTCGCTATGCTACATACACTCTATATTGAGCCCTCAGAGTGATGTACTGATCATTAACAACACTCCCCAGCTGCCATGCTATGTGTGCAGTCTACCAGTGGAAGGTCCTCGCTATGCTACATACACTCTGTATTGAGCCCTCAGAGTGATGTACTGATCATTAACAACACTCCCCAGCTGCCATGCTATGTGTGTGTGCAGTCTACCAGTGGAAGGCCCTCACTATGCTACATACACTCTATATTGAGCCCTCAGAGTGATGTACTGATCATTAACAACACTCCCCAGCTGCCATGCTATGTGTGTGTGCAGTCTACCAGTGGAAGGTCCTTGCTATGCTACATACACTCTATATTGAGCCCTCAGAGTGATGTACTGACCATTAACAACACTCCCCAGCTGCCATGCTATGTGTGCAGTCTACCAGTGGAAAGTCCTCATTATGCTACATACACTCTATATTGAGCCCTCAAAGTGATGTACTGACCATTAACAACACTCCCCAGCCACCATGAAGGCCCTCGCTATGCTACATACACATACACTATATTGAGCCCTCAAAGTGATATACTGACCATTAACAACATTCCCCAGCTGCCATGCTTTGTGTGTGTTTAGTCTACCAGTGGAAGGCCCTCACGATGCTACAAACACTCTATATTTCTATATTGAGCCCTCAGTGTGATGTACGTATCATTAACAACACTCTCCAGCTGCTATGCTATGTGTGTGTTCAGTCCCAGAAGGCCCTCACTATGCTACATACACTCTATAGTGAGCCCTCAGAGTGATGTACGTATCATTAACAACACTCCCCAGCTGCCATGCTATGTGTGCAGTCTACCAGTGGAAGGTCCTCGCTATGCTACATACACTCTATATTGAGCCCTCAGAGTGATGTACTGATCATTAACATCACTCCCCAGCTGCCATGCTATGTGTGCAGTCTACCAGTGGAAGGTCCTCATTATGCTACATACACTCTATATTGAGCCCTCAGAGTGATGTACTGACCATTAACAACACTCCACAGCCACCATGAAGGCCCTCGCTATGCTACATACACATACACTCTATATTGAGCCCTCAAAGTGATATACTGACCATTACCAACATTCCCCAGCTGCCATGCTTTGTGTGTGTTCAGTCTACCAGTGGAAGGCCCTCACGATGCTACATACACTCTGTATTGATCCCTCAGAGTGATGTACTGATCATTACCAACATTCCCCATCTGCCATGCAATGTGTGTGTTCAGTCTACCAGTGGGAAGGCCCTCACTATGCTACAAACACTCTATATTGAGCCCTCAGAGTGATGTACTGACCATTAACAACACTCCCCAGCTGCCATGCTATGTGTGCAGTCTACCAGTGGAAGGTCCTCACGATGCTACAAACACTCTATAGTGAGCCCTCAGAGTGATGTACGTATCATTAACAACACTCCCCAGCTGCTATGCTATGTGTGTGTGCAGTCCCAGAAGGCCCTCACGATGCTACATACACTCTATATTGAGCCCTCAGAGTGATGTACTGACCATTAACAACACTCCCCAGCTGCTATGCTATGTGTGTGTGCAGTCTGCCAGTGGAAGGTCCTCGCTATGCTACATAATAATACACTATATTGAGCCCTCAGAGTGATGTCCTGATCATTAACAACACTCCCCAGCTGCCATGCTATGTGTGTGTTCAGTCTACCAGTGGAAGGCCCTCACTATGCTACATACACTCTATATTGAGCCCTCAGAGTGATGTACTGACCATTAACAACACTCCCCAGCTGCCATGCTATGTGTGCAGTCTACCAGTGGAAGGCCCTCACTATGCTACATACACTCTATATTGAGCCCTCAGAGTGATGTACTGACCATTAACAACACTCCCCAGCTGCCATGCTATGTGTGCAGTCTACCAGTGGAAGGCCCTCACGATGCTACAAACACTCTATAGTGAGCCCTCAGAGTGATGTACTGATCATTAACAACACTCCCCAGCTGCTATGCTATGTGTGTGTGCAGTCTACCAGTGGAAGGCCCTCACGATGCTACAAACACTCTATAGTGAGCACTCAGAGTGATGTACTGATCATTAACAACACTCCCCAGCTGCCATGCTATATGTGTGTGCAGTCTGCCAGTGGAAGGTCCTCGCTATGCTACATAATAATACACTATATTGAGCCCTCAGAGTGATGTCCTGATCATTAACAACACTCCCCAGCTGCTATGCTATGTGTGTGTGCAGTCCCAGAAGGCCCCCGACGGTCTGAAGGCCCAGGCCATCTACCAGTGGAAGGCGCGGCAGGACAACCACCTGTCCTTCAACAAAGACGACGTCATCCTGGTCAAAGAGCAAGAGGACATGTGGTGGATGGGAGAGCTTAACGGAAAGGTTCACCATTTTTTTGGAGTTGTTCAATTTCTTTTCAAAACATGGCCTGATGAATGTTTGCAATAAACGAAACTTTGTTGCCTTGCGGTTTTTCTTTTTTTCTTCATTTTATGAATATTTTTCTTGTTTTATATTATACAGTGAAATATTTCGAGACCAGCCATTGTGATGCTGAAGGCAGTTTTGTAGACTGATAGCTAGGAGATCTTGAGTAAAAAAAAGTCTCATCAGAAAAAGAGTTCTGTTTGTGTGATTATACATTTATTTTACTTCAATTCCTGCCCAGAGTTTGGAGTTTCATATACTTCTGTTGAATGGTATGATTTAAGTCATGTGGTTGAGTTTGAACCATTTAATGGATAGACTAGAGTTCGGAGAGTAGTACTCCAAATTCCTGATCAGTGCTCAAGTATCTGTATTTTTGATTCCTGGATTTCTTTATGAAGGTAACACACACATGTATTTACATGTACAGGGATGTGAGAGCTACGCGTAAGCGCGTAAATGCGCTTATCTAATTTAATCATACTATACCAACACTCAAAACAACTGCATTAGCCTAAAACAACCTGGAACCTTACCCTAGCACATAGCTAAAACGAAAGTGGCCCCAAGGGACTGCACCCATACCGCAGGGAGTAGCGGGAGTGACTCCCCTTACTTCCGGGTATGACGCGCACCCTTGGGGCACCGGATATGTCATTCTTAAATTTTCCAGCCTTTCAACCACACCTGGGCCTACCCTGCTCCGCCTTTTCTGACTCTTGTCTATCTGGTGGGTTCGTTCCGTGTTTAGCTTTGTTCTATTCAGTTTCTTGGGAAGGCTGTTAGTCATCCTATCGATATTATTTCATTGTCATTTCTTGGTGTTCGTTTTAGTTGAAAAATTATTTCGTTCACTCTGTTGTTCGTTTTCGGGGTGGCGTCAGCCATTATGGCTTCTTTCACCCCTCGGTTTCCACTTAGGGGAAAGCAGTTTCTCTTCGGTTGTTTTTCTGTTTTCCAAGTCAGTTGACTCTTCTTCTCTCACTAGGGACCCTTTGGGCAGGTTCTCTTAATCTTCTCAAGAAGTTTTCGTCTAATCCCCTCACAAATCCTACGTCTAACGTCCAGTCACAGTCCGTTTCGGTTACACCGGCCTAACCGGTTTCGGAGCCCATTCCAGTTTCTCTCCCTTCGGAGGTTTCTGCTCCTTCTCCTTTTCCGTTGGACTCGCAGGCTTTGTACTACGTCACTTGGACTCTTCGGGTTTCAGGGTTCTCCCTTTCGCATCGACAGAATCTTCCTCCTATTTCGGTTCTATGTTTAGGCCAGAGAGGGTTCCGCCAGTTGTCTCTTCTAACGTGAGACTGTCACTGGCGCAGCCCTCTCTCCCTCTTCTGTTCACAGGCTTGCCTCCAGGAGGCCCTTGTCCGCTAAGGCCAGCGTCGACCTCAACAGGGATAGGCAATCCCTTTCCACCTCTGGTTTCCGTCCTGTGGGCTTGATGTTTACGGAACAGAGAGGCTCCCCTCCGGGGAGCTTGCCTAGTGACAGAGGTGACTCCTCTGTCACCAGACTGGCCAGTCTGTCAGGCAATCATCCGGTGGTACCTGGGAGGTACCTCCAGGATCGGGAACGGCCTGTTCCCTTTCCTGAGTCCGGGCTCAAATCCTCCACTCAGTTCGAGGGAGAGGTTACCAGGACAGTCAAATCGGTCGGTGCGGGGCACCTTCAATACCGATAAGAGTCCATACCCCCCTCCCGGGGGATGGCTCTCCAGTGATCCTGGCACTGGCGCGGTTGGGGCCTCTTGGCAGTCCCACCGCAACCGGAAATTCGCTTCTCACGGTTGTGAGACGGTTTCCTCCGGTTCTCCCGGTGCTTACCCGGTTTTCACCCGGTATTCATCCGGTTTCTCCCGGTTGTCTCCCGGTTGCTTGGCCAACGCGGACATACCGGGGGATGGCACGGTTGGAGCCTCTTGGCTTTCCCACCGCAACCGGTTATTTGCCTTTCCCGGTTGCGAGACCGTTTTCCTCCGGTTCTCCCGGTGTTTACCCGGTAATCATCCGGTTGTCTCCCGGTTGCTTGGCCAACGCGGACATACCGGGAAAGGGTTCGCCTAGAACCGGAAAATTCCGATGATGAATTTCCGGTTCGTTCCTCCGGTTTGGGTCAACCGGGAATGTCCCGCTCGCACGGAGGACGCCACGTTCTCCCGGTTCCGGCCGGTGTTCAGTGATCCTCTCACTCCCTACCGGCAGAGCCCTCTGCCAGGCATGGCCTCCGGTGGTGTTTGACTCTTGGGCCGCCCTTATCAGAAGCTTCAACGGCCAGACCCCTCCAGGGAATTCTCTGAGTTTCAGTCCGACTTTGAGTCAGACATGGAACTGGACCCTCAGTCGGAGGTCCCTCACTCTCTCACTGAGTCCTCGGTTCAGAATCTTCTCAAGATTTTGTCTCGATCGTGCCCTTACGTGGTACCTGTGCGTTCCTCCCATCAGGAGTCCGCCACTGATCACGCGGTTGGCTCTCTTCTGCAGGCCAAGAGCTCCTTGACTCTCCAAGCCCCCTCCTTCCCGGAGGATTTGGTGGTTAAAGCGGAGTTCACGTTGAGGACCGGCAAGGTCCTTTCGTTGAAACAGATTGCTGAGGCTAATCTGGGGCGTTCTCAGCCGGCCTCGTCTCAGTTCGGTTCCTTTTTGGTACCTGGATTCAGACCTTTCGTCCCCCTACCGACGGAATACCTGCCCTTCCCCTCCGTCTCCAAACCTTCTTCTGAGGAGGTGGAGTCCTTGGGGTCCTGCTGCTGTTCCTCCCGTCACGTTCAAGCCTTCGGCCTTCAAGTCTCTCGAGGAATCTCTGTCTGGTTCTCTCAGGGCTTGTGGCATGGCCACCTCTCTCGTGCAAACCTTGGCGGAGTCTCTAGGCAATCAGCCTCTGATTCACCGGCGGTTTTTCAGTTCTTTGATCAGGTGGATGAAGCTTCCGTTGGAGTCTCTCTAGCCCTTTTGGGCAATGTGCTACAGAGCCTCTCTGATGTCACGGCTGGTTTGAAGGTTCAAACCTGTGCCTTGGCCCGGGATTCTTTCTGGCGCAGAACAGGTCTCTTTCGTCCAGGGAAAAGGAGCGTTTTGCGCTCTCTTCCCCTTCCGGAGTCGGGCTTGTTCGGGGAAGAATCGGTTCCCCCAGTTCTCGAGTCCTCTTCAAAGAGGAAGTCAGCTGATAGCCAGAAGGCTATCTATCGGGCCCTGTTGAACCAGCCCCGTCCCAACCATTTCGTCCGGGGTACTTCGCGTCCCGCTCTAAGAGTGTGGGATACTCCTCTAGGCCTCCTCCCCAGTTCAAGGCCTTGAGGCCCCCCTTCCCAGTCTTCTCGTGGCAACAGGAGGCCGAGCCTTCCAAGAAACGGCGATCCTGTCCGTTGGAGATCCTCCAGAGGAAGTGGAGGACCTTCTCTTGAAGGGCGCGGGCGCGAGTGAACGATCCCAGTCCGGGTTTCTATTCCCGACTTTTTCAACCGGTCCTGTCAACCGGTTTTATCAAAAATTCCCGACCGTTTTCGGCCCATTCTGACTCTAATTGGCCGGCGATCTCTTAGGCCGTTTAAAGGGTTTTTGGTTCTTCTGTTCTCTACCGTTTCCAAGTCAGTACCGTTGAAATGGGTTTTTTCCACGGTTATCCTGACGTCACTTGGATACTCTGTTCACAGTCTCAGCCTCGGAGGACACAGGTGGTGTCCGACCTCTCAGTAACGAAGGCGGTCACACTTCGCTGTCCCCTCGGTTTTCTTAGTCTGATGGGGTCGATTTCGGAGCTCCTTCCTCTGGCCTGGGTATACATAGGCCCTTGCAGAGAGAAGTCAGAGTGCGCACTCCTTCTTTCACGGTTTCAACCATGAGTTGTTCAACCTGTTGACTCGTTCGGCCGTTCCAGTCATCCTGTTTCGGACTGGTTCCGTCCCGATCTGGCTTTAACTGTCCGGCTAGCATGATCTTCCCTTCTCAGCCGTCAGATCACCGAACGGCACAGCTTTCAACCTAAAGTTGTTCGACGGGGTGATTTTTGCCTTCCTTCAGGCCCCCCCCCTTTTTTGGTCTTCGGCGTCTCGTTCCGACCGTTTTTTATGGTTTAGGTCGAGGTGTGTCATCGTCACGTTTGCACACTGTTTCGCTTTTTTGTCTACATGTTTTCCTTTTCGGTGGGGACTTTTCCGCGTCATCTGGTTCGATTTGACGTCATGCGATAGCAACTATGTTGCTGTTGCTGTCTGTTCCTACTTCATAGGCAGTTTTTTATTTTTATTTTTACCTCCCTACCGATCGAATTGTCTCCGCTGGTTTTTCACCCAGTCAACGGGGGTCCCTTTCGTCGGTCTTAGCATGTAGAGTTGGTTACGAAGTGCAGTCGCACATTCGTACCGTGGTTTCTCAGTTTGCTAGGTCAGAGGCTGAATCTGCTGCTCTTGCGGATTTTCATCCTAGTACTAGCTGTCTCTATCCCGCCATCGGTCCTTTGCTTGCCCGACATTCTGAACTAGTCTTGTCCAGTTTGTTTTCTGACCCAGACTCGCCCCTTCGATCGATATTTTCCAGTTCGAAAGGGCGTAGCAGTGTGTAGTGGCCCGGTCCGGCCACTCATAGTCCGTAATGTATCAGGCCTTGGCTGCTCTAGGTGACTCGATGCGGAGTTTGTCTTCTTCAGTATGAGTTCCATGGCCTTAGGTGCTACCGTACCGCTAAGCTGTACGCCACCACTGTCTCGCACTTCTTGCTGAAGTGCATGCCGTTGTATTCCTCCCCTCTGATGGCACTAATCCCCCGGGTGTTGAAGAAGTCCTCCGGGAGCACCCGGACTTGATTCTCGTCACACCCATGTGGCCCACGAGCCATTGGTTCCCAGAGCTCCTCGACATGGCGCAAGACGGTCCTCTTCCGCTCAATCTCACTCCCGCCACTCTTCTTCAGTCAAGAAGCGGGGTCGGACACCCTTGCCCTTCAAGGCTAAACCTGGTCGCATGGCGGCTGTCCGACTAGGCCTTCGCTCTCAGGGGTTTTCCACGCGCACCGTGGATCTGTTGGTCGCCTCTCGGCGTAAGTCTACAAACGATCTGTATGATCTTCGCTGGGCCACCTGGTTTGCGTTTTGTCAGGAGAGAAAGTTTGACCCGCTTCGTCCCTCAATGGTTCAGTTCGTGGAGTTCCTCTCTCACTTGCTTAGAACTAGGAACTCTTCCTCTCAAACCTTGTCAGGTTATAGGGCGGTCTTGATTAGCACGATCTCGTTGTCTTTAGGTTCCAAGTTTACGGGGAATCTCTCGGCTTTGCCAGTTTCTCACTTCCTGGACGCTGTGCGCCTCCAAGCCCCGTCCAGAACGGTCCAGTGTCCTCAGTGGGACATCTTTTTGGTTCTGGTTTTTTCTCTGGGTCAAATTTGAACCCCTGGAGTCGTTGTCTCTTAAGCTTCTGACTCTCAAGACAGTTTTTTCTCATTTCTTTCGCCACTCCCGTCGCCATCAGTGGTTTGCATGCTCTGAGAGGTCTCACCAAGGATGTCAGTTCGAGGAGGACTTCTCGTCTGTCTCCCTTTCTTTTCTCCCGGAGTTCCGTGCAAGAACCAGTCTGGTTATGTTTCCTCTCCCTTGGCCTCTTTTTCGAGTCTTCGCTCCGTTCTGGGTCCTGATGATCGTGATATCTTCCTCTGCCCCGTTAGGGCTCTTCGTTCTTCTGGCTCGTACCAAGTCCTTCAGAAGGGCTAAACGTCGCCTGTTCGTCTCCTTTAATCCCAAGTACTGCAGCGATGTGGCTAAGGGTACTGTGTCCCGTTGGTTTCCTCGACCTCATTAAGTTGGCCTATGCCCGCTCGCTGGTTAGGTTACCTGATAACCCCATTCGCGCCCACGAGTTGCGGGCCATCAGCTCTTCCCTGGCGGTAGTCAAGGGTGTCCCTCTTGTGAAGGTTATGGCCTCAGCGTTCTGGTAGTCGCAGAACACCTTTCTTCAGTTTTACCTGAGGGATATCTCTGCTCAGGGCGAAGACGACTCCTTTTCCATCTAGAAGGTGGTCGTTTCGCAGGTCCCGGTCTCCTTGTAGTGTGAGTTCCGGTGTTTTTTGTGCCTCTGTTTTTTGTCTGTGTTCTTTGGTATATCATTGACATGACTGTTTGGGGGTATTTATTTGCATATTTTCAGGGATGTTGTACATCTTTCGGGGGATTCTCTTAGGAGTGTTTCCCCTCTTTTACTGATATGCTTTTGGGGTTGTTGGTGTGTCAGTTGGCACGCATCACCCTCCACCACGGTGGTAATCTGCAGTTGTTTTGAGTGTTGGTATAGTATGATTAAATTAGATTGGTGGATTTTGATTAATCCTACTATCTATTTAATTTAATACTTACCAACACTCAAAACAAAAAATGTTCCCTCCCAGCCTCCCTCCTGATGCGGGGCTGTAAAATTACATGAATGACATATCCGGTGCCCCAAGGGTGCGCGTCATACCCGGAAGTAAGGGGAGTCACTCCCGCTACTCCCTGCGGTATGGGTGCAGTCCCTTGGGGCCACTTTCGTTTTAGCTATGTGCTAGGGTAAGGTTCCAGGTTGTTTTAGGCTAATGCAGTTGTTTTGAGTGTTGGTAAGTATTAAATTAAATAGATAGTAGGATTAATCAAAATCCACCATTTCTATTCGACTAAAAAAAAACAACGTACAGAGAGAGAGACGATCATACAGATTGTCGAGTTCGGTAGACTTTCTTCATGCATTCACAGTGAAAACGAAAACAGTTTGTAGCGTGAGTACATTCCCTTGACTGAATTGCGTAAGCTTTTCTGTGGTTGGTCAGTTACGTCCGATGGCAATGCGTCATTTTTATGTGTTCGGCTATGATTTCGAAAGGAAGATTTGGATGTTTTCAAAGCTATTGAGTGACTTCCATGAAAATTATTTATCACACCATAGATGTGAGGAAAGAAGAGATTGACAAAGGATGCCAACACGAATTTGACAGGGATTGGACAGTAAGATCCGTGTAGACGAGCCGCGAAAAAAACTTGATGTCGGAGGCAAAATCTTGTTTGAGTACTTTGACGATACAATCGACTTCGCTTTTTTGTTTTGGGGTCCCTCACGTCCCTGCATGTAACATCATCTTCCGTTATTGTTGTGTTTTCCAGGTCGGCTGGTTTCCAAAGGCTTATGTCAAATTACTGGAACCAGACAAAGGAACTATGGCCAAAACTGTGTAAGTGGTTATTAGCATGTTTTATGACTAGATGCAACTATTTTTTAAAGACTGAAACCCTTATTATATGACTATTAATGTAATGAGAATCCCCCGAAGACGGAGTGTGGATGCCTACATGGCGGAGTAATAAAAAACGGTCACACACGTAATGTTCTCATCCCTAGCTGATAAACTTTTACCATAGTGTTCAGGTGCTTCAGCCGTTAGGATCACCCCTGGAGTCCTTTAGCCAGGGAACGAAAACAACAAAACAACAACAATATAATGAGAAACTATTGTAACAAAATCAGAGTTTTGCATAGAATTTGCAATACAATGCGCCATATACATGTAGTTTGTAAAATATGTTAATTATTTAAAATAAACAAACTTTTGTTTGTGTATAACTAAAAAAACATTATAACTAAAAGGAACTGTAGGCGCTGCATTGCGTTATTCACATTTTTTATGACTGTGTGTGTGTGTGTTTCAGCTCCCAAACTTCTAGTCCCATGGGAACGTTGGAGAGAAACGAGAGTGCCAGGTCCTCACCTGCAGTAGACAAAAAAGAGGGAGGTGAGTGAAGTTAGGGAGAAAGGTGGCAGAGTGGTTAAAGACCCACCAGATCACGTGTCAAACTCACGGGTTTCACATGTTTTCTGTCTTATAGCTGGAAATAAATCTAGTTTTGACCAGGTCTCACTACCATACAAATGCCCCCAAAATTCAAAGCGAAACATCATTTTAAAGAGCAGCCTCAATTTGAACATGGGGACGTTTCTATGTGGGTCACAGCTAACCAGAAAAAAACAAGGGACTTAATCGTGGTGCGTCAGTGTATCTTTAAGACGTTCGCCTGCCAAATGTAATGCGTGACTGCAGCGTGAGCGACCCAGGTTCGAATCCCGGCCTCGCCCTTTCTTTCTAGTTTGACATGAAAATCGAACTGAATGTCGGGTCCTTTGGATGGGGACTTAAAACTAGTCTGACCCCCGTGCGCTTTACGCATGTAAAAATCCCACGGCAGTTGAAAGTCGGTAAGAGCTGGGAGAAATCCCGCTGCCTGGTATGGCCAAATTGATAGCTAGGTTTTCCAAGTGTGCCCACACCCCCTCCTCACCCTGTGCCCCCCCAAAAATAAAAAATTGGGTAGGCGCTGCACTTGCGGCGATGCGCTCTCAGGGGGAGAGCAGACCGAATTTCACAGAGATAAGACTGACTAGAATATACCAAATGCCAACCCCCCCAAGTGATAGTATAATGCATTTGAATAGGCATTGAATATTATTCTGTTTTGTGCGGATACTTATACTCAATAAAAGAACAAGCTCTGTTGCATTTTCAATGGTTAACACTGGCTTGGTTACTTGTAGTGAGTTGCTTGTACACACACCTACAATCCTCATCTTGCAGCATTTTTATTCAGCCGACACATTCCGATTTTGGAGGAGCTCAAAGGAGAAAACTATATGGAAGATATTTTTGGAAAAAAAGCAGGAGAATGGACCAAAAGTCAGAAAGATAGTAGATAACACAAAGCAAGGAAAAAGGCAGAGTCAAAGAGAGACAGATTAGAGGAAGTTACAAGCACAGAACTTCCAGAAGGTGGGGGAACTATTTGTACGTAAGACCCCCCCCCCCCCCCCCCCCCCCCCCCCCCCCCCCCCCCCCCCCCCCCCCCCCCCCCCCCCCCCCTTTTTGAAGCTGTCATAAAAACATCAACATTTTGTGTTTGAGGGTTTGCACCTTGTAATAAAGTGTCCCTTAAAGACCCACCAGATCACGTTTCAAAATCACAGGTTTCACGTGTTTTCCCTCTTATAGCTGGTAAGAAATCTTGTTTTGATCAGGTTTGACAAATGCCCCTAAATTCAAAATGAAACATCATTTTAAAACGCAGCCTCAATTTGAAGTTGGGGGCATTTCAATGGCTTGGAGTCATAACGGACTATCTTTAGATAGTCCATTGGCGTATTATTGAGCCTATTACAAAAACAGATAACTTGCATCAAACAATGACTGCAGTTCTAAATATATGAAGGGGTTTTTACTTTTTATATTTCTGCAGTCTTTATACAAGTTAGTAGTTTTCGTACTGAGTTCAATAATATGTCAATGGACTATCTAAAGATAGTCCGTTTTGACTCCAAGCCATCGAATTTTGTATGTGGGTCACAGCTACCCAGCAAAAAACCAAGGGCTTAAAGGACGAAAAATATGGTGCATCTCCACGTCTTCAGGATCCTTTTGCTTTTTTCCCTGCAGAGTACTACGTGGCCATGTACAGCTATGTGTCTGGGGAGCCCACGGACCTGATCTTCAACGAGGGGGACATGATCCTGGTCAGCAAGAAGGACGATGACTGGTGGACGGGAACCCTGGGGGAAAAGACCGGCATGTTCCCCTCCAGCTACGTCAAGAAGGTGGAGATTCAGGTCAGTGGGCAGAAACAAGAAGGGTTGAATTTTTGACATGTGCACAATTAGCAAATAATAATACGGTGGAACCTCCCTTATAAGACTTTCAAAAATCACCCAAAATGAGGTCTTATAAGGGAGGGGTCTTATAAGGGAGGTAATTTTAATACTTACAAAGAAGGGAATTGTCTCGGAGAAGTAGTGTCTTATGTGGGAGGGAGTCTTATAATGGGAGGTCTTATAAGGGAGGTTCCACTGTAATAATAATTTTATTTCATATAGCGCTAAAATCCATACAGTAGTATGCTCGATGCGCTTTACAAAAGCATTGAAAGATGAAAAACATGCATTAAAATCAGCAAGAAAGTCATACTGCCAACATTCCAATGCAAAGAAATAAAGTAACAAAAATAACATGATTCTCACTCACTAAAACATCCACCCTCGTTCACCAGCACTGTCACTCTCTGATAACACCTCACCTTCACAGAAACTAATGAAAATGTAAGCAAGCAAGCAACAGGAAGGAAAGCACCAATACATGCGTACTCACGGCCCATTCTCTCTCTCTCTCTCTCTCTCTCTCTCTCTCTCTCTCTCTCTCTCTCTCTCTCTCTCTCTCTCTCTCTCTCTCTCTCCCTCTCTCTCTCTCTCTCTCTCTCTCTCTCTCTCTCTCTCTCTCTCTTCTCTCTCTCATCATATACAGGATCCCTGATACAATTATATCAGCGACACACTTTTCGTAACATGAATATAGATATTCTGGCCACAACAAAATAAACAAAGTCTAACAATATAAGCCTAAAAGAAAGAAAAATACCATAGACGAAAAGAGTGGCATCTTTGCTGCCAGCTATGTCAAGAAGGTGGAGATTCAGCCTTTTTCAGGTCAGTTGGGAGAAGGAAGAGAACAACTAAACAAACAACCAGACACCATACATACAAACAAGTACACAACAAGTGCATGGATGCTCCTTCTTTCAGGATGTCCTGAATTGCAGGATTTTTAAATTGCCTAGAGCCGGCGTCGCCGGATTATGAGAATTTGAGAAACAATGATTTTCTTACACACACACACACACACACACACACACACACACACCTGTTCAATAAAAAAAAAAAAAGGCCTATATAGCCATTTGCTATATTCAAAGGAATGTTTAGCAGCCTTCTTTCAGTAAGTTTACAAAATTTGGTCTTGATAGGTTAGCTAGATACGCTTGTTTACAAGCACCCAATTTCTATGAGCTGCCTGACGGCAGGCCCAGGCCTGCATTGAGAATAGACAGTGGCAGCATCAGTCACAATAGTGTTAACAGTAAAATAACGCTATTTACACTAGACACAACAAGTGAAACTTTTAGTAGATTTGCCTTTATCAACCTAACAGCATATACAAAAACAACTAAACAATACTAACGCGTTTGCCTTAAGTCGAGTAAACCCAAGTTCGAACCTGGGTACAGGGGATTTTTCCTCTCACTTTGCACTAGGCCTTACGGTCTGAACGTGGAATCTTTCGGATGAGATGATAAACGGAGGTCCTGTGCGCCCATGCACTTAGCACACGTTAAACCCAGTGGCAACGAAAAACGTCATTTGGTCAAAATGTACCCCCCACCCCAGCCACCCCTTTCCTTCCTTATCAGTCGCACAAAAACTGCATGCAAAAAAAATAAAAAGGGGGTGGCGCGCTTCTGGCTGCGACACGGTCTCCAGGTGGGAGCAACCCGAATTCACAGAGACACCTCTGTGACTATAAAGTACCTAATACCTAATACCTCTTTACATCCAAGACAAACAAACAAACAAGCAAAACAAAAAGGATCTCTAAAAGTAAAAGTACTGAATTCTTGACATACACACAATTAAATTCCATCCCTCTGTGTGTGTGTGTGTGTGTGTGCTCGCATGCATGCATGTATTCATGCGTTTGTGTGCAATGCGCACATTTATGTGTATGCCTCTATGTGTGTTCATGCCTATGTCCATATTTGTATGTTGGCATGTCTGTGCATGTGCATGCATGTGTGTGTGTGTGTGTGTGTGTGTGTGTGTGTGTGTGTGTGTGTGTGTGTGTGTCTTGTCTTGTCTGTATGTTTGTCTTCTTTCTGTGTAACTGTATATACAAGTGTGTATGTTTGTGTGTGAGTGATGCATGTACATATTTATCAGTTAGATATGTGTCTTATTTTGAAAGTGTGGGTATGTTTTTATGTAAACAAATCATCATTCTTTGTTTGCCCCTACATGTTGTGAGATGAAAATATGTGTGACTATAGTAGCATTGTAAGCCTTCTTAACTAGGAGTTGGGGAGAAAGAGAGACAGAGACATGATAGACAGATGGAGAGACAAAGTGAGAGAGAGAGAGAGAGAGACAGAGAGAGAGGTTATGAATTTTTAAAATTGCTTAAAATATAATTATGTGAATATCTTTTCCATATTTATGTTATGGATATTCAATACTCCTTGATTTCAAACACAACATTGACAATTAAGTTAGTTGTCAAGCATGTATGAAGACATATTAAAAAACACCCATGTGCAGTTATAAATGCGCATTCATGCTTAAACGGATACTTGCACATATTTGCACTTTACAAATTGTAAAAATGGTTTGAATTATAACATACATTTTACCAGATATTAAGCTGTAATGTTAGTTTTTTCTTGGTTAATTGAATCAATGCGTTGCCATTGAACTTTTTTTTTTTCCTATTTAGAATCCATTTGATTATGTTATTGTTAACTTTTTAATCATTGAAAAAAAAGAAGTTATGGTTTTTGTAATCATTGAATTTTATTTAATCATTGATTCTATTTACATGTCATTCAGAGAGAGAGAGAGAGAGAGAGGTTATGAATTTTCAAAATTGCTTAAAATATAATTATGTGAATATCTTTTCCATATTTATGTTATGAATATCAAACACAACACCAATATTGCATTAGAATATGCATGTGGCTGATGTGTGCATGGAATTTATTTGCTTTATTTGTTATTCATTAATTTTATCTGGTCACAAGAGTCTGCTATTGAAAATGTGTAAATTTCATTAGCCCTCCGCCGCCCCTGGTGTGGGGGCTATTACATTTGTTCGTGTCTGTTTGATTGTGTTATTTTTTTCCCTTGGTTTATCTGTATTAGTGTATACTATCTCATTACTATTTTGTTCACGCGTGTGCACTCGAACCCTGCACCAGCACAGGAGTGGTGTGATTTTGTGTTCATTGCACACACCTCATGCACTGCGTGTGTTGCACTTGTGGTTCTTCTTCTTTCCATTGCAGTTCAGATTCACATGGGTGCTACTCTTTCATTTTTACACTGATTTCAGTATTTTTTTAATTTTACCTGAACTTCAGTATTTTTTAATTCATCCCCCAAAGAAAAATGACCACAAGCGATTTGGGGCATTTTGAACTTGGTTGTTCTATCTTGGAAGTTTACAAAGGCAATGTAATCATTTTACAAGGCTTATCAGACTCAAACTGTCTATTATTTTAACTGTCTGTCTATCTCGTTATCTCTCTCTCTTAATTTGCCCCCCTGAATCGTCCAACTGGGGTTTGCCCCTGTACCCTGCCGGGGCCATGGGTCCCTGGACCCCGCCTTTCATTTTTTTGTTATTTGTGGGAGTTGCACCCATGGATTCAGGATGAGTGCTGTTGTTTGTAATACAGTGCATCAGCCCCAAACAGGTCTTAATAGGGAGGTGGACAGTCAGTAGTCCGGGCATGAAGGGGGGGAAATTGTTCAAATGTTTTTGGGTTGCAACGTCTTAGAGGGATTTTAATAGGAAAGGTCTTAGTAGGGAGGTTTGACAGTAACAGGAGACTGAGATAGCAAAGGACTCTTGTTTGATGGTTTTGAGGATGGATCAGTGCTCATGAGTAACAATGCTTATACTGTTCTTAACATGCAGATTTCATGATTGTGTTGAAGATATTTGCATCAAAATAAGAATATTTTCCCACTGATGATTGCATTTTTTCTCTCAGTAGTTAACTTCAATTTTAAGTCCGTTTGTCACTTTTTAAAAAAAGCTATGGCCACATTTTATGTGCAATTATATGTATGGTACGCTCTTTGGTCAAAGCAACAAATCATTTCTTATGTACATATTTAATGGTTGAGTTGATTGTGAGTGTAAACATTCTTTGCTTATTTATAGCCATTTGAAATGTGCCATGAAGTTTTGTCTGTGTTTATTTTGCTTCTCGGTTGTTGTTTTGTTGTTGTTTTAGAGCTTTAGATTTGACTTTGTCACACAGTTTGTGTGAAAGTCTTTTGATTTCAAATATGCAAGAGACATGCTTTTTTTAAAATAAATAAAATAGTGCATGCATGGAGAGGCATACATTTAATGATAGACATTTAAGATCCAGTTACTTCGAACTTAAATTCGTCATAGCATTTTGTGACATTGTGCCCCTTATGTTTACAGCGATCTGAAAGTACTGGATCACAAGAAAGTGATTTCATGGTATTTACCGACAGTTTTTGTTCTTTCTGCCAATGAGTTCAGTTTGTTGTGTTCTGGCTGTGTTTAATGGGAGTGGGATGGTAGTGATTTGGAGTTGGTGTGCCGACAGAAAGCGGGATTAAAGGAGATTAGTTGTAATGAATATGTTCTAAGAGCCCTGGGAATAATCCTGAGGTATGGGTTTAGGAGTCCTTTTTGCTGATCTTGAGTTGCGCTTTGGTTCAAAATGTGCTTGTGAAAAATGACGTTGATATGATTTGCGTGCTGTGAGCGTTGACTACAAACTATTTTTTTCTGTTCATTTTGTTGTAGGATGAAAAACATGGAAGGAAATAGTTTGGCTAATGGTACTATGCTTTGCCACACAATTTTTGGTTGTTGTTTTATGGGGGGGGGAGCGTAGAAAAACAACTGCTTGGGTTAAAAATAGAAGTTTCTGTGCAACCATTTATATGTTTTAGTATCTTGGATTAGTCATCGACAAGATAACTCTTTACACCCAGAACCTGTAGAAAGCAAATGAGGGATTTGTCCTATTTACTTTTTGGGGGGTTGTAGTTAGTGATACAAGGTTATGTTTTTAAAAAATCAGAACCAGGTCTGTTTCCATCAGTAACACGCATTTACATTTTCTTATTTTACCCTCCTTTATCCTTGTCCTTTAGGCTTAGCCACAGTTCTGCCATTGTCTGAATACCTCATCTTTCCCAACCTCGAGTCTTGTTTTGCTTCTCTGTTCTATTTCGCATGTCATCTTGCATTTTACAATTTCTTTTGTGATTTATTTGTAGATCTGATGGCACCAATATTGATAATAGCTGGTTGACATGTTGTTTTATGTGGATTTAAAAGTTTTTTTGCATTTTTCTGATACCACCAATATTGATAACAGCTGGCTGACATGCTGTTTTATGTGGATTTAAAAGTTATTTTGTTCGTTGTGTTTTTCCTAGCGTTTGTTCCATGCCACATCATACTTCTCAATGAACAGAACTGTTCTCACAATTCTTGAATGTAAATTCCCAGTCTCTGGCATTTAATCACAATCTCCTCTGTGTCCTAAAAAGCAGTACTGAAATAAAGCACGGACTTCTATGCAAGAAACACAGAATTTTAATACAAAATTCAGAAGGAATTATTTGGAAATAATTAAGGGGAGTAATTTCATGGTGTGTGGGAGTGATCTTGCCTTATTCAATCGGTCAAACAGGGGAAGCTACTCTACCAACAGGTAGATCCCCAGCTCTCCGGCTGTCGCCTCGTGTGCTTGAGTAGACTTTCATTATGTAGAACACCGTGCGTCATTCTAAATTTGATGTCATTTATATTTTTACGTCACATTTTGCAAGTTCTATCAGTTTGCGGATACTGGCCACCCCTCATTTTTCTAAAAAAAAATGTTTGCAAGTCGCTGACTCGCATCCTGCTGTTTCAAGCTTCAACGCCATGCCACCATTGTTGCTATGGTTTTGACCGAGTAAGTCGAAGTAATTAACTCTAATTTTCACAAAGTGCTCTTCCCTATTTTTTCCCCCCAAAATCGTCTATTGGCACATTGAGAACAGTGCCCAGACATTATACAGCTGCAACAGGGCAATAAGGAAAACTCTCCAGAAGATGCAAGGTTAAAATGACATCGATCAGAGTAATGCTTTTCAAAATGAATTGTTATAGTTTTCGCTCTGTTGATAAAGTAGCCCCTATTCATCTTCCACTCCCCCATCCCTGCACCAGTCCTCCCCTGCAAAAGTTTGATCCTACCTTTCCCTAATGATCTTTTCTTCTTTTAAACAAAATTCCATATCCATGAGATGTATATCAAGTGTGTTTTTGGAAGTTGGTAAGTCTCCACCCTCCCAACGCCCGTTTTGCTCTTCCGATATCCCTGCTTCTTTTTGTGTGTAACATATCGTGGATAAGTTCTTTACATAAAAATGTGTTCACTTGTTAAAATCATATAAAAAATGTTTTAATTTTACCACGAAAGTTCACTTTTGAATAAATAAATTAGAATACTGGACACTTATAGAAAGATTGTAATTAATTATGATGACGATGTGCTATCTGACTTACTTTTAAAATAATCTTTTATTTGGTGCACATCTGGAATAGAAGAACAACAAAACTCCATATGAAGTTAAAAGAAAGGAAAAGAAAACGTGTATAGTCAAAAAAGAGAAATTGGAAAAAAGAAATGTTTAAAACTATATAAGCTAAAGGCTTTTACAAGTTCAAGAATGATACCTTTATTTATTTTTATTTTTTGACAAATTGAAATAGAAAATGAAGTAACGGAAGGTCTCATTGTTACGAACCGAAAAATAAATATGAATATGTGTATTGCATGTTGCTGTATTTTCCTCTGTTGCATGCTCTTATGTTCTCTCCTTCGGTTTTATCACCTGACTTGTACTGCTACAACCACCGTTACTGTCATCTTGGGGATTGTCAACAAGCAGCCGTCAGCAGGGACCGCCGACATGTATGGAGGCTTGTTTGCTAACTTCAGCTCTAGCGTATTTGACGATGGCAACACACAATCAGTAAGCGATCCGACCTTTAACAGCAAGCCTGTTGCGCCACCGAGACGCAGCCGTAGCAAGAGGGGCAGCGAGTCGGACAGCTCTTTCGGGAATTCCCCAAGCAAGAACGCTGACTCCGGGTTCGACATGATGGGGGCCTTTGGGACTTCCCCAGTGATGGCTCCTCCGAGACGAAGACGAAGCAAGCAAGATATGAATCCCGATGACTCCCCTTTCAGGCCAGTCTCCGGCAACGTGGATGGGGTGTTTAACTTCAGTCCCAACATGGATCCCTTCCCTTCCCAGATTCCCGAGGAAGGCCACTTCCAGGGGGGGTTCCTTGATCCGTTTTCCGCAGAAGTGGACAGAACCCTGTCTTCAGCAGCGTTTCTTCAGAGCGAATCGGTGGATGACAGCGTCAAGACTGAGACAGGACCGTCTGTCGGGGGTGGCAACCTTTTCGATTTGGATTTTGGCAGTCTGATGTCGACAGCCGGGCCATCCTCTGCGGTCAGCCGCCAGGACAGCAAGTCGTCGCACGGCCTGCAGTCATCGACCAGCCACGAATCGCCAGTGACCGTTTCCTTTTACATCGGGTCCAGCACCAGTTCCGCAGCCGAGCTGACCGCTATCGGGGATTGGGAGGCAAGAGCCAGCGCTGACTTGTTTGGGGGAGGAGTCACATCGCCTTCTCTGGATCCGTTCAAGTCTGCTGGGAGCTGGGACAAGCCGGCGCCGCTGGTTAGCGCTGATGGGGTGTGTGAGCCAGCCTTCTCTCCGCCTGCTTTGCCGCAGATGTTTGCCGGTCAGGGTGTGCCCGCTTCCTTTAACGAGGCCTTGGCTGCTGCACAGTTTGTGGAGGAGGAGGTGCTCTTTTGTTCTCAGCGTTGTACCGTGTTGTGTGTGGTTATTGTTTCTTTGTGTTCTTACTCAAAAGTCATTTTTTTAAAAATGAAAAGAAAAGGGAAACAAAAACCTTAACCTTGGAGGCGTTTTTGGCCAGCTTATTTGCTGGCCTTTGCCAACCCCTACTGAGTTAGTTGGAAGTGTGGGGGGCTGATGTTTCTGCCTTTTGAAAACAGTCCCCAGTCTTCCAACCCAGTAGGGGTTTACAAAGGACAGCACAAACATTTTCCCAAGTTATTTTTTTTAATTTTTTTTAATTTTCATGTTACCGTATTTTTCTGACTATAAAGCTCACCTGATTATAAAGCGCACCCCCCAAATTTTACACAAAATTCAGATTTTGTTAGTACACTTTCTTTCTATTTTGTTCATCATATTATAAGGCGCAGGGGTCTCAGTCTGTGATAAAAAGTATCGCCTTATAGTCCGTAAAATACGGTAATTTTTGTTAATGTTTCTCAGTAAGAACACAAAAAAACCATGCTTTCTCCAGAGTCGGAAAGTGTCTTTGCATTAATTTGTGGTTATTGTGTTTTGCTGTGGTGGTTCATGACGTGTTTGCGTAGCGCCTGGCTTATGTTGTGGGATGCTTTGAGTGTTGTGAGCTTTTGTTAACTTTTTAGCAAGCTTTACAGAGGCACATAATCTTTATCTTAGAATCTACTTTTTTTCTTCTCTAAAGCATGGCGGTGTAAAATTGCTCGAGTTGCCTTTAAAAGGTGACACTTGGCTGCAGAGTGAGAGTTGATACGTGCTTTGTGTGAGATTTGCAGAGCTGGGTGATGGTTGGTCCCTAACCCTCCACCCCCCTACCCTCTTCCATCACTCCCTTTCTGATTTGGAGTGTGGGTTCAACGTTTTGCAGTTTGAAAATAGCATTTGGGTCTGTTATTTTCCCAGAAAAAAATTTCTCACTTGAAAATCTTTAAATCTTTTAAAAATCTTACAGAACTTGGATATCATACATCGCAATCCTAAGCTGGCTGTTGGTAATTTGTTTTTTGTTTTTCTTTTACTTAGTGGTTATTTGTGTGTGTTTTGTTGACTTTTTAAAATATTTGTTTTATTATAAAGATAACAGTTTACAAAATCATTCCAATATTTGTTCGAACATTACTCTTATTTGCAGTGAGAATTTTGGTTTCACTTGATAATGTCCCCCCCCCCCCCCCCCCCCGTGGGGATACTGAGGGGATCTTTGTACAAATAGTTCCCCCACCTTCTGGAAGTTCTGTGCTTGTAACTTCCTCTAATCTGTCACTCTCTTTGACTCTGTCTTTTCCCTTTGTGCTTACTGTCATCTGCTATCTTTCTGCCTTACCAGGCCATTCTCCTGCCTTTTTTCAAGAAACACTTTCAAAAACATTTCCTCCAGCCGAAGTCTGACTTGCTGGGCCTGACTATTTCTTAGTTAGGCGCATAATTGATAGGAAAAATTGATAGGAAACTGTCTGAGCGATCGAAGAAGAAGAAATTTGATGATGTTTGCCTTCTTCCGTTTTTGCTCCTTGAAGTCACTAGTTTTTCTTGTATTTGTTTCCCTATTTCTTAGAAAAGACATTGAATTTATGTTAAAAAATTCAGGGGGGGGGGGGGGGGGGGGGGGGGGGGGGGGGGGGGGGGGGGTCTGAAAAAGCAAAATCAACAGCAGCATCAACACAACAACAACAACAAAACGAATATGTGTATTTTGATAATTTATCATTATTATAGTTCAGCTTTATAATGAAGCTTTTTCTTTCTCTTTTTTCCCCATTACAGCCGGGACAGAAAAGCGCCAAGAAACCAGGTAAGTCATGCAGGGGTATGAAGCATTGTTTGTTTGTTTCCAGTTAGCAATTACACAAGTAGAACTCGTAAGATAGGACATACTTATGTATAGGTATGCATGCATTCGATGCTCAAGCACACACACCCATACATGGGTGCAACTTTTCCTGGTATGCAAGGATTTCCTGTTTTTGAATGTTACCAGAAAAGGAAGTTCCTTTATATTTTATTTGTCAAACAAGATCTTTGTGTGTCTACTGTATTTTTCAAACACTTTAAAATAAGCATTTGTATAATTTGTGGAAAAAGCAAACTAAAATAACTTCATAAATCAGTTTTTGCTTGAACTGCAGCGGGGCATTACCCCTGGACCCCGACCTTTCATTTTTTTTGATTTTGTGTAGTTGCACCCATGCCCATATCATGCACACACATTTGTACACACACACACGCTCTCTTTCTCTCTCTCTCTCTCCCTCTCCCTCCCTCCCTCCCTCCCTTTCTCCCCCTCCTTCCCCCCTGTCTCCCTCTCTCACACACAAGAGGTGGTGAGGGGGAAGAGGGGGGGAAGAGGCACAGAGAGGGATAAGGATGGGGAAATTTTGGAATTTAAAGTACAGGGAAAAAAAAGAAAAAAAAAGTCACATCATGCAAACATAAAAACAGCAAAGGATAACACTCCTCATCATTATCAGTAATAGTAAGATAGTAATAAACAAATCAAGTTATATCATACAAAAGTATTAAACACATATATGTTATCACATTTTATAACAAAATCAGCAATCATAAATATCATCATTCACATGTTTTCTTTTAATCTCTGAAATAGAATATTTTGATACGCGTTTTTGAAAGAAGTAATGCTGCTTTTCTGCTTAAGATTAGTTGTTAAGGAATTCCAAAGAGTACCACCTGAGTATGTTATGAGGTGGTACACACTGTTTCTCTTCTCTCTCTCTCTGACACACGCATGCCAACTTGGAGCTTAGAAGTATATGCAGAAAAAGTATGATCTTTTAATTTTTGCCTGTGAATCGTGTGATCCCTTGATCACTGAATAAAGTACTTTAAAACTTTTATGCTATTGAAATGGCTACAACAATTTGTCATGTCTGTTTCATTGTTAAGGTTTTATTATTTGCCATTGTTATAATGATTAGCAAAGTGGCATAGAAACTGTAAAGGGGATTTTGTAACTGCTTGCCCTCATCATCCTTTGATTAAATTAACCATGATTTTTGTTCCCATTGATATTTCATTGATGACTGACAATGTTAAGCCAACCATTTCTTTGGTTGGGTTTCATTTTTACCTTCGTGATAAATCAGCAAAACGGCCTACTAGCTTATTGTAAGAAATTGTATCCATTTGTATAATCTTAAGCTTTTGATCTTTGACCTTTATTTCTGTGTCTTTGAGACTGAAATGTAGATCGAATGTATTTAGAAAAAAAAAAGAGTTTACCATATATATTTTTTTTACTATATAAGGCAATACTTCCCCAGACTGAGACCCCTGCAGCTTCTGATGTGACTAATGATAGAGTAAGAAAATATAGCACCCAAATCTGATTTTTATGTAAAATTTGGGGGGTGCACCTTATAATAAGATGCGTCTTATAGTCTGAAAAATATGTTAATTGGGTAGGTTTCATAAAATGCCCCACGACCCCTTTGATTATTGAATATATTTACTAACGAATATTTTTTTATTTATTATTCCATTGAGATTTTAACACTGACTCAGATATTTTGCAGTCAACAGTTTCATTGGTTGTGTTGTCAGAAATCGCCATGGTGATTGCCCCGTACACAGCGACGGGTAACGGTCAATTGTCGTTGGAGCCAGGCAACCTGATCCACGTGCGACAGAAGTCACCCAGAGGATGGTGGGAGGGAGAACTACAGGTGTGTGTGTGTGTGTGTGAAAAGTCAAAAATACTTTATTATCACATTAGGTGAAATTACAGTGTGGTCTCGTACAAGCACAATACAAGCAATAAAACATATTTGCATGCATTAAAAATGGAAACAAGTGTGTGTGTGCGTGGGCACATGTGTGTGTGTGTGTGTGTGTGTGTGTGTGTGTGTATAACTGTCACTGGAGCCAGGCAACCTGATCCACGTGTGACAAAAGTCACCCCGAGGATGGTGGGATGGAGAACTACAGAGGGTGTGTGTGTGTGAGAGAGAGAGAGTGAGAACACCATCCCCCTTCCCACATCCCCTGCACCATAGCCCACCCACCCACCCATCACCCATGCATGTATCCATGGTTGTGACAGACAGGGAAGGCAGAGGAAGGGTTTTTACAAAATGTCTGGATGGAGAACTAAAGGCAGCTTTCCTTGAAAGGTGATGGATTTTCTAGCCTGACCGAAAAGATTTAACAGACAGCCGAAATATTTAGATTTGAGGGAAGCAATTTTGACGAAGAAGGAACAGTTTATATTTGTACATGATTAATGCATGAATAGAAATAATAAAAGGGGGAATGGTTGAACCGGTGGATCTGCAGTCAGAGGTTTCTCTCAGACATTTGCATGAGTAACAAAGTACGCTTCTCCATCCACATTGACAGCTGTATTATACTTTCCAGGCTTGAGGTCCCGAAAAAGGGGATTGATCGTTTTTAAATGTTTGGGTTATTAGTAGTAGAGGCCAACACAAGGACACACTAAAGGATGCTGCTGCACCCAAGTACTTCACTGACAAGGGTCTGTTGTATTATATTCTCCAGGCTCGGGGCCAGAGGAAGAAGATCGGCTGGTTCCCTGCGGACTACGTGAAACCCCTGGGCTCCTCCAGTGCCCGGTCCACCCCTGACCCCAAGATCACCCTGGGGGCGGTGAGTGAACGTGGCAGGGACACCCTCCTCCCTTTCCATGGGTGGTCCTCTTCAGGCTAAGCATCTGATTTTTGTTTTATTGTGTGGCCTGCAGATGAGGTTGGGTTTGTTTTAAAATTGAGGTGCAAGCTCCCTTTCTAGCTTCCTGTATTTTGTCCCTACTTCCCTCCCCGTGGGGATACCAGGGGGTCTTTCTTAAAAATAGTTATCTTTGACTCTGCCTTTTCCCTTTGCTTTCTATCATCTACTATCTTTCTGACTTATTGGCCCATTCTCCTGCCATTTAAAAAAAAATCTTCTGAATAATTATTTTCCTTTGAGCTCCTCCGAAATCGGAATGTGCCGGCTGTACGCAGTGGGGAGACCAGTGAAAACTGAAACCAGACACATACGTACCTTATCCATTATGGCTATATGGCCTGGGAACGCAGAAGAAGAAGAGGAAGTCCCTACTTCCATTTCCATGTCATGCCATGGAATTGTGCATTGCCTCAAGGAGAGCTTGTAAAACCTCAGTTTAAAAAGAAGGAAAGTGGCACAGTGGATAAGAAATTCACCTGCCGATTTCAATGCGT
>CM065690.1:48360959-48383459 GCA_017654935.2 Phymorhynchus buccinoides
CCAGTGAGAACTGCAACCACTACCTCAACACTTCCAGTATGTCAGCAGTGCTCCCACAACTTAGCTTGCCTTCTCAGCAGTAGAAGCTACATATGTTGTTCAAGTTACAGTACATGGAATCAGGGGAATGAAAGCTCATCCTGCATCCAGTGCAACAAATGTGTTGTTTAAATTCCGTGCAATGGAAACCAGATTTGTAATGTAGGATGTCATGAGCAGAGCTGGTAGTTGTAGCAAAGACTCTAAAAGGGTAAGATGGACTACTTAAGAGTTACGGCGAGCCGGGCTGATAGAGTTAACGTTAGTGGGGTAGTTATCCAAAGTATAACTGACTCTTGAAAAGATAACTCTCTCAGGTTTCAAAAAAAGAGTTAATGTAGCCTAAATGTGTCACGTTTAAAAGGGACATAACCAGTGTTTCTGTCCTCACTACTCATATAGGGAAAAGGGACCGGATGTTAGTCTTTTCTTTTTAGTGTCTTTGGTTGTAGTGACTGAGTAGTCAGCTGTGAGTTTGGAAAGCATAATGGGATTATCCTGAGTTCATTCTTTCCCTTGTTTTTCACTGTTGCTATACTGCATTTGTTAACCCTTTCGCTGCCAGCCATTTTTCAGCCAAAAAATACCATTAAACGTATCTGGGTAGAGAAAAAAATCATCTTCAAATATTGCAAATTCCTCTGTAACATGTATAACATTAGGCCTACCCTTACCTCCCAAAATCTCGAAAATAGGGTCTTCAGATAACAGGCCCTGATTTGATGGTTTTTAGTGACATGGGTGTTAAGCCATTGTAGTGCAAAAATGCGACATTGGCGGTGAAAGGGTTAAGCTGTATCAAGACATGGCAATTTGACTTGTTTCACTCTGTTCTTGTTTTTCCAGGACAGGAGCGTAGCACTGAATGAGACAAACACAGGGGGAGGGAGACTTGACTTCACAGCGGTGCAGAGACAGTAGTGCCGCCACCCATCACCCTCTCCTGCTTCTACATCCCCCCCGCTCTCCACCCACCCACCTACCTACCCACCTCTCTTGGAAGGGAGAGGGAGGAAGGGGTGGGGTGGGAGGGGGGAATGTAGCTTGGCCAGTACCCTCACCCACCTCTCTCACACGAAACGCAGCTGTGTGTGTTTTTTCTCTCTCCCCTGTGCGCACAGAGGACGTTGCTCGCCCCCCTCCCCCTCTTCTTCTTCTTCTTCTTCTTCCTCCCATCCCTCCAAAATCACCCACCCCTTTCTTATGCTCCAAGCAGATTCTACCTGTGACCCTAATGACATTCTCTATTGCATACCTTAGTCCGTGAGGTTGTTAGTTTCGAGTACATTGACAGGGTTTCATGACATCTAAGGCCGACGTTTTGCCATGTTAGAATAGTGGAAAAGCACCAATGAACGTACCACACCCCTTCCCTTTTATCCCCCTCCCTACCCCTTTTTTGTATCGCCATTTCTTCCCCTTCGAACCTGTTGTCTTGCTCATAAAGAAATCTGATCACGCCCCCACCTCCCACTTGTTATGTTCAACGCATTTCCATTTCTCCTCCCTTTCCTTCCCCCCTCTGCCGTCTATAGCCCTTTCTTGTTGTGTTGTTTCTCTGTGTAATGTGTGGTCGTGTTGTCGTGTAGTATCGCTTAGTGCCCAAGACCAGTTAGTGTTAAAGCATGATCATGATCGAGTGCATGTTTAGTCCGTCGTTCCCGTAGTATGTGTTGTGTGTTGTGTTGCAGTAGCTTACGTCTGTCATGGTATAATAAAGTGAAACAAAGTAGAACAACAATTTGAAAGTGGGAAGAAAGATTGAACCACATTTTTGCTAAATTGTAAAGAAATGCAAAAAGATGAGAGGTGAGACAAAACTAGTTCTGATAAAACGAATTTTAAAACGGTTTCACTCAACTAAAGTTTAGGCTCACCTCGGAGCTTTCGGGGGCGTCACGCTCCCTTCGTCAGCATCGTCTGCTGAGAGGCCACTGGCAGTTCTGTTTCGGTTCTTGATTTTGACAAATCTGACCTGTTAGTGTTTCAGTTAATTGAAAAGAAAAACCAATCAATTTAACTCTAAACATAAACATATTGTTTTTCTATAATCATGTTCTGTTAAAAACAGTCATGATTTTCACTTGGAGTTTTTTTAAATGGATAAAATGTATATATTGCTCATATACATTCATCATTGTAAACTAAATTTGTACATATCAATATGTTTGGCATAACAGAGTGCTTTTGGCAAAACAGAGTACTGGTCAATGTCACATTATTCATTTTCTCAACAATGACCACAGTGTTAACCACCTCAATAAATATTTCATATGTAATCCTGATCTTGAAATGATATGATTATGATTTCAACGGACAATGTACACTTGTAAAAATACCCTGTGTCAGAATATTCCTTGTACACCCCATGTACCTAATAGATTGTAATTTGCACGCTAGTGCATATTTAAAAAACTATAATATGCATTGCTCGAGTATCAGGGTCTTTTTTTTAGTGTTTTGAAACATTGATTAAATGGTTTATTTGTGAGCCGTAGGATTGCACTGATAGGGCATATGGTACTTAATGCTTATACAGGGTGCAAAAGACAATGTTCAACAGTGAAAATGGAGCCTCTATTCTTATGCTTGGCATGAATCCTATTCATCAAAACCAGTCATTCCCTCTTGTGTTCAGCACGCAGCATTAGATGGAAATTAACAAACTTGTTTTTTTAATTTGGTCACATCTTCATTGGTAGATTGTTTGGGACATGGATCTTGTGTTTGTGTGTTTAAAAGGAAATGTGTTTTCGCTTTAAAAAATAAAAAAAAGCAACCGAGAGACTAACCTGTTCACAAAAGTAAACATTGAGCTTAAGGGACACTAACTGGTAAGCTTAGGTGCTGGGAGAGAAGCTTACTGGGTGAGGGTTTAAAATCGGCCTGCTTGTATATAACGACTATTTGATATTGGTCAGGGCATTTTGGTACACATTTCTTCTTGTCGGCTTATTCATTTCCACCACTGCTGTTTTAGAGGCCCATCTGTCCATACTCCTCCCACCCCTGATCTCTACCCCCCTCTACTCCCGTTCCCCGGATTCTCTTACGTAAAACCTGTCCTGTCTGCGCTGAATGCTTTTCTGTTCTTGCATGTTTGCATGACCGAGTGTGGAGTGAAAGAGAAGCGAAGCTTGCTTTAGACAGCACTGTTGGTTGAAGAGAAGGAATGGGTTGTGTGATACTGTGAGGACAATAATGTAAACCGATAGATAGGTGATGAGGGTGGACACAAAGAGACAGAGCTGCTGTGGAGAGGGTACTGGCCCAGAGACAGGGGGTGCATGGCTGGCCACACTGTTGCCTGCTTACCGCGCTACTAGCTCCTGTAGTGTTTGTCCCATTACATTACTTATGCATGGGTGCTACTCTTTCACTTTTACACTGATTTCAGTATTTCTAATTTGACCAGAAACTGAACTTCAGTTTGTTTTAATTCCTCCCCCCCGAAAAAATTTTTTGTGACCACAAGCGATTTGGGGCATTTTGAACTTGGTGGTTCCATCTTGGAAGTTTACAAAGGCAATGTAATAAGTTTAGAAAGGCTTATCAGACTCTAACTGTCTCTGTCTATCATTTTAACTCTCTGTCTATCTCGTTATCTCTCTCTCTTAACTTGCCCCCCATGAATCGTCCGACGGGGCTCTGCCCCTGTACCCTGCCGGGGTCCCTAGACCCCTGCCTTTCATTTGTTTTCCATTTTGGGGAGTTGCACCCATGCTTGTGTCATATCGGTGCTCGTTTCGCCTCCTGTCCTGTGCTCTCCTCATGCCTCTTGCTACCCTTGTTTACCCTCTTCTCTCTCCACCGTTACATGTGAATACCGAAGTGGTTTTGGGGTACAATCGGTAATAATGCTTCAGTTTTGCTTTTGATTTAAGCAGAGACCATCCTGAGTGATGGAATGAAGGAATTTTACAGGAGAAAACTAAGTGAAGAAACCAGTTTGGTGTTCTGGTTTATTTTTCTTCAATGTAGCAGACATCGCAGTGGATGGAATGAAGGAATTTAATGGAGAACATAGGTAAAGAAGCAAATTCTGAGCACGCTGAAGTTTTTTCTTTTTTCCTATCATAGCCATTTGTTTTTTATATATATATAACTTATCATATCTTAGCAAGGCATGTTCTTTTCCTGTTCTTCTCTTCGATTTTGAACAAGAAAGTTTTGAAAAAAAATCATTCTGTTTAGTTGTTGATTGTACTAACTGTATTGTGTTTTAAAGTTAGTCGTCTCCACGGACGTAGGAAGCAGCGGTCTGCAGAAAGCAGGGCTCTTGTCTTTTTGTGTTCACCCTGCTGTCTAGTTTTCGGCCGTGTTTCTGACTCCAGAAAAAAAGATAAGAAAAGGCTTCTTCCTGATGAGAAAGAAATAGAGTGACAAGTTTTGGGCATAGCCCTCCGTCAGACTGAAGTAAAGTTGAGAGGTAGCAGTGTGATGACAGTTGAAAACAGCTCCGTGTAGAAATAGTTTTCAGTTTGAGTAAATCACCACCATCCAACCGAAATTGCATAGAGGTTTTTTCCAGCCCGATTGAGGTTTTCTGCTTCTCTTCTTCTTCTTGTTCTGCGTTCCCAGGCCAAAAGGCCATAGTGGGTGAAGTACGTATATGTCCGGTTTTCAGTTTTCACTGGTCTCTCCACTGCATACAGCTGACACATTCCGATTTCGGAGGAGCTCAATGGAGAAAACGTATTTGGAAGATTTAAAACACACAAAAAAGGCAGGAGAATGGGCCAAAAGTCAGAAAGATAGTAGATGACAAAAAGCAAAGGGAAAAGGCAGAGTCAAAGAGTGGCAGATTAGAGGAAGTTACAAGTACAGAACTTCCAGAAGGTGGGGGAACTATTACGAAATACCCCCCCCCCCCCCTGGTATCCCCATGGGGAGAGATTTGTGGAGGGGGCATGGTCCAGCTCCCCGTATGGAGGCACGAGGCATCCACCCACAGCTTCTCTTATTAAAAACTGGGTAACTGGTTATTGTCGTAGCCAAATCTAAAAAAAAAGGTTTCTATTTTAGGGTAGGTGGATGGGTGGGGGGGGGTCAATTTTCCAGCCATTTATCAAGGGTGGGGATGGATTTCTAACCGTAAACACTAAGTGCTGGTTTTGCTGTGGACTGGGTTTATGCTTTATCTTGTGGGAAGCACCTGTGTTCTGCTTTCAAAGGAATTGCTTTGGATTGAGGAGTAGGAAGGTATATTTTATGCTATTGGACACATTCTTGTGTTTAATAATGCATTGGTGCACATATGCTGAACATGACCCAGAAATTAGTGCTGACAGGCATGTAAGCTGCCTTTACTTTTTGTGTGTGTGTGGGGGGGGGGGGGGGGGTTCCCCCCCACATCATGTTTTCTTCATAAGCATTAAATAGCAATTCTGCCTTTAAACCACAGTCTTGTTTGTGCCTATTCCAATCTTGTTTTGTTCAGCATTCTCTCATTATAATTTCCTTTTTAAGCCATGCTCTGACTGTGCATCGTTACTCTTCTTGGTACAGAGCTAAACAATGTATTTCTGCGTCATTGTTGATAATTGTGTGTTTAAAAAAAAAAGGTTAATTGCCAATCATGTTGCTCCATATGGCTGTTAGAATTCAATTTACATGTGACATGAGATATAACAACGTGACTAAACTCTCCTCTCTTAGTATTAAAGTAAGCAACAGCAGATTATGTAAAATAGAATAATCTATTCTAACCATACTGACCAACACTCAAACAATAGCATAAGACTTTCTTAACTTGGAAACCTTACCCTATAAACAAAAGCAAAGGAACATAACTCTTCCTACCGGAAGTATGCAAATGACCTCCCTTTACTTCTGGTCACATGATTCCCTGGCTTTAAGAAGCTGACTTTCCATTTTCCAACTGTGGAAGACTCATCTCACATTGTGTTTGTTGGTCTTAATTATTTTCTATGCCTCTCCTTCACACATACACATTTGCTTTAACTCCTCTGGCACCATGGGCGAATGTATTCACCCAGTACATTTCACTTCACTCCCACCAAATGCAAAGGCATTCACTGCCAAGTGGCCTGCAAAGAGTTTGTCTATTTTCAGAGCTTATGTCAGTGATTTTTCCCGTTAAAGAAACACATGCACACTCAAAAAATAGTTACTCCCCTCTCTTGTCGGTTGAGATGCAACAGACAACCAAGAACGTCAAAAAATACATGGCACTAGAAGAGTTAATTCTCAGATACTTTTTGATTTGGTCAGCATTGTCAGACTGTTTCAAAAGCGCACCATATTTAGGCTTCTTTACATGTGGTTAATTACTAAGTGTCAAGTACTAAACATTTTCAGATTTTTTTTTCAAGTACAAGTACTTGATGGCTCTTACTTTGCAAATCATGTTTAAGGAGAGAGAGAGAGAAAGTGGCTGTATGCAGAAAGCTGCCACATAAGTTCAGAGTATTTGATAAAAGTGAATGTGATAGCCGAGAATGTTTCATTTAACGGACGGAATTATTTGGGCTGGAACCAACTATTTGGAACATAAAAATATATTCTCAAATCAAATGTGTGTACTGTTAGTACAGTAATGTTCAGGACAAAAAGGAGTTTAATCTTTCAGTGTCTACTGTCAGCACGTCAGGATAAAAGTACAGTAGATTCCTGCTGACTCAAAAATGGATAACTCAAAAGCACTGGATAACTCAACAATAATTTTCTGGTCCCAGTTTAATAATCTTTATGCTAAAAGATCTTTTTAACTCAAAATATTGGCTATCTCCAAATGAAATTTCAGTCTCTCCAATTTTGACCTAAGCGATTTTCCTTATAGATTTTGAACTGTTTAATGTCAAGAATAAAATGTGTAGCCGACTACCCAACGTAAAGAAAGCTTTTAAAGATAGAATATGATGTTCATGCGTTCAAGAATGTCCCCAGTTGCTAACCCATCCCTTTGCCTGCTGCACTCAGAGCCAGTGAAATGCCCTGTAACTTTAGAGGCTTAGTCTTCCACACAAAACCCCCCCAACTAAGTTGGTATTTGGTATATTCAAGTCGCAGAGACTTATCTCTGTGAAATTCGGGCTGCTCTCCCCTGGAGAGCGCGTCGTCGCAAGCGCAGCGCCTACCCAATTAAAAAAATAAGTAAATAAAAATTTGGGGGGGGGCAGGGTGAGGAGGGAGAATTGGGAAACCTAGCTATCAATTTGGCCATACCAGGCAGCGGGATTTCTCCCTGCTCTTACTGATTTTCAACTGCCGTGGGATTTTTACGTGCGTAAAGCTCACGGGTCAGACTAGCTCTAAGTCCCCATCCGAAGGACTCGACGTTCAGTTTGATTTTTCTGTCGAACTAGAAAGAAAGGTTGAGGCCGGGATTCGAAGCCGGGCCACTCACGTTGCAGTCACGCACTACATTTGGCAGGCGGACGTCTTAACCACTCTGCCACCTTTCTCCCTTGTACCATGATGATCCATAAGTGTAGAAAATCATTTTTTTATTTTACATCTCACTTTACTATAGGCCCCTGCTGCAGGCTAATGTCAACCAGAGCTTAAATGATAAAACGCATAGAGCTTAAAGGTATGCGCTATATAAAACGCATAGAGCTTAAAGGTATGCGCTATATAAAACGCTTAGAGCTTAAAGGTATGCACTATATAAAACGCATAGAGCTTAAAGGTATGCACTATATAAAACGCTTAGAGCTTAAAGGTATGCGCTATATAAAATGCTTAGAGCTTAAAGGTATGCGCTATAGAAATCTTCTGAATTGATAAAGTGCATGTGTGTAAAATTAAAAAGGTACCTAATGATTAAGATTAAAGTGGTGCCTTGTAGTTTATTGGTTAGTTAAAAACCCACTCCAGATCACCATTTGTTTCGGTCTATAAGGCGCAGCCCCACAATTGTACACAAAATTCAAATGTTCTATGTTTCCTTACTTTATTAGCAGTCACATTATAAGGTGCAGGGGTCTCCTTCTGGGAACAAAAGTAACCTCTTATAGTTTGAAAAATAGAATTTCTAATTGGGCAAACTTTTCTTCAAAGAGTCGACTGGTTGATTGATTGAAAAGTTAAGTTGAAAAAGATGACAACAGTTTCTAATTGGGCAAACTTTTCTTCAAAGAGTCGACTGGCTGATTGATTGAAAAGTTAAGTTGAAAAAGATGACAGCAATTTCTAATTGGAAAGAGTTTTCTTCAAAGAGTTGGTTGATTGAAAAGTTAAGTTGAAAAAGATGACAATTTCTAATTGGAAAGACTTTTCTTCAAAGAGTTGGTTGATTGAAAAGTTAAGTTGAAAAAGATGACAACAGTTTCTAATTGGAAAGACTTTTCTTCAAAGAGTTGGTTGATTGAAAAGTTAAGTTGAAAAAGATGACAGCAATTTCTAATTGGAAAGACTTTTCTTCAAAGAGTTGGTTGATTGAAAAGTTAAGTTGAAAAAGATGACAGCAATTTCTAATTGGAAAGACTTTTCTTCAAAGAGTTGGTTGATTGAAAAGTTAAGTTGAAAAAGATTACAGCAATTTCTAATTGGAAAGACTTTTCTTCAAAGTTTTGATTGATTGAAAACTAAAATTAAAAAAGATAATAACAGTTTCTAATTAAAAAACCCAACAACTTTTCTTCAAAGAATATTTTAAAATCTCGAAATGCTTAGCTACACACTTAACGATAAATAAGGGCTGTTGCCAAAGTCAAATACATTATTCTTTCAGACAGAGTTGCAAACATTTCTCATTGGTGCAGTAATATGTTTGTATTCGCTGGGTGTTCCCGATGTATGTATGTATCTGTGATGGTGTTGTTTGTCGTCTGGGACTGTTTGTTCTGTGTAGCAGTTGTTGTGCTTCAGTGTCTAGTCTTCTTTTCTCTCTGTGTGTGTGTCTGACATTGATAATCATTGTATACTATTTGTATAGTTTTCAATGAGCTTTGTATTGATCAAGGGACTGTAAGGTGAATTGGGTAATTATGGAGGAAAAACTTTCTAAATGAACTCTCTTTTTAAAGTATTATTATTTTTTTATAATCTTGTTTTGTTTGCTGTTAATTTCTTTTTTTTGTTCTTTTAAAAAAGAAACAGGATGGAAAAAAAAAAAAAATCTGAAGGGGAGTTGGAGGTCAGAGAAAAAACAACCGCCTATGCTTATTCATCAAACTGTGTTGAGAAAATTCAAGTTCAGAGACTGGATTTAAATTTTGAACTGTAAATGTTCATCACAATGAGTCACAGCAAAAATAATCAAGATTGGAATCTTAAAAAGACGATGGGATTCATGAACAAAAGCTTTGCTAGTGAATCAAGCAGAATGTTACACGTGTGTCTGTTTCTGAGCGTTTGTGCATGCAAGTAATACAGTTAGTATTTACGAATGAAGAAGAATCAAAGCAAATACAGTTAGTATTTACGAATGAAGAATCAAAGCAAATACAGTTAGTATTTACGAATGCAGAATCAAAGCAAATACAGTTAGTATTTACGAATGCAGAATCAAAGCAAATACAGTTAGTATTTACGAATGAAGAATCAAAGCAAATACAGTTAGTATTTACGAATGAAGAATCAAAGCAAATACAGTTAGTATTTACGAATGCAGAATCAAAGCAAATACAGTTAGTATTTACGAATGCAGAATCAAAGCAAATACAGTTAGTATTTACGAATGCAGAATCAAAGCAAATACAGTTAGTATTTACGAATGCAGAATCAAAGCAAGATGCGTACAGGGTTGGAAGACTAAAATCAAAAGTGGAAAAAGAAAAAGATGGAACTGGTTGAATGTTGTTTGCTTGTGTTGGTATCCTCCCCTTCTGTTTCCCGCTCTACTGGCTTCAAGATTGAAGATGATTTTGTTGAATGAAACAGAAGTCGGCTTAACGAACCAACTTATTTCATACTGCAGCCCGCCAAATACTCATGTTGGTTTATGCTTTGCATACTGTTCATGATAATGTTGATAGCGAGTCTGCTGTCATGTACAATAATGGTATAGGATTGTTTTTGTTTTTTTTGTTGTTGGAATTCGCTGTTCTCAAGGTTCACATCACATTTTGCATTGATTGTGAGATTAATTGATCAGGCTGTAGGTATTTTATTGGGTGTTCAAAGAGTTGATTTTGCTCATGATTTTGAAGGGGGCATGGTGTGTCTGTGTGCATGATTAGTTATGGTAAGATGTTTAAAGCTAAGGAAGATGGGCCAGTTTTGTTTCGGTGCTTCACTCACCTCCGGTAAAAGAAGTAAGGTGGCTGATTTCCTATGCAGCCTTTCTCTTGAATGAACTTAGACTTGAGGGTAGTTTTCTTGAAAGTGTTTTGGCAACACTCCACAGTTGCATCATTAGTGTCTTTTGTTCCTGTAAACCTGTTCAGCAACACACTTTACTCACAAGGTTTTGGCTCTCAGCAATTTTTCCATAGTCACATCACCAATATTGGTTTTCTTGACGATTTTCCACAGTCACATCACTAATATTGGTTTTCTTGACGATTTTCCACAGTCACATCACTACTATTAGTTTTCCTGACGATTTTCCAGTCACATCACTACTATTGGTTTTCTTGATGATTTTCCACAGTCACATCACTAATATTGGTTTTCTTGACGATTTTCCACAGTCACATCACTAATATTGGTTTTCCTGACGATTTTCCACAGCCACATCACTACTATTGGTTTTCCTGACGATTTTCCACAGTCACATCACTAATATTGGTTTTCTTGACGATTTTCCACAGTCACATCACTAATATTGGTTTTCTTGACGATTTTTCAGTCACATCACTAATATTGGTTTTCCTGACGATTTTCCACAGTCACATCACTAATATTGGTTTTCTTGACGATTTTCCACAGTCACATCACTAATATTGGTTTTCTTGACGATTTTCCACAGTCACATCACTAATATTGGTTTCACATCACTTGACGATTTTCCACAGTCACATCACTAATATTGGTTTTCTTGACGATTTTCCACAGTCACATCACATCACTAATATTGGTTTTCTTGACGATTTTCCACAGTCACATCACTAATATTGGTTTTCTTGACGATTTTCCACAGTCACATCACTAATATTGGTTTTCTTGACGATTTTCCACAGTCACATCACTAATATTGGTTTTCTTGACGATTTTCCACAGTCACATCACTAATATTGGTTTTCTTGACGATTTTCCACAGTCACATCACTAATATTGGTTTTCTTGACGATTTTCCACAGTCACATCACTAATATTGGTTTTCTTGACGATTTTCCACAGTCACATCACTACTATTGGTTTTCTTGATGATTTTCCACAGTCACATCACTACTATTGGTTTTCTTGACGATTTTCCACAGTCACATCACTACTAGTTCTTTTCTCAAAGTTTGCACTTTGAGCCTTTCCAGTATTTCAACATTGTGCTGCCGTTTTTTGTGTTTTTTTGAAAACTGTAGACCACAGACCACTGTTTGTGTTCATTCGTTAACAGGGGAAGTAGAGGTTAGTTGAAAACGACACGCGTGCAATATCCCTTTGTTTGTTTTGAACAAGAGTAGTGTCTGTTGTTTCCCATTGATTTACATTCCTTTTCCTTCCAATTTCACATTATATTTATCATCTCCTGTCTGTGCACCTATCTGGAGATGCAGTGCTTATAGCAAATTAAAAAGAAAACAATAATTGATTCTTCTTTTTTTTAGCGCCTTTATCTTTAATTTTCTGTTTCTTTCTATAGAGCTTGTTCAGCTAACCTATTCCTGCGTCGCCTTTCCAATCATGAATACAATTCGTAATTTGTTTAGATAATGAATGTGATTGAACAAAGTTTGTTTTGTTTGGAGTTTTAGCTTGATTAACATGGTTTATATATAGTGCATGCAGCAACGCGTGTCTTGTGTTTTTTGCACAAAGAGGTGAAGTATGTATTTTCTTCTCTTGAGGGCTGGCCCACGGTCAATGAGCTGACCATTCTGGCTCCTCTTCTCCCCCTAATGCTCCCTTCCCCAAGTATTTTTGATTATAAGTTGGTTAAGTGGCGTTTTCAGCTAAGGCACTCGGATGAGTTTTAGTCAAAGTTAGCAATCTGGTAGTGTTGGTGATGATGAGTTTGATCGTGGATGCAAGTATTTATCAAATTGACTGAGCTATGATTTCCAACAAAAAAGAGAAGTTAACATGAACGAGTACAAAATGTGAAATGGAGTGTGGTGGTGATGTAATCTGGATATACATATTCCTAAAGAGTGGACTGCATAATCTGGAAGCAAATGGGAGTTTGATTCGGTTTTAATCAAAAGAATGTTTCAGTTTTGTTTCATTGTTATGCTGTTTTTCATACGTTTCTGGGTTTTATTTTAATTTTTTTTATTACAATTGTTTCATTTCATTTTTTTAAATTTATTGTTACTTCATTATTTTTGTCTTATTGTTCTTACGTTGGTTTTTGTCTTTCATGAAGTAGATTGTCCGACGTGTATAGTCGCTGTGGAGAAAGTCGGAATAGGTAGCCAAGTTGTTGATTGCTTTGTCATAGGACCAGAAAACAACAGAACGGTAGCTTCTTTTTCTTCTTCTTCTGCCTTTCCAAGGCCACAGTGGGTAAGGTACGTATGTGTCCAGTTTTCAATTTTCACTGGTCTCCCCTCTGCATACTGCATACAGCCGACACATTCCGATTTCGGATGACCTCAAAGGAGAAAATGATTTGGAAGATTTTTTTTTTTTTTTAAAGGCTAGAGAATGGGCCAATAAGTAAGAAACATAGCAGATGACAGAAAGCAAAGGAAAAAGAGAGTGACAGATTAGAGGAAGTTAGAAGCACAGAACTTCCAGAAGGTGGGGGAACTATTTGTATGAAAGACGCCCCCCCCCGTATCCATGAGAGACTCGGGAGGGGGCGGGGTCATCCAGCTCCCCCGTATGGAAGCGCAAGGCATCCACCCACTGCCCTGAGAACGGTAACTGTTATCTCAAATGAGCATGAAACCGAGATTAATCAAAGAAAAAGGAAAGAGTAGAGAGAGAGAGAGAGAGAGAGAGAGAGCTTATCGTCAGTGAAATTCAGAAACCTCGTATCTCAATTTTGGTAGTTTTGAGAAAAATGGAAAAAAAAAGTTTGAAATATTAACCACGTTTATCACAATTAACTATGATGCATATGTTGTTCAAGACATTGCGAGTTTAGTCCTGCATTTTGTGAATTTTTTTAAAATTTTAATTTTAATACTTAAAAAGAACGAAGATACGAGGTTTAATTTGGGACTTATTACAACCTCATTTACCCCAGATAGAAGGTCATTAGAGATCCGAGCTTTTGATGGAAGGTGGCGGGAAAAATGAGAGAACTGGCTATGTATCTAGCTCAAAAAAACCCAAAATCGAGTTACGAGGTTTTTGAATTTCACCAACGTTATGCTGAATGATTCTCCTGATTCATTGTGATGTTGTTTTTTACTGCGGCGATTAGATGGCTGCTAGTAATGTCTATCCTCATTAAAATATTGTCAGTATCGGATCTACCTCCTTGTTGGCTGTTTTTTGTGGGTTTTTTTTTGGAAGAAGTGTGTGTGTATGTGCATGTTTTCAATACAAATGATGTCCACATGAAGCCCTATGCATGCTTGTGCCCCCACACACATGCACATCTGTGCATATTACACTTTTGCTCACATCCAAATAAGAAACATAGTAAAAAAACAAAAAAACCTCCACCAGCAACAAACAAACAACACACAAACAGAAATCTAGGAAATCAGATTGTGAGGAAAATATTTTTCTCTGTGCGACTTCTTCAGTATCAGTATCTGGAACAGCAATTCACTGTGTAGCAATCGATTTTATATTTCATACCAGATTTTCTTTCTTTTTTCGTACCAGTCCAGAGACAAAGTATGCACATTATGTGCATGAATGCACACACACTTACACACACACACACTCACACATTTTCAAGAAAGTATTCACACATGTATTGACTCAAGCACATGGTGCTCATGCACATGCACACGCACACACACACACATGCCTCCAGCTCACACGCACACACACAGATTCACATAAGCATGCACACACACACTTGTACAAATGCACCCACACACACAGCAACACATAAGCATGCACATACTTAAGTGCATTCAAACACGCACAACCATGCGATGCTTTCACTGCTGAGCGACTCGGTGTGGCACAAACTATCCCTAATGCTGTAGCACGAAGAGGTAATACATGCCTCCTAGCTTGAGAGCTGTGACTGTTTGATCAAGGGGTGTGTTGTAAAGCCTGGACGGGTGCAGGTCTGAGCAAGTCGGTACAGCACAAACTGTCCCCAATGCTGCAGCACTAAGAGGTAATACATGCCTCCTACTCCTAGCTTGAGAGCTGTGACTGATCAAGGGGTGTGTTGTAAAGCCTGGATGGTTGCAGGTCTGAGCGAGTCGGTACAGCACAAACTGTCCCCAATGCTGTAGCACTAAGAGGTAATACATGCCTCCTAGCTTGAGAGCTGTGACTGATCAAGGGGTGTGTTATAAAGCCTGGACGGGTGCAGGTCTGAGCGAGTCGGTACAGCACAAACTGTTCCCAATGCTGTAGCACTAAGAGGTAATGCATGCCTCCTAGCTTGAGAGCTGTGACTGATCAAGGGGTGTGTTATAAAGCCTGGACGGGTGCAGGTCTGAGCGAGTCGGTACAGCACAAACTGTTCCCAATGCTGTCCCCGAAGAGCCGGTAGAAAGCTTCCTAGTTTGAGTACTATGATTGATTGATTAAAAGGGCGTGTTTGAAAGCTTTGTTGGTTTCACAGATGTAACTTTCATCGACTCATTCGTATCGCAACACTTTTGAATTATTAAAAAAAACTCGCAAATCACTCCAGCTATGCAGACAAACAAAACATACATAAACAAAAGGAGAAATGAAAGACGATGACAGGTTTTTACTTCAGGTTTAGACATGGAGAAGTGGTAGATCAGACTTTTTTTTAATATATAGACTATGTAGAAAAACTGTCCACACCAATTGGTTTCCCCACAACAAACCACTACAAAAGCAAAGTCAGGCAGGCAAAATTGTGGTCTAAGGGAGTGAAGCGAGTTTGGAAGTGACCAAGGTATGGTGTGCACAAATAGATTTACTTCCCTTGAAGCAAATGCATCAAATTGACAGCTATCCATTAATTCCACACATATATGGCCGGAACAACTTGAATGAGTTAAAGGTGCGTTGTTTTAAAGCCTTGATGGTTTCAGAGACATGACTTTTTGATTATAGAGGTGAGTTTAAAAGTGTCATTGGTTTCAGGGCTGAACGACTGTAGTACGGCACAAGCTGTCCCCAAGGCTCCTGCACTAAGAGTGTAGAATGCTTCCTCGTTAGAGGACTATGACTGTTTGATTATGGAGGTGTGCTGTAATGCCTGCATTGTTTTAGGACTGAGTGGCTATGTGTGGCACACGCTGTTCCCAAGGCTGCAGCACACACAGAGAGAGTCTGTAGAATGCTTCCTCGTTAGAGGACTATAACTGTTTGATTATGGAGGTGTGCTGTAATGCCTGCATGGTTTTAGGGCTGAGTGACTATGTGTGGCACACGCTGTTCCCAAGGCTGCAGCACACAGAGAGAGAGTCTGTAGAATGCTTCCTCGTTAGAGGACTATAACTGTTTGATTATGGAGGTGTGCTGTAATGCCTGCATTGTTTTAGGACTGAGTGGCTATGTGTGGCACACGCTGTTCCCAAGGCTGCAGCACACAGAGAGAGAGTCTGTAGAATGCTTCCTCGTTAGAGGACTATAACTGTTTGATTATGGAGGTGTGCTGTAATGCCTGCATTGTTTCAGGGCTGAGTGGCTATGTGTGGCACATGCTGTTCCCAAGGCTGCAGCACACAGAGAGAGTCTGTAGAATGCTTCCTCGTTAGAGGACTATAACTGTTTGATTAAGGAGGTGTGCTGTAATGCCTGCATTGTTTCAGGGCTGAGTGGCTATGTGTGGCACACGCTGTTCCCAAGGCTGCAGCACACAGAGAGAGAGTCTGTAGAATGCTTCCTCGTTAGAGGACTATAACTGTTTGATTATGGAGGTGTGCTGTAATGCCTGCATGGTTTCAGGGTTGAGTGACTGTGTGGCACACGCTGTTCCCAAGGCTGCAGCACAAAGTGTCTGTAGAATGCTTCCTCGTTAGAGGACTATGACTGTTTGATTAAGGAGGTGTGCTGCCTGTAATGCCTGCATGGTTTCAGGGCTGAGTGGCTATGTGTGGCACACATTGTACCCAAGTCTGCAGCACACAGGAGAGAGTCTGTAGAATGCTTCCTCGTTAGAGGACTATAACTGTTTGATTAAGGAGGTGTGCTGCCTGTAATGCCTGCATGGTTTCAGGGCTGAGTGGCTATGTGCGGCAAACTGTTCCCAAGGCTGCAGCACAAAGTGTGTAGAATGCTTCCTCGTTAGAGGACTATGACTGTTTGATTAAGGAGGTGTGCTGTAATGCCTGCATGGTTTTAGGGCTGAGTGACTATGTGTGGCACACACTGTACCCAAGGCTGCAGCACAGAGAGTTTAACTCTTCTAGCACCATGGGTGGGATACATTCGCCCAAGACACCACTCTTCACTCCTGCCAAATGCAAAGACATTCCCTGAAATGTGGCCTGCCTTGTGTTTGTCTGCTTTCAGAACTTATATCAGTGATTTTTTCCGTTAAAGCAACGATTGCACGCTCTGGGAAAAAAACAATTACTCCCCTCCCCTCTTCTCGGTTGAGATGCAAGGGACACCCAAGAACATAAAAAATACATGGTGCTAGAAGAGTTAATTAAAGCGGTGTGTTGTAAAGCCTGGGAGGTTTCAGGGCTGAGGGGGATATGTGTGCATCATAGCCCAGTGCTGCGGCATGCTAAGAGCCAGTGCAGTGAGGGCTATGACTGATTAACTCATTCAAGTCGTTCCGGCCATATGTCCGGAAACAATAGATAGCTGTCAATGTGATGCATTTGCTTCAAGGGAAGTAAATCTGTGTGCACATCATACCTTGGTCACTTCTAAACTCGCTTCGCTCCCTTAGACCACAATTTTGCCTCTGACTTTGCTTTTGTAGTGGTTGGTTGTGGGGACTCCAATCGGTGTAGAGTTTTTCTATATAAAATTTATATATAAAAAAGTCTGATGTCACTTCCCTATGTCTAAGCCTGAAGTAAAACCCCGTAATCTTTCATTTCTCCTTTTGTTTATGTCTGTTTTGTTTGTGTGTATGGCTGGAGTGATTTGTGAGTTTTCCTGAATAATTCAAAATGGTTGCGATGCGAATGAGTTAAAGCGGTGTGTTGTAAAGCCTGGCTGCTTTCAGGGCTGAGCGACTCAGTGAGGCACAAGCTGTCAGGGGCGGAGAAGCAGCGGCAGAACTACATCCAGGAGCTGATCACCACCGAAGAGACCTACAACGCTGACATGTCGATTGTGCTGGAGGTGAGAGTGAGAAGGAGGTGGGGGAGAGGGTGGGCAGGGAACTGGATGGAGAAGGGAAGGTGGGGAGGGGGGAGGAGAATGGCAACAGAGCTACACCCAAGAGTTGATCACCACCAAAGAGACCTACAACGCTGACACGTCCATTGTGCTGGAGGTGAGAGGGGGAAGGAGGTGGGGGGAGAGAGTGGGGGAGGATGGAGAGAGGTGGGATGGGGGGGGGGGGGGGTAGTAAAAGAAAGAAGCAGCGGCAGAACTAGATCCAGGAGCTGATCACCACCGAGGAGACCTACAACGCTGACACGTCCATTGTGATGGAGGTGAGAGGGAGAAGGAGGTGGGGGAGAGAGGGGGGGGGGGGGTGGCTGGGGAGGATGGAGAGAGGTGCAATGGGGGGGGGGGGGTAGTAAAGAAAGAAGCAGCGGCAGAACTACATCCAGGAGCTGATCACCACCGAAGAGACCTACAACGCTGACATGTCCACAGAGCTGATTCTAGGGTGCGGGATTGGTACAATCCCCCCAAAATCTGTTCCTTTCCGCAATAATCGGGTCTAAACGCGGGCCGACGCCCGCATATTTGCAGAACTGCCCGCACTTTTTACCGATCGCTGCAGGAATTCCTTCGGCGTCTGCTAAATGCGTCGTCTGCACAAACCGAAAGCATCGAGGAGGAATGAATGATTTCTTGACATTTCATTGGTTCCTTTAAAATGTTAGTGTAAATCAACCAATCGTGTTCATCTCATTTTACCGACAAGAAGTTGTGAGAGTCCTACCCGCCATGTTGTGTTTTCTGCATCAACAGTTTCGGAGAAGCAGCCCGAAGATAACGGCACTAGTGCGAGGGAACACTGGTTCCAAGACGAGTGGCTGAAGAAGTGGCCATGGCTAGTGAAGATTGAAGCGGCGGCCTCCCCCCCCCCCCCCTTCCCCTCGTATCCATTGGACCTGCCCCCCTTTTTTCATTCTTAGGGGGGGAACGCCCCCACTTTTTCAAAATCCTAGAATCAGCTCTGTGTCCATTGTGCTGGAGGTGAGAGGGAGAATGAGGTGGGGGAGAAAGTTCTGGCTGGGGGTGAGATGAGTGGGAGTAGTAATAGAAAGAGAAATAGCTACAGAATTACGTGTGAGATTTGTTCACTGATGAAGAGAGTATTTTGTATTCACATTTGTGCCTTTGCGTGTTTTGTCAGGTATTTCGCCAGCCGTTGATGGAAGCGGGTGTGCTGACTGAACAGGAAGCGGAGAACATCTTTGTCAACTGGAAGGAGCTCATCTTCTGCAACAAAAAGTTCCTTCAGTGAGTCAAGAGATGGTTTTGAAAAATGTCAATTGTTTTGTTGTGTCCTGTGCAAATTGATTAACGTCACTTGTTTTTTTATAGAAAATTTCAGTTATTTTGTTGTGTCTTTTGCGTATGCAATAACGTCACTTGTTTTTAATATTTTCGTTTGTTGTGTCCTGTGCGAATTGAATGTCACTTTACACTTATTGTGTACTTGTTTGCATGGTGTCTGATTCAGTGAGGTTTGCCATCTATTTTCATTTGAATAAAAAGAGATGTTTGCCGTACCCACAGCGTGCATGCGTACATACAGTTCACAGAGACATACAAACGCATGGATGTGTACAAAGACGGAGGCACATGAATGGACACACGCACACTCAGAGACACATGAACATACAGACATGCACTCATACGAACACAAACATAGATGCAAGCAAATGCAAACGTGCAACGATGCATGCGCTTGTGCAAGCACACTCATGTACCCACATAGATACACATATGCACTCATGCACACACACACACACTCACTCTCTCTCTCTCTCTCTCTCTCTCTCTCTCTCTCTCTCTCTCTCTCTCTCTCTCTCTCTCTCTCTCCCTCCCTCCCTCCCTCCCTCCTCTCAACATTTTCACTTTTTACATGATATTCATGGTTGTTGTTTATTATATTCTTTCATTGGATGTTGTTGTTTTTGATTGTTGTTTATTTCGATATTTTCGTTTACCACAGGGCTGGGTGTAAAAAAGTATGTATACTTATCTCATTACCCTGTATAAATAAAAATTTCGTTCGTTCTCTCTCTCTCTCTCTCTCTCTCTCTCTCTCTCTCTCTCTCTCTCTCTCTCTCTCTCTCTGTATTCTGTCCAGAGGGCTGGATGTAAAAAAGCATGTTATTGCTTACTCTATTACCCTCTATAAATAAAATTCAATCAATCAATCAATCAAATCTCTCTCTCTCTCTCTCTCTCTCTCTCTCTCTCTCTCTCTCTCTCTCTCTCTCTCTCTCTCTCTGTCTTGTCTCTCTCCCTCTGTCTGTCTCTCTCTCTCTCTCTCTCTCTCTCTCTCTCTCTCTCTCTCTCTCTCTCTCTCTCTCCTCCCTCCCTCCCTCCCTCCCTCCCTCCCTCCCTCCCTCCCTCCCTCTCTCTCTCTCTCTCTCTCTCTCTCTCTCTCTCTCTCTCTCTCTCTCTCTCTCTCTCTCTCTCTCTCGTTATTTCAATGCGTTGTATTATTAGGCTAATGTGTAGTACTTTGGTGGAATGTTTTGTTTTGCATGTTGAGTTCATTTTTGAGTTGCTTTCATTTTACTTTTCATTCTCAAAAAAGATCATTTTGACACACACACACGCGCATGCACGCACATAATTTTGGAAACGCACACAATTATGCAAACACATAATTTTGGAAACACGCTCAGCCACACACTTTTTTTTGCTACTAAAATATGAAATATCAGTTTTGTTTCTCTTTAAAAAATTTTCCAGGGCACTTCGTGTGCGTAAGAAGATGTGTGGCAAGGGCAAGGTCATCTTCATGATCGGCGACATCCTGTGTGAAAACGTAAGTGTTCTCTGGCGGCATGTACCCTATTGATTTTCACCAATATCATCTCTTGACGGTCTTTATGTACTGTGTTTTTTGTGCTATAAGGCGACACCCTTTTCAGACCCCTTCGCCTTATAATATTATTAATAAGATACCATATTTTTTTCCCGACTATGAGGTGCACCTGATTACAAGGCCTTGTGTGCCAAATTTTACGCAAAATTCAGTTTGTTTTTATATTGTTTTACTATATTTAGTAGTCGAAAAAAAGTATCGCCTTATAGTCCGGAAAATGCTGTAATAAGAAAATATAATTGAAAAAAATTATGAGTTAGACCAAATCATTTTTGCACAACATTTCCACTATGCAAGCCTTTTTAATGCGTTTTTATATAGTTTGCCAAAAGGAGTTTCGCTCACAACAAAGTAAATGGCTCCAATATATTTTTTACTGCACTACAAAGAAGAAAAAGCTCCAAGCACTCTCAGTGTCCTCCACCCACCCCGTCCAAAATGGCTTCTCTCTCTGGCAACTCTGCCCAAGATGAATCGCCATTTTGACGGTTTGATTTCTAGGAAACCAGAGCAAAGTGAGTGGTCCTATCCTTGAAAAGGCTGTCTTTCTGGTGACCTGGTTTCTTGCAAAAATTCATCAGGGGAACCCTTTAAGAAATCTTTTAGAGGGAGAGAGGGAAACTATACCAGGCATGGGAATTGTCAGTCTTTGGGCTGATTTCAGCTTTTTTGATGGTCCTCTTCAGTCTTCTTTTGCAAGTTTCAGCTTTTTTGATGGTCCAAGAGGACATTTATGTGATAAAAAAAAGAAGCCCAATGAGTAAAACTTAAGTTATGGGTTATAAATGAATGCAAAATGAACTAAATATATCGGTCTTATCTCTAATACTGTTTTTAAGGCTTAGATAACAGAAGAAGCTTCATTTTCTGGGGGGCTGTGTCCCAACACACACGGTTTTCAGTTGTTTTTTATTCCTTGTTCCTATGCCTGCTTCCAGACCCCAATTTTCAGTCTTTTTTGTCTTCTCTAATTCCCATGCCTGTATACGTGACGTGGTGGGTCTTTAAGTGAACTCCGCTGTATTCTCTTTTGTGTTTCAGTTGCCTCACATGACGCCCTACGTGCGGTTCTGCAGCTGTCAGCTGTCGGCGGCTGCTCTGTTACAGCGAAAGACGGAGAACCAACCCGACTTTGTGGAGGTTCATAAGGTGAAATGAATGATAACGGTGTGAGCAGCTTTTTCACTTTTGTCTCTCTCAGTCCTCCGAAGTCGGAGTGTGGCTGTCGCGTGGCGGGGTAATGAAAAAATCGGTCACGCACGGAATGTTCTCACCCGTAGCTGGTGCATATTTACCATAGTGTTCATGTCAATAATGGCCGATAAACGGCAGGTGGACATTACTGGAAGAAGAATAAGAAGTGCTTCGGCTGTTGGGATGGTCCCTGGAGTCTTTTAGCCAGGGTATGACAAGAAGAAGAAGGTCTCTCCCAGTTCCATTAACTCGTAGGAGTCACAGTCCCATAGTGCATGTCGACCCCAGGTATCGCGGGTTTCAGCGGCAATTGAAACATTGCTACAAAATAATTAAACCAGAATCCTCCGAAGTCGGGAGTGTGGCTGCCCACGTGGCGGGGTAGTCAAAAACGGTCACACACGTAATGTTCTCAGCCCTAGCCGGTGCATTTGTACCACAGTGTTCAAGTGCTTTGGCTGTTGGGATGATCCCTGGAGTCTTTAAGCCAGGGTAAGACAACAACAACTAAACCAGACAGAAAGAAACAATGCTTTGCAAAAGAATGGCACAAGTTTACTAAATAAAATGCCTCACAGTTGGTGTGCCAACTCGTGTGTTTTGTGTAACAGACACTCTCAGTAAGATATACCTCAAAACGGATGTTCCAATGATATGAGTTGAGAAGGGAGAGCACTACATTTTCCAATGATATGAGTTGAGAAGGGAGAGCACTGAATTTTCCAATGATATGAGTTGAAAAGGGAGAGCACTGAATTTTCCAATGATATGAGTTGAGAAGGGAGAGCACTACATTTTCCAATGATATGAGTTGAGAAGGGAGAGCACTGAATTTTCCAATGATATGAGTTGAAAAGGGAGAGCACTGAATTTTCCAATGATATGAGTTGAGAAGGGAGAGCACTGAATTTTCCAATGATATGAGT
>CM065690.1:48388459-48410959 GCA_017654935.2 Phymorhynchus buccinoides
ATTATAAAGTTTAAAACAAATCTGTTGGAATCAATCTAAGAAAATGGTCTAGAGATATATATCTTTCCTGGCTTATCTAAGCCAAAAACCATCATCCCAGGTCTAAGACATTCAAAAGTTATGACATCATCAGTGACATCATACACTATGAGACTATCTCATGGCAGGCAGGTAAGGGGTTAAATTAATTCAAATATCATTTTCTCTCTCTCCACAGAACATCACTTTCAACTCGGTCACCAACTGTCTGGGTTCTCGCAAGTTGCTCCACTGCGGCGTGTTATACAAGGTAAGCTGCTGACCTTCCCCCATGCCTCTGTGGTTGTGGTTGACTTCCAGACAGCAGAGGATGCATTTGGTATTTGGTATATTCTAGTCACAGAGACTTATCTCTGTGAAATTCGGGCTGCTCTCACCCTGAAAGCAAGTTCCCACGCAGTGCCTTCTCATTTTTCCTTTTCTTTCTTTTTTTTTTTTTTTTTTTTGGGGGGGGGGGCAGGGTACGGAGTGGGAGATGCAGACTTGGGACACCTAGCTATCAATTTGGTCATACCAGGCAGCTGGATTTCGGCAAAAACGGTCCTAAGAAATGCCTTCGTTTGCCGATAGTTTGCGAACGTTAACACTCTAGTTCGAGAGGTTGATCTCGGCAAACTATCACCGTGACTTGCACAGGGTTAATGCATTTCTTGTTGTTGATTGGCCCATTAAGGCTTTCACCGCCAAAGTCGCATTTTAGCACCACAGTGATTTAACACCTATGTCACTAAATGGCATCAAATTGGGTTCTATTATCCAAAGACTCTATTGTCTTAGTTTTGGGAAGTAAGGATAGACCTTATTTTATATATTTCACAGAAAAAACCCCAATACTGCAGATGGATTTTGTTCTATACACAGGTAAATTTAATGGAAATTTTGGGCTGAAATATGGATGGCGGTGAAAGGGTTAAGGCTTGGTTAAAATAATATTTTTTTTGACCAATCAGTCAAGAGCTTCAAATAGTGTTCCACAAACATGTTGTTAAGTTGTTTCTTTAGACCCCTTTTGTCGCAAATGTAATGTGCGCACAGAGCGACATCTTGTGAAAGTCGCCCCTGGTTTCCACTGTATGTTGTTTTGACACACTGCTGTTCTCGCCTGTGTGACAAGTGTGTTGTTTTGACACACTGCTGTTCTCGCCTGTGTTACAAGTGTGTTGTTTTGACACACTGTGGTTCTCAAGTATGTTGTCTTGACACAATGCAGTACTCACCTGTATGACAAGTGTGTTGTTTTGACACACTGCAGTTCTCACCTGTGACAAATGCGTTGGTATGACATACTGCAGTACTCACCTGTGTGACAAGTGTGTTGTCTTGACACACTGCGGTTCTCACCTGTGTAGCAAGTGTGTTGTCATGACACACTGCGGTTCTCACCTGTGTAGCAAGTGTGTTGTCATGACACACTGCGGTACACAACATGTGTGGCAAGTGTGTTGTCATGACATACTGCGGTTCTCACCTGTGTGGCAAGTGTGTTGTCTTTACACACTGCGGTACGCAACATGTGTGGCAAGTGTGTTGTCATGACACACTGCGGTTCTCACCTGTGTAGCAAGTGTGTTGTCATGACACACTGCGGTTCTCACCTGTGTGGCAAGTGTGTTGTCATGACACACTGCGGAACGCAACATGTGTGGCAAGTGTGTTGTCATGACACACTGCGGTTCTCACCTGTGTGGCAAGTGTGTTGTCTTGACACACTGCGGTACGCAACATGTGTGGCAGGTGAAGAGCAACAAGGAGTTGTTGGCCTTCCTGTTCAACGACTTTCTGCTGCTGACCATCCCGCCCCGCGTCCTGGGCCCCTCCATGGCCGTGTCACACATCTTCGACACCAAGTCACGCGACCAGTACAAGATGTACAAAACAGTCAGTACATAGTATCTTCTTCTTCTTCTTCTTCTTCTTCTTCTTCTTCTTCTTCTTCTTCTTCTTCTTCTTCTTCTTCTTCTTTGATCGCTCAGACAGTTTCCTGTCAATTATGAGTGCAGATGCATCATGCTGCCATTATACGCCTAAGAAACAGTTAGGCCCAGCAAGTCTGACATCTTTTTCAAAGTGTTTCTTGAAAAAAAGGCAGGAGAATGGACTGGTTAGGCAGAACAAATAGTAGATGACAGTAAGCAAAGGGAAAAGGCAGAGTCAAAGAGAGTGACACACTAGAGGAAGTCACGCAACCAGTACAAAATGGCCAGTATATAGTTTTGATCGCTCAGACAGTTTCCTGTCAATACTGCCAGTGAAGAGTGTACAAGAAAACAAAATGGGGTCCTTTCAAAATGTGCTGAAACGGTGAGCGCTGAGATGTACCAAATGGTGTGTTAAGGCTGTGCAAAAATGGTCAGCACATAGTGTGCCAGCATACTTAGTACGGGTCCTTTCAAAATGTGCTGAAACGGTGAGTGCTGAGATGTACGGAATGGTGTGTTAAGGCTGTGCAAAAATGGTCAGCACATAGTGTGCCAGCATACTTAGTACGGGTCCTTTCAAAATGTGCTGAAACGGTGAGCGCTGAGATGTACGGAATGGTGTGTTAAGGCTGTGCAAAAATGGTCAGCACATAGTGTGCCAGCATACTTAGTACGGGTCCTTTCAAAATGTGCTGAAACGGTGAGCGCTGAGATGTACGGAATGGTGTGTTAAGGCTGTGCAAAAATGGTCAGCACATAGTGTGCCAGCATACTTAGTACGGGTCCTTTCAAAATGTGCTGAAACGGTGAGCGCTGAGATGTACGGAATGGTGTGTTAAGGCTGTACAAAAATGGTCAGCACATAGTGTGCCAGTATACTTAGTACGGGTCCTTTCAAAATGTGCGGAAACGGTAAGTGCTGAGATGTACGAAATGGTGTGTTAAGGCTGTGCAAAAATGGTCAGCACATAGTGTGCCAGCATACTTAGTACGAGATGTACAAACTGTTTTGTAGAAAAATGTAAAGAATTATTAGCACAAGATGTTCAAAACAGTCAGCGTAAATACAGTTATTTGTATAAGATTCACAAACGTGTGTTTGTGTGTGTGTTTGTGACTCTGTGTGTGCGTTCAAGTGTGTGTGCATGCGCGCATTGTGTGTGTGTGCATGCGCGCATTTGTGTGTGCGTGCATGTACATATTTGCCTACCAATGCGTGTGTTTCTGTGTTGCAGCCGATAGTGCTGAATGAGATAATGGTGAAGAAGCAGTCTGACGCTGAATCGGACCCCTGCCACTTCCAGGTTTCACATATAGAGAGGGTCTACCACCTCAAAGCAACAAACGAATCAGAAAAGTGAGTTAGAAAACTGTTTTTTAATGATCAATAAATACTCCTGTGATTTGTAACTCATTCAAGTCGTTCCAGCCATATATGTCCGGAATTAATAGACAGCTGTCAGTCTGATGCATTTGCTTCAAGGGAAGTAAATCTGTGTGCACACCATACCTTGGTCACTTCCAAACTCGCTTCGCTCCCTTAGACCACAATTTTGCCTCTGACTTTGCTTTTGTAGTGGTTTGTTGTGGGGCAACCAATTGGTGTAGAGATTTTTTCTATATAGAGTCTATATATGAAAAAGTCTGATCTACCACTTCCCTATGTCTAAACCTGAAATCAAAACCCGTAATCTTCTTTCATTTTTCATTTTGTTCATGTATGTTTTGTTTGTGTGTATGGCTGGAGTGATTTGTGAGGTTTTCTAATCATTCAAAATCGTTGCGAAGCGAATGAGTTAAATGCAAGTCAAATGACATATATGGTATTTTATTGCCTTATATGATTTCCCCCCTAAGAATATTGTAGCATTGTTTGTTTAGAGATGCAGTGAAATGTACACTTTTAAAATAGATACAAATTGAGAAAGATTCGAAACAGCTTTCATTGTTTATAAGGAAAGATGTGTAGAGAAGTAAATTGTTTCTAAAATAAAAGTTAGTATCAGGAAAAGCTTATGATTATGAGCACAATAGGAATTGTTCGGAAATAATTTCATGGTGTGTGTGGGAGTGATCTCGCCTAATTCAATTGGTCAAATAGGGGAAGTTACTCTACTTTCAGGTAGATCCCCAGCCCTCGCTTTGTGTGTTTGAGGAGACACACAGCATGTAGAACTCAGTGGTTTATTCTAAATTTGATGTAATATCACTTTGTAGCAACTGGCCACCCCTTATTTTTCTAAAAAAATGTTTGCAAGTCGCTGACTGGCATCCTGCGGTTTCAAGCTTCGACGCCATTGTTGCATTGTTGCTATGGTATTTGACCGAGTAATGGAGGTAACCAACTCTAATTTTCACGAAGTGCCCTCCCCTAGTTTTTTTCTCCAAAAATCATCTATTAAAATGTTAACCAATTTCATAAAATATCTTTGTTTATTATCACCACTCCCCCCCTTTCCTCCCCCGACTCATTCTTCATTTCCACCTTCATCCACCTCCAGCCCCTACCCAACTTCCCACTTTTCATACCTTGCACACTCTAAAGCTGACTGTTTTTGTTTTGTTGGATTTACGTTTAAAACATTGACTTTGTGATCTTACGGTCATGGTTTGATCCTTTGCGGAGTATGTTCTTGCTTGTTCAATTTAAAGGTCATGGTTTGATCCTTTGCGGAGTATGTTCTTGCTTGTTCAATTTAAAGGTCATGGTTTGATCCTTTACTGAGTATGTTCTTGCTTGTTCAATTTAAAGGTCATGGTTTGATCCTTTGCGGAGTATGTTCTTGCTTGTTCAATTTAAAGGTCATGGTTTGATCCTTTGTGGAGTATGTTCTTGCTTGTTCAATTTAAAGGTCATGGTTTGATCCTTTGCGGACTATGTTCTTGCTTGTTCAATTTAAAGGTCACGGTTTGATCCTTTGTGGAGTATGTTCTCTGCTTGTTCAATTTAAAGGTCAAGGTTTGATCCTTTGCGGAGTATGTTCTTGCTTGTTCAATTTAAAGGTCAAGGTTTGATCCTTTGCGGAGTATGTTCTTGCTTGTTCAACTTAAAGGTCACGGTTTGATCCTTGCTGAGTATGTTCTTGCTTGTTCAATTTAAAGGTCATGGTTTGATCCTTGTTAAATTTAAAGGTCAAGGTTTGATCCTTTGCGGAGTATGTTCTTGTTAAATTTAAAGGTCAAGGTTTGATCCTTTGCGGAGTATGTTCTTGTTAAATTTAAAGGTCACGGTTTGATCCTTTGCGGAGTATGTTCTTGCTTGTTCAATTTAAAGGTCATGGTTTGATCCTTTGCGGAGTAAGTTCTTGCTTGTTCAATTTAAAGGTCATGGTTTGATCCTTTGCGGAGTATGTTCTTGCTTGTTCAATTTAAAGGTCACGGTTTGATCCTTGGCGGAGTATGTTCCTGCTTGTTCAATTTACAGGTCATGGTTTGATCCTTTGCGGAGTGTGTTCTTGCTTGTTCAATTTAAAGGTCAAGGTTTGAGCCTTTACTGAGCATGTTCTCTGCTTGTTAAGTTTAAAGGTCATGGTTTGATCCTTTGCGGAGTATGTTCTTGCTTGTTCAATTTAAAGGTCATGGTTTGATCCTTTGCAGAGTATGTTCTTGTTTGTTAAGTTTAAGGGTCATGGTTTGATTCTTTGCAGAGCATGTTCTCTGCTTGTTAAATTTAATGGTCAAGGTTTTTTATCCTTTACTGAGCATGTTCTTGCTTGTTCAGGATTTTACCTTTGGAATGAACACTGTTTCTTATTTTGCTCCATATAATTTGTTTGTTTTGAAACTAAGGCCATGTACACACATAAGCGGATATTCCATGCGGAAACCCCTGCGCAATCCATAAATAAGTGAAACAAAGAAGGGAAAGGAATTGCGCACATGTCCAAATTTCCCCATTATGCATAAACTTTTATCCTTCTTTCTTCCACTTATTTAGGGTTCTCCGTACGGAACTTACGCGTCTAATGTGAACCCGGCCTAAAGACTGGAGTTTTCCTTTGTAATTAATACAAGCATTTACTTCATACGCACATTGAATCCCGTTTCACTTTTTCGGAAAGAGCTGACCATTCAGTTCTGGCTCGAAAGATGACACGAACACAATCACCTGCGCACTGACATTTTCTTCTGACAACAACATGAGAAACAAAGCAGAACCCCGAGTGGGTGCAAAGTTCCCTCGCAGTCAGGATCTCGGACTGGGACAGACGGACGGACGCACCACGGCACAGACAGACTGACCACGGACAAAACAGAAACACAAAGTGAAACTAATGATGGTGGACGTTGAAAGAAAGAGGCAGAACAACGATTGTCCCATGTGCTCTGATTCAGGGAACTGTGGGTAAAAAAGATTGAAAGTGCATCTCGACATTTTCTCGACACTGAGAGAAAGAAACGGGAACGGCAGCATTCCTGTGAGTATGACATAGTTGTCTGTGATTTGAAAAGAAAAATTCCCTAGCAAATTGTCATAAACTTACATGGGTGCAACTTTTCCTGGTATACAAGGATTTCCTGTTTTTGAATTTTACCACAAAAGGTAGTTCCTGTTTTTGAAATTTGTCAAACAAGATCTTTGTGTCTACTGTATTTTTCAAACCCTTTAAGATAAGCATTTGTATAAATTGTAGAAAAAGCAAACTAAAATACCTTCATAAATCAATTTTTTATTCAGCTGCAGGGAGACGTTACCCCTGGACCCCGGCCTTTCAGGTTTTTTTTCATTTTGTGTAGTTGCACCCATGAAATTATCTTGTGACTTAACATTACAGCACAAATTTACAGTGGTGTGCAATAAGAATTGGTGAATTGTCAAACATGTGTTGCATATTAACAAACATTATCGCGTGTATTTAAAGTATCAATAAAAATAAGGAGAAGTGAAGTGGAAATTTGCAGTTCCGGTAGCTTTATGAGTTTAAGTAAAACCACATTGAAGTAAATGTCAGCTGTTTAACTCTCTTGTGCGGTGAACGGTTGGGAACGTTCGGAAAAAAAATCGGATTGGAAATGTCTAGAACGTTTGGGAACGTACGGATTCCACGTGGCCGGTTTGGGCGCTTCCATTTTGTTTCTATCACATGGCAGTCACATGGGCGATTCAGCCTCGCTTTCGCTATAGATTACACTTCCGTCCTGTTGCTTGCAATGGCTTCTAGGCCGATTGGTTTGGAAGATATGAATTTTTGAAAATTAGTGACCGACTTCGGCATTTTCGCGATTTTTCCAATATGGATGACGAACAGTTATGGCGTCCATTGACTGAGGAAAGCGATGAATAGTCCTATTTTTGTGAAAGATGGGACTTATCAGATCGCGAAGTGATGAGTAAGGAGTGTATTCTGACCTATTTCGGCAGCGAGTTTGTTTTTGTTCGATCGATGCGAATTTTTGAAGTCGTGTTACTGACATCGGCATTTTCCCGACTTTTACATCATGGATGATGGGTTGTTATTGCATCCACTGAGTGATGACAGCGATGAAAATTCCTTTTTTTGTGAAAGATAGGAATTATAAGATCGTGAAGTGAAAGGGTAAGTGAATGATTTTGATCTACATTTCCGTTTCAGTCGTCTTAGGCTTCAACAGTGTGCAAAAGTAGGCAGTGAATGACTAGTGAATGCAGTTTGCGAATACACTTTGTGGAGCCATGCATCCCCATAACATCTTGAAATTCATTTTGCAAATCAGACAGACATCTCGGCAACACATTCAAAACAAAAAAAACCACAAAATCTGGTAGGGTATATTTTATTTTATTATTTTTTTGACGCTACCCCCCCCTTTTGTACGGAGTGATGTCCCTTGGGTTAGGATTTCAGAGGTGATAGAGAGCACAGAGCGTCAGGCACAAGAGGGTTAAATTTCAGGGTTTCTGGAAAGAAAAGATTCTGACAGACAGGAATAAAGACACACATCAAAACAGTTTAGATTTATGACACACATTATTTTTGCTGATTCATCTTCATGGGTTTTTGTGTACTTTTAATACGACAGTAAAATGCTGTGCAGAGAAATTAATTAAATGCTGATTGAAGTCCGTTTAATTTAGAAAGTTGCGTCTTTTATTTGGTATTTTCTTGTCTTTGTTTGCTCGGTTTGTTTTTGTTGATACTTGCCTTTGTGTGTGTGTGTGTGTGCGTGCGCGTGCGTGCGTGTGCATGCGCGCGATTTTGTTATGTATGCCATTTACTTTTCAACATACCATTTTGTGTCATGTACTGCATTTACATGGTATCTGTTGCACCCTTTTTCTAGTGATCATTTATCTTTTCTTTTATTTCATTTTTCATAGCGTCTTTGTTGTGTTCTCTTTGCTCACGTTCTGTAACTTTTTGTGTGTTTTTGCTATTGATTTTTACAATTTAAAAAAATCTGACAATGATGAATTATGCAACATGGTTTGTGCTAGAATCTAAACCCAAACTCATCAGCTACGAGTTCCAATAATTAAGATGGCATGACACTTTCTGTTTGCTTTTTTGGTGTGTGTTTTCAGAGTGACTGCAGTAACTGTTGTTAGCATGTTATATTGAATTGGCCAGGGCCTGTATTCACATTGAGATAGTATGATACTTATCATCATGATATCTTTGAAGTCCTTTTAAAGTAGTAGGATTTAATAGGATTTTAGAAGGACTTCTAAGATATCATGATGATAAGTCTCATACTATCTCAATGTGAATACAGGCCCAGTTTTACTTAGTGGCAGTGCTGCTATGGCCGCAGCAGTCTACTGGACTATAAACAATTTAGATTTGGATTGACTTGGGGGCCACCTTCGTTAATGTTCATTTGGGGTCCACTGTAGTGCTGGACTTTGAGAAAAAGAATGTGTACGCTTTGAAGACGTTACGGCAGTCCTGAGATGACCATAGGACTATATAGACGACTAACTAACTAGCTTTGAAGGGGTACCCTATTACATGGAGGCATGCTAGATACTGGGAATTATCAGGTCTTTTCTTGTTGCCCTTTTCTTTTACTGTATTTCATATACCTTTCATTCACATATGATATACGCCATTGTATTTAGGTCCTAGATCAGGCATGTAGACCTGAGTCGATTTCTGCCTGAATTTTTCAGTGTTCTACTTTCAACATTTTTTAAAAACAATTCACAGAAATAGTCTACTATGTAATTCGCATCGGAAAAAAAAATGTATTGCATCAAAATTGCCCAAAGTCTGCCATGTTGCAGATTGAGTTGATACTTCCTTTGAACTTGTGGAGGAGCATTAGAGGTAATGAAAGCAAATATGGCGGCTTCCTGCTGCCATAAACCGTTTTGATTTTCTGTTTAGGTTTTAAGCTGATTACATGACATTTGGGGAGTTATGATTCTTCGCATGCCATGAAAATGGCCTTAAATAAACTTGAACCCAGAATCAAAGAAAACCAATAATGCAGAAATCAGTGTCAGAAGTTTCAGCCCTAATGCATGATGAAATCACCATTACATTATGTTGCTATCTCTGTCCGCTGTGACACTTTGACATTTGGTTACTGGGGATTCTTCCCATGCAATGAAAATGTTCTGAAGCAAAGTTACAACCATTCTTCCCATGCAATGAAAATGTTCTGAAGCAAAGCTACAACCATTCTTCCCATGCAATGAAAATGTTCTGAAGCAAAGTTACAACCATTCTTCCCATGCAATGAAAATGTTCTGAAGCAAAGCTACAACCATTCTTCCCATGCAATGAAAATGTTCTGAAGCAAAGCTACAACCATTCTTCCCATGCAATGAAAATGTTCTGAAGCAAAGCTACAACCATTCTTCCCATGCAATGAAAATGTTCTGAAGCAAAGCTACAACCAGAATCAAGGCAAATTTGGGCAGAAATCGACACGAGAAACGTACAGCCCTGATGTAGGATGAAATCACCATTACAACTATATATATTGTTATCTGTCTGCTGTGACGCTTTGTGTGCGGCTCAGTGAAGTGTAAGCCGTTAGGGCGCCTCCTGGTGATTATAGAGGAGGGGGTCCGTCTTCACTCCACCTCCGATCTCGGTAAGGGGGACGTAATTACCTGGAAATTGTGGAGAATTTGCCCTTTCCTTTGCATGCTGTCCCTTGTGGGAAAAAGTTTTCCTTCAGTGGGGCGTTACACTTGAATGTCATCAGTGTTATGAGCTTTTATGTGTGTGTTTTTTTGCACCTGTGGATTTCCTTCCTGCCTGGTAGCTTGTGGTTTTGTTTGAATTTGGTGTGTATGTGTGTGTGTGTGCGCATGTGCGCAAGTATGAGAGTGTGCATATTGGAACTTGCAAGTCGGACTGCATCCACATTTATTCCTGTTGGGGACATGATTTATGGATAGAGGGAAGCTCTCTGTGTTACTTGTTATTTTTCCCCCTATTAAGAATACATTATATCCCCTATGTCCCCGTGGGGATACCAGGGGGTCTTTCATACAATAGTTCCCCACCTTCTGGAAGTTCTGTGCTTGTAACTTCCTCTAATCTGTCGCTCTCCTTGACTCTGCCCTTTCTCTTTTCTTTCTGTTATCAACTATTTTTCTGACTTATTGGCCCGTTCTCCTGCCTTTTTTCTACACAAAAATCTTCCAAATAATTTTCTCCTTTGAGTTCCTCTGAAATCGGGATGTGTCAGCTGAATGCAGCGGGGAGGCCAGTGAAAACTGAAAACCAGACACATACCTACCTTACCCATTATGGCCATATGGCCTGGGAATGCAGAAGAAGAAGAAGAAGGAGACATCCCCTTTACAATTATTTCCCAATTAACATGAATGAATTATCTCCTCTACAGAAAATTAATATGGACAAATTGACCTGATGACAACCTTCTACAGGAAGAGATAGGGTATTGCACCCCACCCCCTCCCGTTCCCCCCAAAATATTTCTGAAGCTTCTCTCCGGCCATGCATTCTCTAAAGGGTAATAAATGTGGATAGCAGCTTGATTAGATTTAATTTTGTATGCTCACCCAGATTTTGCATGTTTAGCACGAAGAATCGCCACGTTCATCCTAACCTTTGAATGTTGTCTCGTTTGCCACTAATGTACACAGACAGTACTATAAGTTACACAGCCCGCGAATGTTGCATGGTAAGTCCTGCATAATGATGTCCCTTGTTGAGTTGTGCACCCTTTGTTGTTGTTGTTGTTGTCATGACGACTGTGTCGGCGTGGCGTCGTGTGCCGTGTAGTGCGGAGAGTGCCGGGCGTGGGGAGACTCCTGGTGGTGCTGTTGGAAGGCTGCGATTTGCGAGCCTCGGATAGTACCGGTAACAATTTGGTGTGGTGTTTGGTCTGTAGTGTTTTGTTTCCTTTGTTATGTGTGTGTGTGTGTGTGTCAGTGTGTGTGTGTGTACGTGTGTACGTGTGTGTGTGTGTGTGTGTGTGTGTGTGTACATGTTTGTGTGTGTGTGTGTGTGTGTGTGTGTGTGTGTGAAAGCGCTCGGGTGTGTTTGGATGCATGTATGTGTGTGTGTGTTTGTGTGAGTGAATCTGTGTGTGTTTGTGTGTGTGTGCTTGTGTGTGTGTGTTCATGCATGCATGTGTGTGTGTGTGTGTGTGCGTGTGAGTGCGTGCATGTATGTGAGTGTGTTCATGCATGCATGCATATGTGTGTTTGTGTGAACTTGTGTGCATGGATGTGGTAGTTAATGTCAATTTGAGCATTGTTATGTCTGTGTATAGATTGGAGCATGTGATTAGAATTGTTGGAATGCTTATGAGTTTTCATGTGAGTTACTAGAATATTAAGATCTTTATTAAAGGCTCTAATTCGAAGAATCAAAAGAAGAGGAAGAAGAGGAAAGCTTTAAATGAACCCGGATAACCAGTGAGCAACTTAGGACGCGCATTTTTCCACCAGGGGGCAATCAAACCAGTAGGGGCTTAGCGTGTGATATTCTTAGTTGGGGGTAGTGAAAGAGAGAGAGGGGGAGATGAGTCCCTCTCTCTCTCTCTCACTACGCCCAACTAAGAATATACCGCGCTAAGCCCCTACTGGTTTGATTGCCCCCTGGCGGTAAAATCAGCGTCCTATGTTGACTATTGAAAGCATCTGTGCTTAGTGAAAACATTTACTGTGAATGAGAGAGAGAGAGAGAGAGAGAGAGAGAGAGCAAGAGAGACAGAATGTGTGTTTGCGTGTGTGCACGCACAGATGCGCATGTGTGCATTAACACAGTACGTGTGTTTATATGTTCGCACCAGTGCAATAACAACTTTGGATTTCTTATTGAATGAAAGCATGACAGATGAGAAGCATTTCAAACCTGCTCTTTTGTGCTCCCAGCATTGCATCCTGAAGACTGGCCATGCTTCTTTTTTATGTTGGCATTCCAGACTGCATGTATGAAAAACAGTAATCAGAAACATTTTGAACCTGTGGGAATAATCTTTATCTGCGCTTATTACCCTGTCTTTTCGGACTATAAGGCGATACTTTTCCCCCCAGACTGAGACCCCTGCGCCTTATAATGTGACTGATAATACAGTGGGACCTCCCTTATAAGACCTTCAAAAATCATCCAAAATGGGGTCTTAACAGGGGAGGTAATTTTAATACTTACAAAGAAGGGCAATGTCTCAGAAAAGTAGGTCTTATATGGGAGGGAGTCTTATAATGGGAGGTCTTATAAGGGAGGTTCCACTGTATAGTAAGAAACTATAATACAGTGGAACCTCCATTAGAAGACCTTCAAAAATCATCCAAAATGATGTCTTATTAGGGAGGGGTCTTTAAGGGAGGTAATTTTAACACTTACAAAGAAGGGCAATGTCTCCGAGAAGTAGGTCTGATGTGGGAGGGAGTCTTATAAGGGAGGTTCCACTGTAACAAAATCTGAATTTTGTGTAAAGTTTTGGGGGTTGCGCCTTATAATCAGGTGCGCCTTATAGTCCGAAAAACACGGTACCTATTTTTTATCTGCTCCCTCTCAATTCTCACGCCTTTGAGTTTAAGTTTGTGCACTGCTTAAAACTCTTGCCCCCAAATCAGGTGCACATTTACCAAGGAAAATGTATACATATATTTCATGTGTGCTGTGTAGTTGTTAAGCATACAGTGGGACTCTGGTCAGTCAAACTTGAAAGGATTGAAAGTTTATTTTGAGGTTGCTGATATTTCAATACAAAAAGTTTTTGCCATAAGAAAGATTAGATTGGGACCAAAAACATTTATTGAGAATTATTGATCAGATTTTTTTTTTGGTACCTGTTTTTTGAGTTAGCTGGTTTCTACTGTATATACTTTTTAATTCTTGACTTTGTTGGTCAAATTAACCCCGTCACTGCCCCATGACGGATATTTCCATCATTCTTTCATGTAGGACTGTCCCACTGAAAGCCTCCATGCAGGACAGGATGTATCATTGAATTCAGATCTTTAATCATTTTGAATGGCTAATTTGTCCTTTTATATTTAAAAGCAGCACAGTTTAGTTATTTTATGCTAGATTATTTATTTATTTTATTAAGAACCCCCTCTCTGAATTCAAATGAAAGGGTTAAAAAGGATGCATTTGTGACAGAGTATGGGAAAACCCGGCTAAAGTCGCTGAGAGACTTTCTTAGCAATGCACAAAAACAGGTAGCTTAGTTATACTTCATTCTGTGTATTTTGTCAACTTTAACAAAATTATAGAAAAAAGACAATGCCAGATAGATCAATTCTGTTTTTTGCTTTTCAGTCTGTAGAATTTAAACTTTCAGATGATATAAAAACGTCAAAAGTTATAATTTCCGACTTTAGCCTGGTTTTCCTATACTCTTGTCACAATTAGTCGATGTAGTATAGTTATCTTGTGGCAGGTTGCCGACTGGGAGGCCTAAGTTTGTCTTCAAACAGAAGCATATTAATAAAGAAATTTATACTTGAGTGTGCTTTGATCTTTCGAGGGAAGTCAGAAACTTTGCAGTTGTGTTGAGTTTGCTTAACAAACATATCTGAGCGATTGTTGTTTACGTTACCTGACCAACGGTATGCAAGTTTGTATTTCTTAGGCTGGGCTGAAGCCGAGATATCAATCACTCTGAAGCAAAGCTGAAAGTTCAGGGCTAGACTTTATTGTTGCCTCTGACTTTAACTTCATATCATCGTCTGACGTCATCATCATTGTCATCGTCCACATCATCATCATCATCATCGTCATCAACATCATCATCATCATCATCTTCATCATCATTGTCATCATCATCACCATCATCATCATCAGCATCATCATCATCATCGTCATCATCATCATCGTCATCATCGTCATCATCATCACCATCGTTATCGTCATCATCGTCGTCGTCATCATCATCTTCGTCGTCATCATCATCATCGTCGTCGTTGTCATCATCATCTTCATCATCATTGTCATCATCATTATCATCACCACCATCATCATCACCATCATCATCATCATCATCATCATCATCTTCATCATCATCATCATCATCATCATCTTCATCATCATCATCATCATTCTCCATCTTTGTTGATCAACATTTTGTTGTTTAAAGTTTTAAAGTCTTTCATGGTGATGCTGATAAGTATTTATGTCCAATCACAAATCTTGGCACTCGGTGAATTTAGTTTAAAAAAAAAAAATCATGATACAGATTTTTAAGGTTCATCTAGACTGGCAGCAAACAGATGAACTACCTCTTTCAGAGAAATAATTTACAAAGTGTTTTCTCAAACGCATATTAATTAAAAAAAGATCCACCTGCATACAGACTTTGATATATGTGACCCAGCACCACGAGAGGGACATTAAGTGTCAAAATGACCATTCTCAGAGAATGGCACAGTTAGAAACTTCAGACAATTCTCTTTCAAATGATTGAAGAACCATTTTTGTAACTTTTTCCGTTTTAGAGTTATAAGCTTTTAAAGCAGCTCCCAGTAAATATCCCTATCCCAGTCCAGAAATAGGATTTTTTTAAAAATTTGTTTGCTGCATTTTGTATTTTTCTACTGGACCCAAGTAAATTGAAGTAGACTATGTGTGATAGCTGATTTCTGTCTTTGCTTTGCTTTTCTCTCTCTTCTGCTTCTGTTTCTTTGGTCACCCCCTACAGTGTGTGTGCATTTACTTCTATGAAAAGCAGCTGGCCACCACCACAGAAGAAGAAGAAGTGGGTAGGGTGATTGTCAGCCTATGTCACAAAGAAATCACAGTCTAACGTTTAGCCTAGCTGAAGAAAATGCATCAACCTACTCATCTTAAAGCACTGTTTGGAGCATTTAGAGACCATAACAAAGATTGTCCTTTATAAATATGAAAGATATCTTAGAGAGCACGAAACTACACATAACTCAAAATTGATTTTTTTTAAATGAGATTTTTGATTTTGCAAGCCTGTTGTGAGAAACTAGCCCAGCGACTTCATGTCCCTTTCGTGGTGCTGGGTCACATATTTCTGTTGATAGAAATACAAGAGAATGTAATGCAATGAAGAACATTCCAACTCAACAGAACTATTTTCTTTTCGATCCTCCAATAGTTTAAAATCCAAATGACATTTTGTTAGTTTGTATTTCTTAGGCTTTCTTTCCTGTTAGTTTTGATATTAATGTTGACCTTACCTGTCCGTGTCCTTGACCTTTGCAGGAAAGAGTGACCCTTACTGCGAGGTGAGCATGGGGTCGCAGGAGCACCGCACGCGCGTAGTGAACAACACGCTGAACCCCAAGTGGAACGCCTCCATGCAGTTCACCATCCGCGACTTGCACCAGGACGTGCTGTGCATCACAGTCTACGACCACGACATCTACTCCCCTAATGGTATGGCTGCTTAGTTAGCAGAGATGAGATGTTCCTCCTTTATGATGGCCCCAAGGGTTATTTTTGAGATCAGTGTCAGACTTGTTTACTGTACACTTTTTGAGTAGTATTCGACTCAATTTGGACCTCAAGTACTCTTCAAAACTGAAAATAATGCTCTTTAATTCTTGATTACTACTCATTTAGAGTGAACATTGTTTGATGGTTTAATGAATAAAACTACATATTTGGCACACAAACTACTCATTTCAGCTATCCAGACTACTCAAGACTTGTGTAGGGGGTAAACAGGTCTGCAGTGTAAATCCATTGAGAAAATTGAGGGGTGTTAGGTTTTGTGTTGAGTCATAAATGCGGCAAGAAGTTTGATTGATATTTTGTTCTCGATTGGTTCATTCTCAAATGGACATTTCCAGTTACTGCTTGGGGCTGCCAAGACTGCTCTATTTATCATTACTTTTCAGTTTGCAAAGCTTAAAGCGGAATTGTTTTCCATTTGTTGATGTAGCCTACACCGGGCCACAGACTCGGCTTCTTTTTTCCTCCTTTTTGGTTTTCTTAGAATCTCATCTCTGGTTAGTTATCTTCTTCTTCTTCTTCTTCTTCTTCTTCTTCTGCGTTCCCAGGCCATATGGCCATAATGGGTAAGGTGCGATGTGTCCGTTTTTCAGTTTTCACTGGTCTCCCCGCTGCGTACAGCCGACACATTCCGATTTTGGAGGAGCTCAAAGAAAGAAAATTATTTGGAAGATTTTTTTTTTTAAAGGCAGAAGAATGGGCCAATAAGTCAGAAAGATAGTAGATGGTAGAAAGCAAAGGGAAAAGGCAGAGTCAAAGAGAGTGGCAGATTAGAGGTAGTTACAAGCACAGAACTTCAAGAAGGTGGGGGAACTATGTTTACCTGATTGATTACAGAGAGAACAATCACAAATTTAAAAAAAACCACAACAAGAGCATAACATTTACCCAATATTTCGTCTGGGCATGTATTCTGGGCTTTGTCAAGGATTAAAATCTGATTGATTATCTAGAACGTAGTACAGTAATTAATTCTTTATTTTTTCGCCACCCTCTAAAATATAGAGACATATTCTGCACAAATTCTGACCACCTGATTATCAGCCGCGAAGCAAAGGTGGTAATGTTTTCACTGCAGTCTGTCTGTTACTCACTATGTATGTATGTATGCTAGGAGGCTCAAATTTTGCATGGACATAGGTAGTTAGGATATCTAGGCCAAGTTCGAAGATGATGGTCATAGTTCAAAGTTCAAGGTCACTGTCTGTTACTGACTATGTATGTATGTATGTATGTATGATAGGAGGCTCAAATTTTGCATGCGCATAGGTGGTTAGGATATCTAGGCCAAGTTCGAAGATGAAGGTCATAGTTCAAAGTTCAAGGTCACTGGAGGAGAAAATGTGCCGCGCAGGCTGGTGGTATAGCATCTTCATGTTCTAGTTTTGAAGACAGAATGAACAGTGGCCGTGGTGGTGTTGCAGATTTCCTGGGGCGCACGGAGGTGCGGATGAGCGAGGTGCTGGAGGAGGCGCGGGTGAAGAAGGGGCCCATCACCAAGCGCCTCATCCTGCATGAGGTGGACACCGGGGAGGTGGTGGTCAAACTGGACCTGCAGCTCTATGAATCATGATCAATGTCCACAGCCTTTGCAGTTTGGAATTGTTAAAATCCTGCAGTTCTGCAAATTGTGTAAAATATCCCCAGTGCTTAGACTAGTTGGAATTCTGCAGTTCTACGAATCATGATCAATGTCCACAGCCTTTGCAGTTTGGAATTGTTAAAATCCTGCAGTTCTGCAAATTGTGTAAAACATCCCCAGTGCTTAGACTAGTTGGAATTCTGCAGTTCTACGAATCATGATCAGCATTCACAGCTTTCAGACTAGTTTAACACCTACAGTTTTACGCATTGTGTAAAACATCCCCAGTGCTTAGACTAGTTGGAATCCTGCAGGTCTACGAATCATGATCAACATCCACAGCTTTCAAACTGTAGAATAAAGTGGGTGGAATCCTGCGGCTCTACGAATCATGATCAATATCCACAGCCTTCAAACTTAAAGTTTAGATTTAACAAACTGGACCTAGAGCTCTATGAATCATGATCAACATCCACAGCCTTCAAACTGAAGACTTATCTAGCTGGACTTTAAGCTGTACGAATCAAGATTAGCATTCCTCAGAGGATCTGCAGTTTTATGAATCCTGATAAATATCCCTTTCTAAAGGATTTCCTGCTCTACTAATCGTGATCAATATTCCCAGTCTTTAGACTCGTTGAAATATTGCAACTCTACCATTGTGATTAAAATTCCCAGCCTTGAGACGTACCTAACTGGACTTGCCGCTCTGTGAATCATAAAATAAACCCATTCCCAGCTTTGTGACTGTTTCTGCAGCTCTATGAATCATGATCAACATCTGCAGCTTCTGGATCAAAGACTTGAACAACAATCTGTAGATTTACAGATCATGATCAACATCCTTGTAAAAAGGAACTGCAGGTCTATGAATTGTGATCTATGTCCTTCACCTTTATGTTGGTATACATCCACCAGTTCTACGCATTGTGTAAAACATCCCTAGTCTTTTGACCAGTTGGCAACCCTGCAGCTCTATGAATTCTGATTAACATTCTAAGTCTGAAACTGTGAAAGAACCACAACTTTACCAAATTCCCCAGGCTTTATGCTTAACCTGATGGCAAACTTAGCTTTAGATTTACTGGTAGATTTAATTAGCTGGTCCTGCAGCTCTTTGATTTGTGATCTATGTCCTTAGCTTTTAGACTGACTATCTTCAATGCTGCAGCTCTGTGAATTGTAATCTACACCCACAGTCTTTAACTTTGCTTTAAAGTTAACTCAATGAATGTGCAGCTCTCTGAATCGTGATCGATATTGCCAGGCTTTAAACCATCTTCAGTTCTGCGGCTCTACAAAACATGATCAACATTGCCAGCCTCGAGAGTAGTTGACCTGTGTGTCTGCGATTCATGATCGACATCCCCGGCTTTCACACAAGCTAGAATCGGTTCTACAAATCATCATTAACATTCCCAGACTTTAGACTAGCTTGGATTCTTCCCATTGTTTGTATTTGGATAGGATCTTGATCCTCTTCGTTTATGGGATCTTTTTCACTGGAGATGTTAAGATTTTGATGCTTTGTTGGAATCTCTTTCCTTCTACGTAAAAACAGGTTCTCTCTGTACGAGGATGGAGTCTTTCTGTTCAAAGTGTATGTCTTGATTGGGATCCTGGTCACAGTACTTCATAGACATCAGGTCGTCTGGAGAAGAGAAATCCTACTTAGGATGATTGTGGGGATCCAAATACGGATGTGGATCTTTTGATGGAGTCCTTATCAGGATGAGGATGGGATGTTGATCAGCGTGGGAGAGAGCTGAGGGGCCACTTTAAGAAGGGATAGTAGGGTTGTGATTAGGAGTGAACTTTTGAACATTGATATTGTGTGTGAAGATGAACACTAATGACAAGTTGTAGGTCTTCAAAATTCTTTACCGGGGTAATTGTTTTCACGACACGTCAATGTTCTATGAAAATGTGTTGCTGTGCTGAACAGAATGAGCAGTTAGCCAGTGTAGCTGTTTACGTGGCACCTCTTATTATTGTCCTTTAGCGTAGATTGACAACTTTGTCTCTATTATGAGGGACTAAACTGCCAAATAAAAGTTTCTTTCTATTTTGCAATGCTAGGCAACCTCTATTATTTTATTAGTGAAATAAAATCCCCGTGAAGGCTGATGATATGTGCTTGGATTCGGGATGCAAAGCAGGGAGTATAGTAATGCTGCCCTTTCTAACTTGTACGCAGTGGTTTTGATAGTTTGGTGAATGAATCATTTCATCATCATTGGTCAAGCAAACTGTCCTGATACTGGTCAACATTCCATTGGTGATGAATTAATACATTTTTAATGATATATGTCTGGTCAAGGATTAATTGTCATAGGAATGAATGGAAATTTTGAGTTTGCTATTGCAGGTTGAGACTTAGGAAATTATCATTTTAAAAAGCCACTGTCATCGGAATGGAAGGAACTTCTAAAGGCTGCCATTTGCAATGTAGGTATCTAAAGATTGAAATTATCATGGTGTGAACAAAAGAAGAATTTCAAAGTCTGCTTTTTCAGGTATGAAGAAGTGTTGGTGTAAATTATGGTGTGAATGGATTCAGATTTTCAAGCTGCCATTTGATTTCGAATATTTCATGTTAGGATTGTATTGTGAGAATGGGGGGCAATTTGCTGCATTGTGAATAGTCAGATGGCAAGATCTTATGAGGGTTCTGCTCCCCCCCCCGGGCTTCCGCCTTGTCGTGGTGGGGGAGCTTTAAACTAAGAGTAGCCCCTCATCCCCATTTTTCATTCTCTCCATCCTCATTTACAATTTATGACATGCCATTATTGTTCACTGGCTTTCACGCGTGAGACCTTACGCACTTGAGTGGGCACATGTTGCCCATTCTGCAGTGCATATTTGCCTATATGGCCTTTGCTATATATTATCACTAGGATGGATGTGTTTGTTATCCTTTTTTTACTTTTTTTTTATAACCTGGATCCGATGCGTAGAGTGGCTCAACGTTTCCAGCACTGTGTGAAATTATGAGCTATAGGGTACAATGACGAAGATGCCATGTCGTGAATTGTACTGGTTTTTGTTGTTGTTTTTAGGTTTTGGGACGTTGTTAAAGACCCACCACGTCACGTGTCAATATCACGGTTTTCACGTGATTTCCCTCTTATAGCTGGTAAGAAATCTTAAGAAATCTTCCTAGCATAAAAGGGAATGTGACACGTGACGTGGGGGGGCTTTAAGAATCATTGATGTGTGTTTTGTTATACGTGGTGGATTTTTATGCGGTGACAGTCCTGAGACAACCATAGCTGTTGACGGGACTATAACAGACTAACTAACTGTGAGGGTTCAGCGTCTCATCACAATGTTGAAGGGGAATTCACTGCAACATGGACGACGCACTGTGCACCGTTGAAGGAGAGGTCATACATAATCATGAGGAGAGAAGAGTGGATGCTGAATGAAAGCTCTTATCAGAACTGGACTTTACATTACTCATCAGAGAACATTATGCTTTGTGTGCGATTGTGTGTTAAGAAAAAGCTTTAACCGCTGTGAGGAGGGGGGTTGCATTTATACCTTATTAAGGGTGCAATGAACTTTAGAAAAGGTAATGGATTGGTCTACTGTCACAGTTGCACCAACTGCCACTAACCCATGCAATTGTGGTTCTTTTTCTGTTCTTTGCAATGGGGTATTTGCCACGAGCAGTCGTCCTATAGACTAGACTAGTGTCTGACTACTCTTTTACCCGCATGTTTTGCCGTAGTTATTTGAACTCTCTTATTCAAAGCCTTAATTGGATTTCAAGGTTGCTTGTCCGTGGCAAAAAATGGTCTATTGCAGTTGGTGAGGGTGTAGCACAAATGAAGCTTTATTGCTCTCTTAATGAAGGTTGATAACGATGAACCTTCGCTGTGGCATTGGGGTGAGTGACATGTAGTTCTGGTGTGTATTGACAGAGGTATGTGTGTAGATAAGTTCTAAAGTATGCTTACCTGATAATTGATACCACACTACTTGGAAGTGCTGTTTTATCCCAACGTGTGTGAACCGAATGCCTTGCTAGATTTCATAGGTAGTTTTGTCAAGTATTTTGTAGCTTTTAGGAAAACTTTCATTTGTTTAGCTGTGGGTCTGTGGTGTTTTCTCTCTCTAAAAAAATATTAAGGTATGTGTACACACCTAGCATCATTTATTTGCTAAATCAAACCAATTTGCGCTGTGTGTGAACCAACAAGAAAATGCGGCCACGAATAAAGACCTGTATACACCAAGAATTGTTTCTCATGCTAGATGAAATAAATGTGTGTGCACACACAATGTGCATGTATGAATATACGTCAAAGCTGCTTTAATATGTCAGCTTATTAAAGCAATGCATTTACCAGATAACAGCCTCTCCATTGCTTACCATTGCAACCTGAACTTTAAGCCAAACCAGAGAAGAGAAGTTTGTTGAACAAAGGCTCATTCTAATGCATGAACGCAAGTGTAATCATTAAAAATGTCCACATAAGAATGAAGCTAAGAGTTTTTGTTTTTGTCGTTTTTCTCAGCAGTAAAAATCCGTGCCCTGCACAAAATGTTGACGTTTCTGTGGTTCCTTGGACATGCTTTTAATTGGTATTTTAGAGAGAGTGAGCAAAAACTTTGATGTAATTTTTATCTTAAGCTTGAACTCGTGTTCAATGGGTGTTGTTCCTCATTTCGTGACTCCTTTTATTGTCGTGCTGCCGTAAACGCAACTTATCTCTAAAACTCTCTATGTGATTGCACGGATGCTCCTTCTTTCAGGATGTCCTGAAATTTCCCGGGAGCACCCATGTGATTGTAAAAGCTTCTTGTGTGTTCCATGACTTCAGGCTGGTTTTGTCCTTTTATCTTTTATTCTTCTTTCTCTTTGCCCCCAACCCCTCTTCTTCCCCCCCCCCCCCCCCCTCTTTCTGTTGAAAGGCGGTGGTCTTGTTTCCTTGGCTCCTTTTATTGTTGTGCTGCTTTACACGCAACTTACCTCTAACATTGTCAATGTGATTGTTGTTGAAAGACATCTTGTGTGTTTCCAGGGCTTCAGCCTGTTTGTGTTCTTTTATTCTTTCTCTCTGCTCCCATTCTCTTCCCCTCCTTCCCCTCCCCCCTCCCCCCCCCCCCCCCC
>CM065690.1:48415959-48420959 GCA_017654935.2 Phymorhynchus buccinoides
AGCAGCATGATGCATCTGCGCTCATGATGACAGGAAATTGTTAGGGTGTTCGACAAAGAAGAATCAACCCCACTGGATATTGGGTACCTAACATTTTCCTTTCTAACTTCTGCCATATTTATTTTAAGGCAGCCGTTCAACTTGAATATGGCGCCAGCGGTCTGTAGAATATTGCTTTTCTGTTATGGCGTCTCTCTGCAAAAAATTAGTATTTCATTTTTTTTTTATTCTTCCATATATACTGAGTGTAACTACACAACTACAAAGCACCTTTTTAACAACCCTGTCAGCATGTAAATGAGAAGTTTTATTTGATTTTGAAACATATTTTTTGCCACATGAAGTCGACAAGGAAGAGATATGGTGGATTTGTGAATCTAGGTTGTACAAATTATGTCTGTCTTGCGTCAAAACTTTTTATTATTTTTATTTTTATTTTTTAGAACAGCTGAGAGTTACTAAATTGTATGCCGTGTACTTAGTTGATATTTTAAGAGTTGTCTTTTCTTTGAGGTTTATCGCCAATTCTTCTTTTGAGGAGTACACTAAACATATCAGTGATGGAGACAGTTCTTTATGTGGCGACAACTTATGGGGGAAATAATCAGTAATATTACAAATACACGTAATTATCCCTTAATTGTTCGGAAACAATTAAGGGGATTTAATTAGATGACAAAGCCCATGCCCCGTGTACTCGCGCACGTTAAAGTACTCAATAAGAGTTGCCAATAGGAATTGTTCGGAAATAATTCAGAGGAGTAATTTCATGGTGTGTGGGAGTGATCTTGCCTAATTCAATCGGTCAAACAGGGGGAGTTACTCTACTTTCAGGTAGATCCCCAGCTCTCGGCTCGTGTGTTTGATTAGACATACATCACTTAGAACACCGTGTGTCATTATATAAATTGATGTCATTTATATTTTTACGTCACATTTTGCAAGTTCTCTCAGTCTGTGGATATTGGACGCCCTTCATTTTTCTAAAAAAAATGTGTGCAAGTCGCTGACTCGCATCCGGCGGTTTCAAGCTTCGACTGCATTGTTGCTATGGTACTTGACCGAGTAATGGAGGTAAGCAATTCTAATTTTCACGAAGTGCTCTCCCCTAGTGTTTTTTTCGAAAATCGTCTATTATAGAGATCCTGCAGGTGAGCAGGAATAATGACACAGTCACCTGGAAGGAATGAGGCTTTACACTACTCCTTGCCGACACGAAAAGGGCGATCATTTTAGGCCCAAAGTTCCGATGCCCCCTGGTGACGAGTCAAGAGCAGATAATTTTCTGCGGCTATATACTACTAGTTCCTGACAGGCAAGGGCGATGTCACGATACTCCTGCAGTTTTACGCAAGGAAGTACATGCTAGGGGGGGGGGGTTCAGTTAAGGGTAGACGGATCTCTGAGTCGCACAACCAAACTCTCTCACACCCACACCAGACCAGACAGAATAATAAGATTGTCAAGAAAACTTTTACTATTTGTTCTGGTCATCCAGCCACACTCGTTCTCTTAACCATCCTCTCCTTCCTTTCTTTTCTCTACACGTGCTTTTGTCACCAAGCGTGACAACAGTGTAAAGATGGTAGGGAGAGCGAGTGGATCTGGATGAGGGAAAAAGTGTTGCTGCGTGCAGACATGGTGGCTGCCCAATAGACGAAGTTATAGTGAGAACGAGTAGAGTTGGAAGAGGAAAAATCTGGGGTGCGTTCAGACATGGGGTCTGCCCGTGACAGGCGATTATCTTAAGTAGGTGGCGTTCGCATCTCAGGGCACGAGACAGGGGCAGATAATTTTCGGTATAAAGCCTCATTGCTATTATCTTCATCATACTGATGCATTGATACAATTTTTTAGTTTTTTTTTTTTTTTAAGTTTTAATTATTTGTTTATCAGCAAAGTTCTGTGACTGCAAATATTTTGATTTTTCATGATCACTGTTTGCATGGCATTTTGATGTTGTGCTATGTATGTTATGTACATTATCTATACGCAATACAACCGTGATTGTTACGCACATTTTGGGATTATTGTCAATCTGGGTGTATTAGCTTTTCTTTTGTCAAATGTTTATTGTTTATTTTTTATTTTTTTTATTGTGTAGGCTTTTATTGAAAATGTAAATAGTCAAGTGTAGTTGTTGCGATGGATATTTTGGTGTTTTGGTATCTTTGTTTTTGATGTCAATGTTTGATACAATTCACCTGGGTTTGTTGTTATTGTTTGTTTGTGTTTTATTAATATTGGTGACAATGTGGTCAGTTGTATGTAGAAATGTGTACAGTGTAATATTTGTGTTTGAATTTGCATGTGTAAGTGTGTGTGTGTATGCGTGCGTGCGTGAGAGAGAGGGGGGATGGGGATGGGGGAGGGATGTGAGGGAGAGATTTTGTGAATAAGATTTTGTGTGTGATTTTTTTTTTAGTGTACTGTGTGTGGTCACTGGTGTGTGTGTGTGTGTGTGTGTGTGTGTGTGTGTGTGTGTGTGTGTGTGTGTGTGTGTGTGTACATTACATATCGTCGGTGAAATGAAAAAAACCTTGTATCTCAATTTTGGGGGGGTTTGAGTTAGATATATAGTCAGCTCTCTAATTTTTCCCGCCACCTTCCACCAAAAGCTCGTATCTCTAACGACTTTCTATCTGGGGTAGGTGAGGTTGTGTAAATAGAAGAAAAACTCTTAAGTCCCAAATTCAGATCTAGTTAAGGACAAAAACCTTGAATCTTCGGTTTTTTCCAGTATAACCCCCAAAAAAAGTAATTTTAGCAAAATGCAGGACTAAACTCGCAATGTCTTGACCAACATATTTATCATAGTTAATCAATTGTGGTAAATGCGGTTAATTTTTTTAAGTTTTTTTCATTTTTCTCAAAACTACCAAAATTGAGATCCAAGGTTTTTGAATTTCACCAACGATATGTGCAAGCATGATGCCAAAGTGTGTTCATTTGTTTGTATGCATGTTATTGTATGACTGTGTGCGAACATATGAATGTGGTAAATGTTACTGGATTTGGACCAGATGTTACATTCACAGTACACCCATCTTTTCATGTGCCATTTGCTAGAAGTCGTAGTGTGGTGGTGATGGTGATTTAGAACAAAAATCATTCTCATTTTTGTTGACCTAATACATGTGTAGTTTGGGATATGTGGAACATTGTTTTTGTTTGTTTGATTGATGTGTATAGTTGTACATGAAGTGGGTCAGGATTTCAACATCACTATTCATAAGTACATGTATTCACTCAGTGAGAACATGAGAGAGAGGAGAGAGAGAGAGAGAGAGAGAGAGTGTGTGTGTATGTGATGCGCGCATGCGTGTACGCGTGTGGTGATTGTGATTTAGAAAAAAAATCATTCGTAAGTACATGTATTCACTCACTGAGAACATGAGAGAGAGGAGAGAGAGAGAGAGAGTGTGTGTGTGTGTGTGTGTGTGTGTGTGTGTGTGTGTGTGTGTGTGTGTGTGTGTGTGTGTGTGTGATGTGCGCATGCATGTACGCGTGTGGGCTTGCATGTGTGTGTGTGTGTGTGTGAATGCTTCAAATGGATGAAATGTTTCCTTGCAAATAATGTGTATTTGAATTACAATACCTTTTTTCTCTTTATGGTTAAGTGTTTGTAAAAATAGTATTTAATTTGTTAACAGTGTTTTCCAATACATTTCTCATAAGGATATTTTGGGGCAGTCTCCGCAGCTAATTTACACAAAACCGTAATTAAAACCGGCTTTAGAAATGAACAAACGGGCAAACGATTTTGGACTTTTAATATACATTTTTTCTTTGCGTTTGTCATGTGTTGTGGTCATTGATTATTAGGATTCCCCTCTTATAGAGGAGAATCCTATTGTTTTTGTGCAAATTCTATTTTCTTTTATTTATCTAATTGTAGTTTATCTTCATGTTAGATTGATTTGTTTGAAGAAAACCCATATAATCACTTGAACCAAGAGAGTGCAAGAATTTACAACTGAGTCAATAATAAAGAATGGGGGCAAAAGAAAGAAAACCCTGTTTCAAAGAGTTCTTTTAATAAATATCAGCCTATTTGTAAAGGTTTCTGCTAAAACATTCACATATACATTTCTTTCAATAGTTTACTTTGTTTCCTGGTAGTTCCATTTTTTTGTAATTCTTTATTTTTTTCCCTTCTGACCATTAAAATAATTTGAATACCGAAGAAGATGGCGGCTACATATTGAAAGCTTTAAATTTCATCTTTCTATACATTTTTAAATTTTAGATAAAATACTAGAGTAGAAAGGAGGGTTGCGTACTCCTTAAAATGACGCAAGCATGACGCGTTTCTCTACAATGTCTACTGTTTCAAGGTCGGGTACGCGCATACCCCACCAACGCGCAGACCTGTCTCTACTCTATATTTTGTTCACAAAAAAACAGCAACTGTCTCATTCTCTTATTGAGAAGAAATGAAACGAAGCAAGCACTAAATCTGTGAAGAGCCGATTTGCACTGTAGGTAGTTATTGTCTCTCCTTATCACATGTTTAATATGATGTATGGTCTCTTTCTGTCTCATCAAGTTTCACACGCCCTGCCCCCAATACCCTCCCCTACCATCCCTCATTTCTCTTCACACTGTGTGTGTGGGTGTGTGTGTGTGTGTGGGGGTGGGTGTGTTCTCGCCCCCACCCCACCCTCTTTTTGTTGTCTTTTGTTTCTGTCTCCCCCACTCTCCCCCTCCATCTCTGTTTTTTTTTCTTCTCTCATATGATATGTGTGTGTGGGTATGTGTGTGTGTGTGTGTGTGTGTCTCTGTGTCTGTGTATGTGTGTGTGTTCTTGTGTGTGTGTGTCTGTGTTCCCTTTATCTTTTGTTTCTTTCTATGCCTCCCCCACTCTCCCCCTCCATCTCTCCGTGTCTTTCTTGCTCTCTTAGTATGGGTGTGTGTGTGTGTGTGTGTGTGTGTGTCTGTGTGTGTGTATGTTCCTCTGTGTGTGTGTGTGTATGTGTGTGTGTTGTTCTCCACTCCCC
>CM065690.1:48425959-48440959 GCA_017654935.2 Phymorhynchus buccinoides
ATATATATATTTTATAAAATAAAAAAAGTGGGGGGGGGGGGGGGGGGGGGGGGGGTAGGAAGAAAGGGAAAAAGGGGGGGGGGGAGAAAATGAACAAAGAAAAAAGGAGGAAAGGAAGGGAAAAAAAAAAGAAAGGGTTAAAAATGAAGGCGGAAGTGGTGGTGGGTTGCATGATGAGTGAGCAAGATAGCGGAGAGCGGATGAATGATTGGGTGTGGTGTGAGAGTTACATATTTGTTAATGTAAATTTATGTTTCATACTTTTATTTAATATTTTTATTTTCCACGGTGGAAGACAAGTTTCCATGTGCGTTGTACAATGCCAATGGACAATAAAGACACTTATGACTTATGACTTATGACTTATTGTTATCCATTGAAAGACGGAACACGTGCTTTGCTTTGATTGAGGTTAGAGTATGACGGGTGTGGGCAGGTCGGGGCTTGCAATCGACGTGGACAAATCTGCCTTCCATAATTTTCCGCGAAGCAAAGCTATGATGATGATGATGATGAGAGTGTGACACATTTGGATGTTTTATTCATTTGGGGCTTTTCATGGCTTACGGTCTTACGAAAAGAGCTCCGATTGTTTTCGAGCATGTCATCAGTGATCCCCTTTTACTTGGACTGCTAAACATTGTGACACTATGCATCATCCATGAGTATTACGCAACGGCAGAAACGAGAGAAATGTAACTAAATGGATCGTGGGGTGATGAGAGAGAGGGAGGGAGAGAGAGAGAGAGAGAGAGAGAGAGAGAGAGAGGGAGGAGAGAGAGAGAGAGAGAGAGAGAGGGTGAGACAGATAGATAGACAGACAAAGAGGGAAGGGGGGGGAGCGATACGACATGACATGAAAATAAACTATATGAAGCCAAATGCTATTTTACCAGAGAATGAACCAAACTACAGTGATTAGTGTGTTTGTGTGTGCGTGTGCGCGCGTGTGAGTGCGTGTGTGTGCGTGTGTGCGCGTGTGTGTGCGTATGTGCGTGTGTATATGTGTGTGCTTTAATCAATCTTTCTGAAGAAAAGAAGCACATGAATCAAATGGCAAAATATGAAAAAAGGGAAATAACCAATCAAAGCGTACATAAAACAAATTCACACACATGCACACGCGCGCACACACAAACACAGACAGGCAGGCAGGCAGACAGACAGACAGACAGAAATAGAAACAGACATATCAAGTTTATTTTTTAACCTTAGCGCAATGTAGTTGGATGAAAAATGACGGCAAAGGGTAAGGAATGGCATGGAGGAAGAAATACGGACAAAATTCACATTTTCGCCCATAAGAGAAAATAATCCACTTACGGAAAGAGCAACTTCGACCGTTTGTTCTTTTCTGTCATGAAATAACCCCCCTTGCGGTTCTAAATGTGGGTACACACGGCTTAGCCAACATAATCAGGAAACTTTCATGCAATTTTTTTTTATAAAGTTCTGGCGACTTCTATGGAACCAATGTTAGGATTGTTAGAGAACACCCCCCCCCCCCCCCCCCCACCACCAAAAAGGCTTTAAAGTGAATGTGCGGTCAAAAGACTTGGAACACTAAGTGACTAAGGCAGTTGTTAGGAGATAAAAAATGGCAATGTAGGCTAACTTTTCTTCGGTGGGCGTGGAATATGAAGTAAGTTTACTTCGCAATTTAATTTTGAAATGGCTTGGGGCGTTATTTTTAGGAAAAGATGCAAGGAGGGAATTTAAAGACCCACCACGTCACGTGTCAAAATTATGCTTTTGACGTGTTTTCCCTCTTATAGCTGGTAATAAATCTTAAAGACACACTGACGCACCACGATTAAGTCCCGGTTTTTTTTTTAGGTAGCTGTGACCCACACACAAATGTCCCCAACTTCAAATTGAGGCTGCTCTTTAAACTGATGTTTCGTTTCAATTTGGGGACATTTGTATGGGAGTCAAACCTGGTCAAAACAAGATTTTTTTACCAGCTACAAGAGGGAAAACACGTGAAACCCGTGATTTTGACACGTGGCCTGGTGGGTCTTTAAGAAATATTCCAAGCATAGGAGTGAATTTAACACGTGACGTGGAGGGGTCTTTAAAGGCACTCCGGGGCGATTTCATCTCATCAAGAAATCTATTCGTTGATAATGGGATGATTATTATTTTGTGATTATTCCTACTTGATGTGTGGAATCTTTTTTTTTTCGTGCAGGCTTATGGCATTTCATTCGTATTTATGCACAAACAAACATCAGACAGAAAAACAACAGACAGACAGACAGACAGACCGACCAAAAACACACAAACACAGTCAAGTTTCTTTGCAAGAGACAGTTATGACGATCGATTTAAAAAAAAAGCACGATGATGATGATGATGATGATGATGATGATGAAGACAAGGAGGAGGAGAGGACAAGAGGGGAAAAAAAAGCTTTAGTGGACTAAAATATGTGGTGGAGGGATGGAGAAGACATTTAGGAAAGAAGGGGAGTGGTCGGGTCCTTTAATTTGTCACATTATCACTGTCAACAGACAAGCACGAAGTCTTTACTCGATAGTTCCTGTCAGGATTATCGTTCCAGACCGGCTTTATCAGCATCCATTTGTTTTCCCCGATCCCACCCTCCCTTTCCCTCCCCACTCGCCTATTCTAACCGACTTCCCGTTCTCTTCTCCGTTTCCATCGCCCACTTCTCTTTATTTCCCAAACCGTCTCTCGGTCTTTCTGTTCCCGTCTCTCTCTGTCTGTGTCTCTCTGTCTTTCTCTGTCTCTCTGTCTGTGTCTCTATGTCTCTGACTCTGACTCTCTCTCTCTCTCTCTCTCTCTCTCTCTCTCTCTCTCTCTCTCTCTCTCTCTCTCTCTCTCTCTCTCTCTCTCTCTCTCTCTCTTTCTTTCTGTCTCCCTGTATCTGTCTGTCTCTCTGTTTGTCTGTCTGTCTCTCTTTCTGTCCCTGTCTCTATTTGTCTATCTGTCTGACTGTCTGTCTGTATGTGTCTGTCTGTCTGTCTGTCTGTCTGTCTCTCTCTCTCTCTCTCTCTCTCTCTCTCTCTCTCTCTCTCTCTCTCTCTCTCTCTTTCTATCTGTTGCTTAAATAAGCCATTGTCAAAATAAATAAAAAATGTTTCTGAAGCGTCTCTCTCTTTGTCTTGATCTGTCTCTCTCTGTCTGTCTGTCTCTGTCTGTCTGTCTCTCTCTCTCTCTCTCTCTCTCTGTCTCTCTCTCTCTCTCTCTCTCTCTCTCTCTCTCTCTCTCTCTCTCATTTTGTTTCCCTCCTTCACCACTCCTTGATATTGCATTGTGGCCCATGGCCAACGTACAATCAAACCATTCAGTGTTCAGTGCTCTCTCTCTCTCTCTCTCTCTCTCTCTCTCTCTCTCTCTCTCTCTCTCTCTCTCTCTCTCTCTCTCTCTCTCTCACACACACACACACACACACACACACACACACACATACACCTTCCCAACCCTTCCCTTTTCAGTGTTCGGCAACCTTAATGCGACGTTAGCACCCTCGTCAAACCTTTTTCTGCAATTGAACAAGTTTCTCAGCATTTCTTCTTCTTCGCTATTTCGCTGTTAATGTTTTTTGCCTTGCCTTCGTTTTTAACGTGCCATCGTCATCGTCATCGTCATCATCATCGTTGTCATCGCTGACAGCTGCATGCATGGCTCCAGCGTAGTTCGTCCCGCGGCGTCAGATTTCCTTTGTTTTGCCAGTGCCAGAGCTTGGCTGTCGCTTTTAAAGCCGGCCTGGCTGTCTCCTGCTAGTAGTGCTGATCGTCCGAATATTGCAGGCAGAGGCTGGCGACATATACACTGAGAGAGAACTCGAAGCTGAGCTGTCCTATCCTGCGTTCCTGTCGGGTGGGCCAGTCCAGGTTTTCCAGTTCAAATTAATTCCTTCTTCGAGTTTTTATTTGAGTTGTCGTCTGCTCATTCAGGTAGGTGATTGCCACATTGCTGTTTATTAATGTGTGTTTTAAAGTTGTTTATTGTTCAAATTAATTCCTTCGAGTTTTCATTCGAGTTGTCGTCTGCTCATTCAGGTAGGTGATTGTCTCACATTGCTGTTTATTAATGTGTTTTAATGTTGTTCATTTTTCAAATTAATTCCTTCGAGTTTTCATTTGAGTTGTCGTCTGCTCATTCAGGGAGGTCTTTGCCCCATTGCTGTTTGTTTATTTATTTGTTTTAAAGTTGTTTATTTTGTTTGTATTTTGGTTTCTAACAGGCTGGTTATATTCGATTTGATTTCAGCCACTTGGCATCTGCTGATTATTGTTCCTTGTTTTCGAAATTTATTTGTTTTGTGTTTACTTTATTTTAAAATCCAATGTAGCCTAGTTCATGATAATCTCTTTTCAAACATGTCCCCCCCCCCCCCCAGTTCTTTCCACTTTTTAATCTCTTAATTTTATTTCTTTTAGGCATAGGTCTAAAGAAAAACACACCTGGTATTTCGGACAGTTTAATTGTTATGATTATTTTGGGGGTTTTCTACTGATCCTTGCGTTTTTTGTTTCTGTATGCACACAAGCTTTCCTTTTTAGTCTTTGGAAATTAAACATTTAATCTCTTCTCTCATGTGCACATGTGCATGTGGGATCTAACGAAAAGTGTACTAGTGCACGCGCATGTAAATGTATGTGTGTGTGTGTGTGTGTGTGTGTGTGTGTGTGTGTGTGTGTGTGTGTGTGTGTGTGTGTGTGTATGTGTGTGCACGTGTTTGTGCGCGCGCGCGCGTGGCGTGTGTATGTTTGTGTGTGTGAAAAGAGAGAGAGAGAGAGAGAGAGAGAGAGAGAGAGAGAGAGAGAGAGAGAGAGAGAGAGAGAGAGAGATTGAGAGGGAGGGGGGGGGGTAGTTTTCATGCGACATTCAAATCCCTGTTTTTCTGTTATTAATTAAAAAAAACATGTGAAGTAGGCTAGTTCATTTCCTTCAGTTTAAAGTCTGTAGGTTTCACAATGTTTTATACAGAGAGAGAGAGAGAGAGAGAGAGAGAGAGAGAGAGAGAGAGAGAGAGAGAGAGAGAGAGCATGAATGAATGAATGAATGAATTTTATTTATAGAGGGTAATAGAGTAAGCAATAACATGCTTTTTTTACATCCAGCCCTCTGAACAAAATACATATATAAAAGTAGAAAATGGAAAACGAAATAAGCACAAAGTAATATAAAGCATGCAAAATACATCCCTATATTGTAAAACATCAATAACAAGATCAAACCTATTATTATTGACTATCCTCATTATTAACATTCAAAAGTTGGGAAGTAAGCGCATACACACGGGAAAATAAAACCCAATCCTACTTTTCACACTTATCTTTAACATTCAGAAATTGAGAAGTGCACAAACATATGGAAAAAAACCCACACAAAAAACACACCCTTAATCATACTTTGTATACTCATCATTTAAATGTACTTATTTGCAAAGAAACCCACTCATCTTAGCATGCACAATTTAAAATGTAAATACATTACCCATGGCAACATGAAACCTATTCCTACATTACATTATTCATTTTTAACATGCACAAATTAAGAGGTAAACCTACACACGTAACAAAAGCAAACCTAGTCATATTGAGAGAGAGAGAGAGAGAGAGAGAGAGAGAGAGAGAGAGAGAGAGAGAGAGAGAGAGAGAGAGAGAGAGAGAGAGAGAGAGAGCACGTTCGCGTACAACATATAAAAATAGCAATAAACAAAAGCCCAGCTAATCAAACAGCCATTAAAACAATGTTTAAACAATAACATGAAATTAAAAAAAGTATATATTGTATTCTTATATTCTAATGTGTTTTCTGTCTAGACTTTATAACATTTTTAAGACACATTAGGCCGAAACTTTATGAGTGTAATTAAAGAAGAAGAAGAAGAAAGTTTGAAAAAAATGTATATATCTGAAATAAGTAAAAAGGGTGAGAAAAGATAATGAAGATGGAGACAGGGATGATGGAAGTAGAAACAATGACTGTGGCTTGGTGGGCAAGCATTTCTTTATTCATTGGCAAAGATTCGTTGTAAAGGGTAAAAGTAAGCTTACTAGTCTGGCGCGTATTGAAAAATACGCTTTAACCCTTTCACCGCCAAAGTCGCATTTTAGCACCACAGTGATTTAACACCTATGTCACTAAAAGGCATCAAATTGGGGTCTATTATCCAAAGACCCTATTGTCTTAGTTTTGGGAAGTAAGGACAGACCTTATTTTATATATGGCACAGAAGAATCCCCAATACTGCAGACATATTTTGTTCTCTACCCAAGTAAACTTAATGGAAATATTTGGCTGAAATATTGCTGGCGGTGAAAGGGTTAAAGGTGGAGTTTTTGCCGGAAACACGTCGAGGTCACCAGAAAGACAGCCTTTTCAAGGATCAGAACACTCAATTTGCTCTGGTTTCCTAGAAACCAAACCGTCAAAATGGCGATTCCTCCTTGGCGGAGATGCTGGAGAGAGAAGCCATTTTTGACGGGGTGGGTGGAGGCGGAGGTTGAAGTTTTTCGTTTTTGTAGTGCAGTAAAAAAAAACAATTGGAGCTATTTTCTTTGTTGTGAGCGAAACTCCTTTAGGTAAACCGTATAAAATTTAAAAAAATGAAAAATAAAAAGGCTTGTATTGTGGTGATTTCGTGCAACCGATTTGGTCTAAACTCAGGCGGCCATTAGAAAAGAGAAGGCACATGCCTTCCATGCCTTCTCTTTCACTGAAAGAATTTGACTGCCAGAACATCCGTCAAGGAGGAATCACCGATTTGACGGTTTGATTTCTAGGAAAACAGAGCAAAGTGAGTGTTGCGATCTCTGTAAAGGGTATTTTCCTGGTGATCTCGACGTGTTTCTTGCAAAACAACCTCATCCGTCAGGGTGCCCTGTGGCGGCACGGATTGTCTCCGCTGCACAAATTGTCTCCGAGACAATCCGTGCAGGGAGACAATCCGTGCCGCCTAAGACGGCACGGATTGTCTCCGCTGCACGGATTGTCCACCTGTGTCGACCCTTACAGCACGGAATGTCTCCAGTGCTAGCTTTCTTTCTCTTATTTTTCTGTCACTTTCTCTTTGCACTGTCTCTCTCTGTCTTTCTCTGTCCCTCTGTTTCTGTTTCTTCATGCAAGCGTGCCTTCGTGAGTGTGCGTACACGCACATGTGTGTGTGTGTGTGCGTGCGTGCGTACACGCACACATATGTGTGTGTGTGTGTGTGTATGTGTGTGTGTGTGTGCGTGTGCGTGTGCGTGTGCGTGTGTGTGTGTGTGTGTTCCCTTTATATGAGCATCTCTCTCTCTCTCTCTCTCTCTCTCTCTCTCTCTCTCTCTCTCTCTCTCTCTCTCTCTCTCTCTCTCTCTCTTTCCTTTCTTTCTCCCTTTCTTTCAGTGGATTTGGATGTGTTTCCTCTTTTAAAAAAAAAGTAAACATAGTGATGTACCTTAATTGTTTATAATGTGACAAGAACACATTAAACATTATTCCTGCAAAATATCAGAGAATTGTCATTACATTTGACGGACTTATGATGATTGTAGTCTCTGCTGGAGGTTAAAATATTGATTTCCGGTTGGGTGTTAAATAAGTCTTTCTTTTTTTATTTAACAAAATAAGCATGGCGGCATACCATGCTTTTTGCTTTGTATGTCAGAAACATGTATTGCATGGAGAAACCGAAATCATCGGCCTCATTTTCCATCAATCATAAAAATTAAACAATGTCTCAAATTATGTGCCTTTGCATGCCCTGCTCTCATGGTGACCTCAGTTTCGGTTTCCAATCCAGTCTGTGCCTTGGTGCGTTCGGGTCAAAGTCATGGGGATCAGTGTGTTCTGGGGAGCTGTCGGTGGACGATCGTGGTGACTCAGCTGAAGTGCAGTGTCTCCTCGGTTGGTTGCCTCCTGACGGCCTAGCATAGATTCGCCCCCCTTGGACTGCTGGTCTCGGTTTCTGCGACATTAACAAATCCGGGTGTAGCTGCGAATTGGGATTCGGAATGAGCGGCGTGGGAGCAACGCCACTGTACAGCCCAGAGAATGGGACAGCAAAAAAACAAACAAAAAAAAAACAAACAGAGGGACAGAGAAAGACAGAGAGAGACAGTGACAAAGAGAAAGTGACAGAAAATAAAGAGAAAGAAAGCTTGCACTGGAGACATTCCGTGCTGTAAGGGTCGACACAGGTGGACAATCCGTGCAGCGGAGACAATCCGTGCCGAATTGTCTCCCTGCACGGGTTGTCTCGGAGACAATTTGTGCAGCGGAGACAATCCGTGCCGCCACATGAAATCAACTCGAGAGTAGGAGTAGGAGACCAAAGAAAGGGGAAAAGACAAGGTTCTGGTAGAAAGGAAGAGAGGGAGATGATGTGTGTATGGCGGAGAAGATAACGGAGATGGTGACAGAGATGGTGGAAGCAGAGACAAGGCCTATGAAAAAGGGAGAGATAGGGGTGGGGTGATGAGGTGGGATAGTGGAAACAGGGATGTGGATGTCGGTGCTGGTGTCAGCGTGTGACAAGTTGCCAGTCAGCAGCTGACATTTTAAATTGATTTCTCTGTCTGGTTTATTTGAGTTGGCTTTGCGCCGGCGAAACATCATCAATTTTGCATTGCATAGTAGAGACGACCACAGCTTCTAAATCTCGTGGGTGCCAGACCAAATTAAGCAAAAACAATTGAGGACAAAATAACACCCACCCGCCCACATAAAACCTATCAATTTTAATCATAGGAAAAACAAAATCAAACAACCATCTAGCCATTTTACTAACCAACCAGGCGATCAGTCTTGGGATATAATAGCATAATGAACTGTTGTAGTAATTAAACAAATGTAATAATATATGTTTGCGTTCGCCCGTTCCTATCCATCCATCCGCCCTTCTATCTGTCACTCTAGCCTCTAGCCTCCCCCGGCCTCCCCCAGCCTCCCCTGGCCTCCCCAGCCGCTCCCAGCCTCCCCGGCCTCCCCCAGCCTCCCTAGCCGCTCCCAGCCTCCCCCAGCCTCCCCCGGCCTCCCCCAGCCTTCCCCGGCCTCCCCCAGCCTCCCCGGCCTCCCCAGCCGCTCCCAGCCTCCCCGGCCTCCCCCAGCCTCCCTAGCCGCTCCCAGCCTCCCCCGGCCTCCCCCAGCCTTCCCCGGCCTCCCCCAGCCTCCCCCGGCCTCCCCAGCCGCTCCCAGCCTCCCCGGCCTCCCCCAGCCTCCCTAGCCGCTCCCAGCCTCCCCCGGCCTCCCCCAGCCTTCCCCGGCCTCCCCCAGCCTCCCGCGGCCTCCCCCAGCCTCCCGCGGCCTCCCCCAGCCTCCCAAGCCGTTCCCAGACTCCCCTAGCCTCCCCCGGCCTCCCCCAGCCTCCCCCGGCCTCCCCAGCCGCTCCCAGCCTCCCCCAGCCTCCCCCGGCCTCCACAGCTGCTCCCAGCCCTCCCCCCCGGCCTCCCCCAGCCTCCCTAGCCGCTCCCAGCCTCCCCAGCCTCCCCCAGCCGTTCCCAGCCCCCCCCGGCCTCCCCCAGCCTCCCCCGGCCTCCCCAGCCGCTCCCAGCCTCCCCCGGCCTCCCCCAGCCGCTCCCAGCCTCCCCGGCCTCCCCCAGCCTCCCCCAGCCTCCCCCGGCCTACTCCAGCCTCCTCCAGCCTTCCCCAGCCTCCCCCAGCCTCCTCCAGCCTCCCCCAGCCTACTCCAGCTCCCCACAGCATACTCCAGCCTCCCCAAACCTCCCCCTGCCTCCCCCAGCCTCCCCAGCCCCATTGTTTTTTGATCTTGTTGATTTTTTGCTCCTTTTGTTGCCTGCTTTTTGCTCCTTTTGCTATATTTGCTGTTTGCTGTTTTCTTGTTTGTCTGTGTTGATAAAGGCGCATTCGCCGAAATATCCAGTAGTTTTGTTTTGTCTCTTGTGAATAAAACAACGTCACTTTACACTTGTGTAGGTGTTTGTTTCTCAGTTGTATGTTCCAGTGACGTTGCAGTCTGTTTCAGTTTTTTTGTTTTAATTTATGGAGGGTTAGGGTACTACCCAAGATCGAACACAGCTTGTTGGGCTTGTTGCTGTACTCCTGGACACCCTTAGGCCGTGTACACACACAAGCGGATATTCCATGCGGAAACCCGTGCACAATCCATAAATGAGTGGAACAAAGAAGGGAAAAGATTTGCGCACGTGTCCGAATTTCCCCTATATGCGTAAACTTTTACCCTTCTTTCTTCCACTTATTTAGGGTTTTCCGAGCGGAACTTACTCGTCTAATGTGAACCCGGCCTTATTCTTTTTTCATTACAGTCAGCGTTGAGCATTGCATCGACCTCATCAATTCTCTTTCTCTTTTTTTTTTTTTTTTTTTTCTTCTTCTCTTTTTCCATTTTATTGATATATATTATTCTGTGTTTTGTGTATTTCACAAAGTTTGGATTTATCTTTTTTCTTATTTTCATTGATTTGCATTGGTTTCCTGATGTATATTTCACGAAGGATTTATGTACCTATCTTTATATAATTTTTTTCTTTGATAATGTTTAGATCAATCTGTTTAGTCTTGTACTTTGCTAGCCGCCATTCAAAAATTCATGCATAGTACTGCTCAATGTTTTGCGGGCTGTCTTTTTGTAGCTATTTATGTTAACACGATAGGGTTTGAACGGAGGGAGCTGGGGCCTTCACATTTTGCATGCGGATAGGTGGTTAGGATATCTAGGCCAAGATCGAACATATAATCAAAGCAAGAGTGACAACTCCGCATCCTACAAACCTTGCAAACTAATGAAGGCAACTTTTTTTTTCTTCTCACTTCTCACATGGAAGGTGAAAAGGTGGAAGGTGAATGAAAGTTTATGTTTAACGTCCTCCCGGTCACAAGGACACGTATGGGACATGGTGGAAGGTGGGAAGTGTTAGTGTTGTTGTAGGCAGTGAGTGAGTTCACAGTGATCCCCACCTGTAGTGTAGGTGAAAAGGTGGAAGGTGGGAAGTGTTAGTGTTGTTGTAGGCAGTGAGTGAGTTCACAGTGATCCCCACCTGTAGTGTAGGTGAAAAGGTGGAAGGTGGGAAGTGTTAGTGTTGTTGTAGGCAGTGAGTGAGTTCACAATGATCCCCACCTGTAGTGTAGGTGAAAAGGTGGAAAGGTGGGAAGTGTTAGTGTTGTTGTAGGCAGTGAGTGAGTTCACAGTGATCCCCACCTGTAGTGTAGGTGAAAAGGTGGAAGGTGGGAAGTGTTAGTGTTGTTGTAGGCAGTGAGTGAGTTCACAATGATCCCCACCTGTAGTGTAGGTGAAAGGGTGGAAGGTGGGAAGTGTTAGTGTTGTTGTAGGCAGTGAGTGAGTTCACAGTGATCCCCACCTGTAGTGTAGGTGAAAAGGTGGAAGGTGGGAAGTGTTAGTGTTGTTGTAGGCAGTGAGTGAGTTCACAGTGATCCCCACCTGTAGTGTAGGTGAAAAGGTGGAAGGTGGGAAGTGTTAGTGTTGTTGTAGGCAGTGAGTGAGTTCACAGTGATCCCCACCTGTAGTGTAGGTGAAAAGGTGGAAGGTGGGAAGTGTTAGTGTTGTTGTAGGCAGTGAGTGAGTTCACAGTGATCCCCACCTGTAGTGTAGGTGAAAAGGTGGAAGGTGGGAAGTGTTAGTGTTGTTGTAGGCAGTGAGTGAGTTCACAGTGATCCCCACCTGTAGTGTAGGTGAAAAGGTGGAAGGTGGGAAGTGTTAGTGTTGTTGTAGGCAGTGAGTGAGTTCACAGTGATCCCCACCTGTAGTGTAGGTGAAAAGGTGGAAGGTGGGAAGTGTTAGTGTTGTTGTAGGCAGTGAGTGAGTTCACAATGATCCCCACCTGTAGTGTAGGTGAAAAGGTGGAAGGTGGGAAGTGTTAGTGTTGTTGTAGGCAGTGAGTGAGTTCACAGTGATCCCCACCTGTAGTGTAGGTGAAAAGGTGGAAGGTGGGAAGTGTTAGTGTTGTTGTAGGCAGTGAGTGAGTTCACAATGATCCCCACCTGTAGTGTAGGTGAAAAGGTGGAAGGTGGGAAGTGTTAGTGTTGTTGTAGGCAGTGAGTGAGTTCACAGTGATCCCCACCTGTAGTGTAGGTGAAAAGGTGGAAGGTGGGAAGTGTTAGTGTTGTTGTAGGCAGTGAGTGAGTTCACAGTGATCCCCACCTGTAGTGTAGGTGAAAAGGTGGAAGGTGGGAAGTGTTAGTGTTGTTGTAGGCAGTGAGTGAGTTCACAATGATCCCCACCTGTAGTGTAGGTGAAAAGGTGGAAGGTGGGAAGTGTTAGTGTTGTTGTAGGCAGTGAGTGAGTTCACAGTGATCCCCACCTGTAGTGTAGGTGAAAAGGTGGAAGGTGGGAAGTGTTAGTGTTGTTGTAGGCAGTGAGTGAGTTCACAATGATCCCCACCTGTAGTGTAGGTGAAAAGGTGGAAGGTGGGAAGTGTTAGTGTTGTGTAGGTAGTGCAGTGAGTGAGTTCACAGTGAGTGAAGTGATCCCCACCTGTAGTGTAGGTGAAAAGGTGGAAGGTGGGAAGTGTTAGTGTTGTTGTAGGCAGTGAGTGAGTTCACAATGATCCCCACCTGTAGTGTAGGTGAAAAGGTGGAAGGTGGGAAGTGTTAGTGTTGTTGTAGGCAGTGAGTGAGTTCACAATGATCCCCACCTGTAGTGTAGGTGAAAAGGTGGAAGGTGGGAAGTGTTAGTGTTGTTGTAGGCAGTGAGTGAGTTCACAATGATCCCCACCTGTAGTGTAGGTGAAAAAGGTGGGAAGGTGGGAAGTGTTAGTGTTGTTGTAGGCAGTGAGTGAGTTCACAAGTGATCCCCACCTGTAGTGTAGGTGAAAAGGTGGAAGGTGGGAAGTGTTAGTGTTGTTGTAGGCAGTGAGTGAGTTCACAGTGATCCCCACCTGTAGTGTAGGTGAAAAGGTGGAAGGTGGGAAGTGTTAGTGTTGTTGTAGGCAGTGAGTGAGTTCACAATGATCCCCACCTGTAGTGTAGGTGAAAAGGTGGAAGGTGGGAAGTGTTAGTGTTGTTGTAGGCAGTGAGTGAGTTCACAGTGATCCCCACCTGTAGTGTAGGTGAAAAAGGTGGAAGGTGGGAAGTGTTAGTGTTGTTGTAGGCAGTGAGTGAGTTCACAGTGATCCCCACCTGTAGTGTAGGTGAAAAGGTGGAAGGTGGGAAGTGTTAGTGTTGTTGTAGGCAGTGAGTGAGTTCACAGTGATCCCCACCTGTAGTGTAGGTGAAAAGGTGGAAGGTGGGAAGTGTTAGTGTTGTTGTAGGCAGTGAGTGAGTTCACAATGATCCCCACCTGTAGTGTAGGTGAAAAGGTGGAAGGTGGGAAGTGTTAGTGTTGTTGTAGGCAGTGAGTGAGTTCACAATGATCCCCACCTGTAGTGTAGGTGAAAAGGTGGAAGGTGGGAAGTGTTAGTGTTGTTGTAGGCAGTGAGTGAGTTCACAGTGATCCCCACCTGTAGTGTAGGTGAAAAGGTGGAAGGTGGGAAGTGTTAGGCAGTGAGTGAGTTGTTGTAGTGTAGGCAGTGAGTGAGTTCACAGTGAGTTCACAGTGATCCCCACCTGTAGTGTAGGTGAAAAGGTGGAAGGTGGGAAGTGTTAGTGTTGTTGTAGGCAGTGAGTGAGTTCACAGTGATCCCCACCTGTAGTGTAGGTGAAAAGGTGGAAGGTGGGAAGTATTAGTGTTGTTGTAGGCAGTGAGTGAGTTCACAGTGATCCCCACCTGTAGTGTAGGTGAAAGGGTGGGAGTGAAAACAACCGGCTTCTGTCAGCTGCAGTAGTAACGCTGTTTAACGTCCTTGTCTGGAACAGACACATAATTATGGGACATTAGTAGATGTAAAGACGGTGGGAGCAATACTGGAGGCAATGCCCGAAGGCAGTGCAACACCAGTAAAGTCCTGATGGTTTTTTTTAACAATACAGACAACAAGTTATCTGCAGCAAATTTAGTATGAGAAACCAGAGTAGTCAGCTGCGGAGTGCAAGCTCTTTGTATATCCAGGCTTTTGTGCGACTGATGAGGAAGGAAGGTGGGAGAGAGTGAGAGTAGAGTGAGCAGAGAGAGAGAGAGAGAGAGAGAGTGAAGAGAGAGAGAGAGAGAGAGAGAGAATGATCCCCAGAGAGAGAGAGAGTGTGAGAGAGAGAGTAGAGAGAAGAGAGGTGGAGAGGTGAGGAAGTGAGAGAGAGAGAGTAGGCAGTGAGTGAGTTCACAGGATGATGGAACGCCACCTGTAGTGTAGGTTGAAGAGCCTGTGTATCTACACAGGCTATGGGAAGTGAAGAGTGAAATACGATGTTGATTGTGGCAGACTTTTGAGTAGAGACCCTCACGTACTCCATCTCTGTCACGTTTGTCGTCGTCGTCGTCATTTGAACTCATTTCCCTACCTCTCCCTCTTTATCTCTGTCTCCCTCTGTCTCTGTGTGTCGTGTGTCTCTGTCTCTGTCTCTCTCTCTCTCTCTCTCTCTCTCTCTCTCTCTCTCTTTATCTCTCTCTCTCTCTCTCTCCTCTCTCTCTCTCTCTCTCTCTCTCTCTCTCTCTCTCTCTCTCTCGACATTAACTGTTGTTTATTTGCTTGAGGGCAATAGTGTAAAAAAGCTACACAGCTTATCTGTTTTACCCTCAATCAAAACATTCGTATTCGTGTCGTAGTGTCTGTTGTAGGCCTCTCTCTCTCTCTCTCTCTGAGTCTCTCTCTCTCTCTGATCTCCTCCTGTCCCCCCCCCTCTCTGGTGTGTATTTGGTGTGGAATGGTGGTGGAACGCGTGCGCGTATGAAGTGTGCGTGCGCGTGTTGTATGTGCGTGCGCGCTTGCTTGTGCACAGGTTAATTTGCTTTGGTTTACAGCGCGTGGGCATAATTAGGCGCGTGCTTGTCTAACAGCTTATGTTTCTGAGCCCACGCGAATCCATCACTGTAGCGTGATGTTCTGTTGGTTGCCTCGATACAGGGCCTTTCAGCTACTATGTGTGAAATTACGGTCATTTTCTAACTTCTCACGCTACTGTCCTGTATCATCGAGTTGGGTTTTCCCCCTCAAGGGACACAGCCTACTAGTCTAG
>CM065690.1:48450959-48460959 GCA_017654935.2 Phymorhynchus buccinoides
AGTGATAAAGGTCGACATACACGTTGTTAGATTCCACTCTTTCCCCATGGCGCAACACAGTTATACCACAGACTATTATAGTTTCACATGTTATACTCTAGTAATGATATTGCTTGCCTATCACTGTGTGGCCATGGGGAAAGGGAGATATCTAGTTACGTGTATTTCGACCTTCATAAGCAGGGGTAGTATCAAGGAACAAAAGCGTGGGCACGCACGCACGCACGCACGCACACGTACGTACACACACTCGCGCGCGCGCGCACACGCACACACACACACACACACACACACACACACACACACACACACACACACACACACACACACACACACACACACACACACACACACACACACACACACACGTACACACACACACACACACATATACACACACACACGCACACACACACACACACACATACACACACACACACACACACACACTCACACATGCACACGCACGCGCACGCACGCACGCACACGCACACGCACGCACGCACACGCACGCACACACACACACACACACACACACACACACACACACACACACACACACCAGAAGAAGAAGAAACATCCCTATTATCTATCGCAAACTTTACGGCAAAAGAGCGAATCGAACCACTTCAGACGGATCTCCAACGAAAGAGAAGAAGCTGTATTATCCACAGGAAACCATACGGTAGGATATCCGATCGAACCACTTCAGATACTACAACATCAGATCTTCTGTATGGTCTCTGCGTGCATTCCCAAAAAAAGGGGGAGGGAATCGCTGTTGTCATCACACACACACACCCCACACCCCCAATGTAGCCTACTATTATTTTACATGTATCTTCCTACCCTTTCTGAGAAGAAGAAAAAAGAAGTCATAAACTTGCCTTTAAAGACTCATCAGATCACGTGTCAAAATCACGGGTTTCACGTGTTTTCCCTCTTATAGCTGGAAAGAAATCTTGTTTTGACCAAGTTTGACTCCCATATAAATGCCCCCGAATTCAAACCGAAACATCATTTTAAAGAGCAGACTCAATTTGAAGTTGGGGACATCTGTATGTGGGTCACAGCTACCCAGAAAACCCCCCAAGGGACTTAATTGTGGTGCGTCAGTGTATCTTGAATGGTTTCTACTACAGAGAAGTTTTCTTTGAAACCAAATATCAATTATTAATTCCGAAAGTAGCGGCGGGAACTATTGTTTTCGTTTCGTCTGTCGTCTGTCCGTCCTTGTGTGCCCCCGTCCATACGTACGCGTGCGACCTTGTCCGCGAGGGAACCTTGAGGGGGTCTGCTTTTTTTCAAAAGAAATCTTTTTTTTCTTGAGGACACAATCGCTTTTCACTTGCTTCTGTAACACGGAGAACAATCGTGTATCCCTGCTTTCTATAGATCTCTGGTTAATTTCTAAATAATCACCCTTGTAGTTTTCCTTGATTGATTGATTGATTGATAGACTACAACCTAGCCCCCTTTGAACCCAGCGCGTTGCCATACTATGCTTAGCACACCTTTCTCATCCCTAGCTGGTGCATTTGTACCATAGTGTTCAATTGCTTCGGCTGTTGGGATGATCCCTGGAGTCTTAAAGCCAGGGAACGACAACAACAACAACAACCCGGCGTATTCCCATATTACACTGACCCCTTTCCACCAACCCCTGTGCTGTCACGGTCTTTCTCCTTGTCCGGTAGCGAAATTACCGAGCTGCACGTGCCATCTCCAGACCCTGTAGCCATGAGTGCGAACTAGACAGTCAACACGGGTAATAGCAGGCAAGCTAGACTAAACTCCCCAAACGATTGGCTGCTTAGCTTACATACTACTACCCGTTTTGAATGTCCAAGACGCATTCATGAATATAGGGCCTAGGGGCAGTGCAGGGGACACTTGGCTTTGTCCCGAGCACACTGGACAGCCCCCGGAGACAAAGTCAGTCATTATCTCCGTATAACGACCCCCCTCCCCACTTTCCATCCCCTTCCCCACCCCCACCCCTCTATCGGAAAATGTCGTTTCGTCCTGTCCCATCGTATCCCTTTCTGTTTTGCCCTTTTCCCATTTCAACCTCTGATCTGACCTTTATCTTTCCCCCCGAATAGAACGAGAATCTGCTTAACGTCCTCTAGTCTGGAACAGACACATATATATGGGACGTTAATAGATATAAAGATGGTGGGAACGATCCTGGAGGCAATGCCCAGAGGCAGTGCAACACCAGGACAATCCGGAATTAGTAACAATACAGATGTGTATTGATAATTCCCATTTCGACCTTTGATCTGACCTTTATCTTTTCCCCCGAACGAGAATCTGTGTAACGTCCTCCGGTCTGGCACAGACACACATGGGACATTAGTAGACATAAAGATGGTGGGAACGATCCTGGAGGCAATGCAGTGCAACACCAGGAAAGTCCCGAAATTAGTAACAATACAGATGCATATTGATAATTCCTATTTCGACCTCTGATCTGAGGTTTATATTTCCCCCATTAATTTTACTTACAACCACGTACGAATCCCGTAGTCAATGTGACCGTAGGGGCGCCTCTGAAGATTTTATTTTTTTTAAATTTTATTTTTTATCAACCATTGACATTTAATTAATACACCATCAACCATATCTTCAATACATTCATTTTTTCAGTGTTTACTAAACAGTAACATTGCAATACTAAATTCGAACTGGAAGTGTCAACAGTGTAAATGGCAAATATCGCAACATTTTTGTTTGTTTGTTTTGTTAAGATTTTTTTTGATTTTTTGATTATTATTATTATTTTTTAAAGATTTTTTTTAAAGGTTCCAACAAGCTGCAGATACTGCAAATGTTTATTTCGAAATATTTACATGATCATCAAGGAAAAAAATTCACCACAACGTCCGAACGAATAAATCATGATAAATTGAAAGACGCGCAAGAAACAAAACCACTCGCGTGCTCAGAAGCATAATACTACATTTACAATCACACACTGACTCACACGCAGGAGTGCACCTAAATTCATGCCCATTGGTGTGACCAATCCTGCACACACACAAAATAGATTTGTTGCCTCTGAAGATTTCACACTTATTTATTATCGGAAGCAAAAAGCGGGACCTACCATAATTATCGTTTATTTGTGTGAAAGACAGATTGGAAGAATAGGTTTTGCCTAAAATCTCTGCCTTTATCAAATAAAGTTGTTTTTTTCCTCTCCAATGTTTAGCGTACTCAGCCTAAACTCGCCTTTGTTGTAATTGTAAACCACTCTCGCCCTTGTCTCTTGAAGCATAAGGCATTCTTCAATATTTACCCATCACACAGTCTGTTGTATAGAGTGGTGGTAGCCCGTTGCTTCCCAAATCAATTAAGGGTTGTTGGCATAGTTTTGTTTCGGAATTTGCAGAAAGTGTGCTGAAAATGGTATTGTGTTACGTTATGTTTTACAACACCCACACACCCACACACGCTCGCACGCACGCACGCACACACACACACACACACACACACACACACACACACACACACACACGCGCACACACACACACACGCACACACACACACACGCACGTACGCACGCACACACACACACACACACACACACACACACACACACACACACACACACACACACACACACACACACACACACACAGACGCTTGCAAATGCATGTGCGCAAAAATTAAATAAAACGCAGATTATTAAAGCAAGCAAGCAAACAAACTAACCTACAAACACACAAGCAAAGCTTTCCATTTGATTGCCGGATATACAACAGTGAAATTTGATCCAGCTTCAAATGAATTTGATTTCAGATTTCTTCGCTGGAATGCTTTATCTTCATTGTAACATCAGATTAACACCAACCGCCGTTGTCCGTAAAGCTTTAACTTGTCTTTGCGGGGAGGAGGAAAAATGAAACTGGATGTAATTTAATTCCATTTAATTAATATCCCCAGAGTTTCTCACTTTAAAATAGCCCTCAGAAACATTTCTTTAGACACACAGATATTGGCACACACAGAGATAAAGACACAAACGCGCGCGCCCGCGTGTATACTCTCACACACGCACTCACGTTCACAATCACATCACATATGCACAGAAAAAACGCAACACACACACACATACACACACACATACACACACTCTCTCTCTCTCTCTCTCTCTCTCTCTCTCTCTCTCTCTCTCTCTCTCTCTCTCTCTCTCTCTCTCTCTCTCTTTCTCTACCATACACACGCACGCACGCACACTCGCACGTACGCACGCATGGACGCACGCACACACACACAAACACACACACACACAACACAAACACACACACACACACACACACACACACACACACACACACACAACACACACACACACACACACACACACACACACACACACACACACACACACACACACACACACACACACACACACACACACACACACACACACACACACATATAAAATAGAAAAAGGTAGATATACTAAAACTCCAAGGGAAAGAAGATTATGTTTGGAATGTAACGAAATCGAAGATGAAATTCATTTCTTAGATAATTGCATCAAATATGACGATATAAGAAAGCACTTTTTAAAACATGTTGAAGACAAATACAAAATACAAAACGCGCTACCAACCAATTTAATATCAAATGACAATGTTATCAGCGAGGTTGCGAAATATGTATATGAGTGTCAGCAGTTACTAAAGTAGAACGGGGAAAAAGTACAAACAAGAACAGAATGTTTGATGAAAAAGGTTATATTACAAATGCTTTGTTTCTTACATTTAGTGTTTCGTTGTTTTATTTTATTTTAGTGTCATATAAAACCTGTTACGGTTTTCAAAGACAATAAATATCTGAATTTGAATCTGAATCTGAATCACACACACACACACACACACACACACACACACACACACACACACACACACACACACACACACACACACACACACACACACACACACACACACACACACACACACACACACACACACACACACACACACACCACACACACACACACACACACACACAACACACACACACACACACACACACACACACACACACACACACACACACACACACACACACACACACACACACACACACACACACACACACACACACACACACACACACACACACACACACACACACACACACACACACACACACACACACACACACACACACACACACACACACACACACACACACACACACACACACACACACACACACACACACACACACACACACACACACACACACACACACACACACACACACACACACACACACACACACACACACACACACACACACACACACACACACACACACACACACAACACACACACACACACACACACACACACACACACACCACACACACACACACACACACACACACACACACACACACACACACACACACACACCACACACACACACACACACACACACACACACACACACACACACACACACACACACACACACACACACACACACACACACACACACACACACACACACACACACACACACACACACACCACACACACACACACACACACAACACACACACACACACACCACACACACACACACACACACACACACACACACACACACACACACACACACACACACACACACACACACACACACACACACACACACACAACACACACACACACACACACACACACACACACACACACACACACACACACACACACACACACACACACACACACACACACACACACACACACACACACACACACACACACACACACACACACACACACACACACACACACACACACACACACACACACACACACACACACACACACACACACACACACACACACACACACACACACACACACACACACACACACACACACACACACACACACACACACACACACACACACACACACACACACACACACACACACACACACACACACACACACACACACACACACACACACACACACACACACACCACACACACACACACACACACACACACACACACACACACACACACACACACACACACACACACACACACACACACACACACACACACACACACACACACACACACACACACACACACACCACACACACACACACACACACACACACACAACACACACACACACACACACACACACACACACACACACACACACACACACACACACACACACACACACACACACACACCACACACACACACACACACACACACACACACACACACACACACACACACACACACACACACACACACACACACACACACACACACACACACACACACACACACACACACACACACACACACACACACACACACACACACACACACACACACACACCCACACACACACACACACACACACACACACACACACACACACACACACACACACACACACACACACACACACACACACACACACACACACACACACACACACACACACACACACACACACACACACACACACACACACACACACACACACACACACACACACACACACACACACACACACACACACACACACACACACACACACACCACACACACACACACACACACACACACACACACACACACACACACACACACACACACACACACACACACACACACACACACACACACACACACACACACACACACACACACACACACACACACACACACACACACACACACACACACACACACACACACACACACACACCACACACACACACACACACACACACACACACACACACACACACACACACACACACACACACACACACACACACACACACACACACACACACACACACACACACACCACACACACACACACACACACACACACACACACACACACACACACACACACACACACACACACACACACACACACACACACACACACACACACACACACACACACACACACACACACACACACACACACACACACACACACACACACACACACACACACACACACACACACACACACACACACACACACACACACACACACACACACACACACACACACACACACACACACACACACACACACACACACACACACACACACACACACACACACACACACACACACACACACACACACACACACACACACACACACACACACACACACACACACACACACACACACACACACACACACACACACACACACACACACACACACACACACACACACACACACACACACACACACACACACACACACACACGAGTCCCGTTCAACCCACGCAGACAGTATTGCAACATGGACACTACTTAACAACCCGTCTGGATCCTTTTCCTATCTGTCTCAGTGTCTGTCTGCCTGTCTGCCTGTCTGAGCTATCTCATTCTCCATCATCTTCAGTGTTGCTACTTCAACCTAACAATTAGGATTCCCCTTTTATAGAGGAGAATCCTCTTGTCTTTGTGCAAATTCTACTTTTGTTCTTTAATTATTTTCTTCTGACTTTCTTGAATTCTGTCTCTGTCTCTGAACTATCTCATTCTCCATCATCTTCAGTGTTGCTACTTCAACCTAATGGTGAAAATGATGTTTTACGTCCTCTCGGTCATAGACACATAATTATGGGACATTTGTAAATACAAAGATGGTGGGAACAATACTGGCTGCAATGCCCGGAGGCAGTGCAACACCAGTAAAGTCCCGAGTTTTTAACAATATAGATAGGTGTAGCGGTAACCACGCCTCGGTTAAACCTCATCGGCTATGGTACCGCCACATATATTAGTTATAACTACTTCAACCTAATAATTAGGAGTCCCTTCTTATAGCGGAGAATCCTATTGTCTTTGTGCAAAATCTACTTTTTTCTTTTGTTCCTTTGTTCTACCTCTCTTGATTCCTCCTGTCTCTTTTTCTATCTGTATTTCTGTCTGCCTGTCTGACTGACTGTCGTACTCCGTTCGATCGCTCTCTCTCTCTCTCTCTCTCTCTCTCTCTCTCTCTCTCTCTCTCTCTCTCTCTCTCTCTCTCTCTCTCTCTCTCTCTCTCTCTCTCTCTCTCTCTCTCTCTCGCTCTCTCTCTCTCTCTCTCTCTCTCTCTCTCTCTCTCTCTCTCTCTCTCTCTCTCTCTCTCTCTCTCTCTCTCTCTCTCTCTCTCTCGGACAGATTGTAAGAATAGGCATCGCCTAAAATCTTTATCCTTGTCAAATAAAGTTTTCCAGTGTCCAGTGTCTCTCTTTCTCTCTCTCTCTCTCTCTCTCTCTCTCTCTCTCTCTCTCTCTCTCTCTCTCTCTCTCTCTCTCTCTCTCTCTCTCTCTCTCTCTCTCTCTCTCTCTCTCTCTCTCTCTCTCTCTCTCTCTCTCTCTCTCTCTCTCTCTCTCTCTCTCTCCTGACTTTGTTTTATTTGTCACAGACTGACTGCAGCAACAAGCTGTTGACCTGTTGCTTAAGAAACATAAGGAAGCTGGGGACATAGGGAGAGGAATGTGAACAAAGTAACTCACTTAGTCTCTGAGCCAAAAAAAGAAGCACTAGCTATATTATTTTAGGCCCTTTCCCTTCGGAAGTGCGTGACTACTGGATTTGAGTTAGGGCTCAAGTCGACCACCAGTATTGCTTAAATGGATAAATGTGCTTTGGTAATCGCACACACACAGAGTGACGCATACGTACACACACGCGCGCGCGCGCACACACGTACAGAGAGAGAGAGAGAGAGAGAGAGAGAGAGAGAGAGAGAGAGAGAGAGAGAGAGAGAGAGAGAGAGAGAGGGGAGAGAGAGAGAGAGAGAGAGAGAGAGAGAGAGAGAGAGAGAGAGAGAGAGAGAGAGGAGAGAGAGATATATATAGAGAGAGAGAGAGAGAGAGAGAGAGAGAGAGAGAGAGAGAGAGAGAGAGAGAGAGAGAGAGAGAGAGAGAGAGAGAGAGAGAGAGAGAGAGAGAGAGTAGAGAGAGAGAGAGAGAGAGGAGAGAGAGAGAGAGAGAGAGTGAGAGAGGGGAGAGAGAGAGAGAGAGAGAGAGAGAGAGAGAGAGAGAGAGAGAGAGAGAGAGAGAGAGAGAGAGAGAGAACACTGAACTGAACACTGACAAACTTTATTTAACTTTATTTAACAAGGATAAAGATTTTAGGCGATGCCTATTACAATCTGTCCTTGGATAAAATAAAAACAATTACATTGCTAGAAACGTGAATAAACAACAAATGAAAAGAATGAAAAAAACAATCACTCTTATAGAGATTGAGAGAGAGAGAGAGAGAGAGAGAGAGAGAGAGAGAGAGAGAGAGAGAGAGAGAGAGAGAGAGAGAGAGAGAGAGAGAGAGAGAGAGAGAGAAGAGAGAGAGAGAGAGAGAGAGAGAGAGAGAGAGAGAGAGAGAGAGGGATTGATTTTTTTTATTTTACCTCACATAACATCGTTCATGTACCACTAGATCGGAACAATAAGTCGAGTTCGTTTATACAATATTTCTAATAAATTTCTCTATTAATTAATTGTCGAGGGCACACGTCCGTGTAACGGTCAGGAACTGGTGATTTTACTACCCTTTTAATTTGAACTTTTTCTGACAGAGAGAAAGGTGGCAGAGTGGTTGGTTTAAATACATTTTTTATTAAGTTCAGCCGGACGTATGCATAAATACATTAACGAAGGCATTAGCAACAACAAGCTTCGAGCTTATAGCGTGCTCACTATCAACATGAATATTATATATTATGACGACTGTTGAAAAAATATATTAGTAGTCATTTAAAAAACGAGAAAACAAACAAACAACTAATTAGAAATGAATGAAAAGTTAACAAACCTAAGAAATAAACTGATTTGACAAAGTTAATTAGCAATAAATTTCCAGAACAATTTCCCAGCTCAAGTCAAAGGATTGAAAATCGAACCACAAATTAGTTTAAAGACCCCGTGACGCGTCCTTGTTTTTTTCTGGGTTGCTGTGACCCAC
>CM065690.1:48465959-48468459 GCA_017654935.2 Phymorhynchus buccinoides
GACAGAGGAGGAGGCACATACACAGACGCACATATATACACAAACAAACACACATACACATCTTTCTCTCTTAGACTAACACCCACAAACACACACACACACACACACACATACACGCGCGCGCGCGCGCGCGCGCACACGCATACACGCACGCACACACACACACACACACACACACAAACACGCGCACACTTACACACACACACACACATACACACACACATGCACATAATCACACACACACAAGCACACACACTTATATAATTATATATATATGTACACTCTCTCTCACGCACCCTAGCAAACAAACACACACACACACACACACACACACACACACACACACACACACACACACACACACACACACACACACACACACACACACACACACACACACACACACACACACACACACACACACACACACACACACACACACACACACACACACACACACACACACACACACACACACACACACACACACACACACACACAGAGCAACAGCCGCAACAGCCTGAGTACCAGGTTGCTAGGAAACTGCGACATCAGCCGCCTACTTGTGTCCTCATTATCACCACCACCCCTCCATCCCCTTCCCAACACCCCTCCCCCCATCCCCCCGTTCTACTATTACATATCGACCATAGGAAATCCGAGCTGATAAACGAACTGACAATGAAACCCATCACCCCATCCTTTTGCCCATAAAAAAAGACAAAACCACGCAAAAAAGCACCATTCGTACCGTTCAAACTTACACACGCACAAACACACACATAATAAATATGCGCGCGCACACGCACACATACGCACGTACAAGCACACACACACACACACACACACACACACACACACACACACACACACACACACACACACACACACACACACACAAACACCCCTCATATCGCGCGCACACAAGCACGCACACACACATACACACACACACACGCACACACACACGCACGCACGCACGCACACCCACACACACCCACACACACACACACTGTCACGGCTCAAGAATGGGAGTCAAAAACTTTAGCATGAGACGGAGTTATCAGCCCTTCTCTATTACAGCAGGCACCCGTTTAATTGATTTTGCTACCCGAGTTCTGTCAAGGCCATGACTCAACAAGCCGTGCAACATGAAATTTGTGCTTTCCCCCACGTGTCTCGCTTTGCGAGTGCAACAGGCAAGACGTGTTTTGTTTTAATTTTCTCTACAATTTTGAATCATAGTCAAGAAATCGAAAAGGCAGCGGTTCAACTCCAAACCGGCGCATTTGCCGTTTGGAACTCGAGGGCGTTCGCTCGCCAAGACGGAAGCAGCCACATCTCCTTCGTTGGACATCGTGGTGGGATCGACCCCAGCTTGCCGGGTGCTCATCGATGAGCGAAGAGAAGAGAAGAAACGAGAAGAAGAGAGAAGAGAGGAAACGAGAAGAAGAAAGAAGAGAAGAAAAGCCACAACGCCAGAGAATTGTGGGACCGCTGGGTGGGTGAGGCTGAGCAGAGAGCTGAGCCGAGGAGCTGAACAGCTGAGACTGAGGGCGCAACCACGGGACCCTTCCCACCCCATTTCACGGGCTAGTCTTCATGGACGAATGAGGTGTGTAGCACGTCGTATCGAAATTAGAAAACGGGTTTTATGTTTCAATTTGAGCTAGGTTTCTGTATTTTCGCGTGAGTAGGCCTACGTATTATAGCTATGTTTTCATGTTTTTCTTTATAGTACGAAGTTTCGGTTGACTGTTTCCTTTCGATAATAACTATAGCCATTGTAATTTTCGATGTAAATAATTGTTCAAACGCTATCCCGCGCTTTGGGAACTAAAGTTTTCATAATTATAGGTTGTCTGTACATAGCCTGTTCTTCTCTTGGCCCAGCTGAGCCAACACAAGGGAGGTAACCCGTTTGTTTTTCTTAACTTTTTCTTTCTTGGTTCTCATTTTCCCCTCTGTCCGCCGAATCGTCGCCAAGGGAGTACAGTGTGTTGTGAAAGAGAGAACGGGGCTCAATTTGATATATTTTGTTGTTTGTTCAATTGTTTTCGTATTCCGTGTCTTTTTCGAAGTAGGAAAAAGAGGATGATAATTTTTGACTCGGGAAACAGTAATTTAAATGTAAACTTGAACTATTTTCATTTACCCGAGTCACTTGTAATGTAATGTATTTTTGGTGAGAGAGTATTAGTGTGTACACTTGTATGTACCTTTATCTATCCACTCTTCTGTGGCAGGCCAGTCGTTCCAAAACAATCTCATTTAAAGTATTTTATCATTCAAAGTTGTATTCATTCTTTTGGTGTTGCACACGGCTGGTTCTGTCGAATCTTACTTTCCTCTTCTCTCACCACCCCTCCACCATCACATGCAAACCTCGCTCCTCTTATTCCTATCTCCGGCCTGGGAACTGGACTTACGTGTGAACACTTGTTCCAGCCTTTTACATCTGAACCTGAACCGGACGTGAACCGGACCTGTCCTGACCCTG
>CM065690.1:48470959-48473459 GCA_017654935.2 Phymorhynchus buccinoides
GAAAACAAGATGGCAACGCGGCCATGTTAGTGTAGTCCCAGTACAAGCAACGCCCCCTACACATGTACTTTCCCTGAGCACACACACCTCCTTCGTTTTCTGTGTGTTAACCCTTTCACCGCCAGCCATTTTTCAGCAAAAAATACCATTAACTATAACTGGGTGGAAAAATATTTCTGCAACATTGGGAATTCCTCTGTGACATACATAACATTAGGCCTATCCTTACCTCCCAGAATTAAGAAAATACGGTCTTCGGATAACAGGCCCTGATTTGATGCCTTTTAGTGACATGGGTGTTAAACCATTGCGGTGCATAAATGCGACATTGGCGGTGAAAGGGTTCGAGTGTGTGTGTGTGTGTGTGTCTGTGTGTGTGTGCGTGCGTGTGCGTGTGTGCGTGCGTGCGTGCGTGCGTGCGTGAGTGTGTGTTTGTGTATGTGTGTGTGCGCGCGTGTGTGTGTGTAGGTATATATATATAATGTCGAAGCAATACAACTATTACAAGCCTGTTTGTATGATGATATGTGCTGGGTTTTATGCTTAAAGGTAAAACACGTGATTTTCTATAAGATTGTATCCCATCGGCAGCTTAATCTTTAATTGTTTCGACCATTTTAGTTACTTCAAAAGTATACATGTTATATATTTGCTCCATTTTGCTTACGCAGAGCTGTTGTAATATTCTTAAGTAAAGCTTTTAAACAAATGAGACTACCTTTACTTGTGGCGGTGCCATAGCCGATGAAGTTTAACCGAGGCGTGGTCACCGCTACAGCTATCTGTATTAATTTTTAAAAATCGGGACTTTACTGGTTTCGTACTGCCTCCGGGCATTGCCTCCAGTATTGTTCCCACCATATTTGTATTTACAAATGTCCCATGTGTGTCTGATTCAGACCGAGAGGACGTAAAACACCATTTTCGCTCGCAAACAAATGAGATTGCATAAGAATAAGTAAAATGCATTTTGTATGCTTATTAACACCTCCAAATATCCTCTGCTTCACTTTTTCAATCTTGTTTGTTAACTAACTAAAGTTCTGTATGCAAAAGTCTGCTGAAGTAGGCTGTTTCTGGGCTTTAACCCTTTCACCGCCAGCCATCTTTGAGCCAAAACATTTCCGTTAAACTTACTTGGCTACAGTAAAGATTCTGTCTGCAATATTGTGGGATTTTTTCGGTCACACATTTAGAATAGGGTCCATCCTTACTACCCAAACTTAGGAACACAATATCATTGAATAATAGACCCTGCTTTCAAGAGTTTTCATGATGTTGGTATTAAATCATTGTGGTGCAAAAATGCGACATTGGCGGTGAAAGGGTTAACCTTAGCGTATTTATATGTATCTGCTATGCTTTTTAATCTTGTATTTTGTTGACCAACTTAAGTTCCACAGGGCAAAAGGCTGTTGAAGTAGACTATTTCTGAGTTTGTATTGCCTTAATTTGAGTCTCGTATTTTTGTTAACTAACATTCCGCAGCCAAATGGGCTGCTGACGTGGGCTGTTTTAGGCTGGTATTGCTTTGACATTTATTAGCGTATTTGTATTGTTTTTTATTATTGATTTCATTAGGTCCGGGTGGCAGAATTTTGATATAATTTGTTAACTGAAGTTCTATAACCAAAGGGCCTTTGAAGTAGACTATTTCTAGGCTTGTATTGCTTTGAGATTTATAGTGCATTTGTATTGATTTTATTATTGATTTAACCCTTTCATCGCCAACCATACTTCAGCCAAATATATCCATTACATTTACCTGGGTAGAGAACAAAATCCATCTGCAGTATTGGGGATTCTTCTGTGACATATATAAAATAAGGTCTACCCTTACTTCCAAAACTAAGACAATATTATGGTATTTGGATAATAGACCCCAATTTGATGCCTTTTAGTGACATAGAAGTTAAATCACTGTGGTGCTAAAATGCGACTTTGGCGGTGAAAGGGTTAATTAGATCAGGGTGTCAGGATTTGACTATAATTTATTAACTGGAAGTTCCATAGCCAAAGGACTGTTGACGTAGGCTATTTCTGTAGGCTATGGTGTCGGCTTTTAACCTTTGGTGTCCATTTGTATCGATTTTGTTATTGATTTCATCAGGTCAGAGTGGCAGGATTTGGCTGTACAGGTTTGTGTGATCTGTGGGTGGGGCACCAACAAGGAATAAATGGCTCTGTCTGCCAGCAGGCACTATAGCTTCTATAGGAGGCCTTCGGTACTTAGGCGTGATTTCTGAGAGCCGGATTTTGAGGAGGATGGAGGGAGAGAGAGAGAGAGAGAGAGTGTGGGGGAGGGGGGCGGGTGTAATGAGAGAGACTTAGGAGAGAGAGAGAGAGGGTGTGTATGAGAGAGAGAGAGAGAGAGAGAGTGATTTCTGAGAGCCTGTGAGTTTTGAGGAGGAGAGAGACTTATATTGAGAGAGAGAGAGAGAGAGAGAGAGAGAGAGAGAGAGAGAGAGAGAGAGAGAGGAGAGAGAGAGAGAGAGAGAGA
>CM065690.1:48478459-48480959 GCA_017654935.2 Phymorhynchus buccinoides
AGTGAGCAAAATCAGACAGACAGTGGGAGAGAGAGAGAGAGAGAGAGAGAGAGGGAGGGAGAGAGAGAGAGAGAGAGAGAGAGAGAGAGAGAGAGAGAGAGAGAGAGAGAGAGAGAGAGAGAGAGAGAGACAGAGACATGTATGGAGAGAGGCAGAGAGAGAGAGAGAGAGAGAGACAGAGAGAGAGAGAGAGAGAGAGAGAGAGAGAGAGAGAGAGAGAGAGAGAGAGAGAGAGAGAGAGAGAGAGAGACAGAGACAGAGACAAAGTCACAGAGACTCGCACAGTGAGCAAAATTAGACAGACAGTGAGATAGAGAGAGAGAGAGAGAGAGAGAGAGAGAGAGAGAGAGAGAGAGAGAGAGAGAGAGAGAGAGAGAGAGAGAGACAGAGAGAGAGAGACAGAGACAGAGACAGAGACAAAGTCTGGTTGACAGAGACAAAGTCACAGAGACTCGCACAGTGAGCAAAATCAGACAGACAGTGGAGAGAGAGAGAGAGAGAGAGAGAGAGAGAGAGAGAGAGAGAGAGAGAGAGAGAGAGAGAGAGAGAGAGAGAGAGAGACAGAGACAGAGAGAGAGAGAGAGAGAGAGACAGAGAGAGAGACAGAGACAGAGAGAGAGAGAGAGAGAGAGAGACAGAGACAGAGACAAAGTCACAGAGACTCGCACAGTGAGCAAAATCAGACAGACAGACAGTGGAGAGAGAGAGAGAGAGAGAGAGAGAGAGAGAGAGAGAGAGAGAGAGAGAGAGAGAGAGAGAGAGAGACAGAGACAATGGAGAGAGAGAGAGAGAGAGAGAGAGAGAGAGAGGGAGAGAGAGGGAGAGAGAAAGAGAGAGAGAGAGAGAGAGAGAGAGAGAGAGAGAGAGAGAGAGAGAGAGAGAGAGAGAGACAGACAGACAGACAGACAGAGACAGAGAAAGAGAGAGAAATGAGTCGCATGTTTCGTTATCAAGCAACAAGGATGTCATTGAAGATTAGCTACACGCAAACGCCCCCTCCAAAAAGAAAATCAAGTTAAAAGAACTAGTAAAAAGCTAACTTAACAATTTAAAGGTGGACCCTGACGGATGAGTTTTTGAAAGAAACACGTCGAGATCACCAGAAAGACGGACTTTTCAAGGATCGGAACACTCACTTTGCTCTGGTTTCCTAGAATTTAAACCGTCAAAACGGCGATTCCTACTTGGCGGAAATGCCGGAGAGAGTAGCCATTTTGGATGGGGTAGGTGGAGGACACTCAGAGTGGTTGAAGCGTTTTCTTTTTTTGTAGTGCAGTAAAAAAATTGGAGCTATTTCCTTTGTTGTGAGATAAACTGTATGAAAAAGAAAGAAAAAAAGGCTTGTATTGCGAAAATTTCGTGCAAACGATTTGGCGGCCATTAGAAAAGAGACGGCACACGCCTTCTCTTTGGGTGAAAGAATTTGACTCCCAGCACCTCCGCCAAGGAGGAATGGCCGATTTGACGGTTTGATTTCTAGGAAACCAGAACAAAGTGAGAGTTGCAATATCTGTAAAGGGTGTTTTCCTGGTGATCTCGATGTGTTTCTTACAAAACATCATCCGTCAGGGTGCCCCTTTAACTTGTTGCTCCCTAGAAGACATCTTCAACCTCCCAAAAGAATATCAAGATATGTTCCAAAATTTACGTGATTCTTAAGTCTTTCGTTCACAAACGAACATCGTATAGGTCAACAAACAAATGGTGTCCACTCATTTCGGCCCATGGTATTGGTGGTCAGTTCGGCCCAAGGCAATAGTCACTTCGGCCCAAGGCAATAGTCACTTCGGCCCAGGGCTATAGTTACTTCGGCCCAAGACAATAGTCACTTCGGCCCAAGACAATAGTCATTTCGGCCCAAGGCAATAGTCACTTCGGCCCAGTGCTATGGTCATTTCGGCCCAGGGCTTTAGTCATTTCGGCCCAAGGCTATAGGCACTTCGGCCCAAGTCTATAGTCATTTCGGTCCGAGGCAACAGTCTTTTTGGTCCATTATATATCCTTTATATCCTTTTTGTAGTCTATAGCCTTGGGCCGAAATGACTATAGCCCTGGGCCGAAATGACTATAGCCCTGGGCCGAAATGACTATAGCCCTGGGCCGAAATGACTATAGCCCTGGGCCGAAATGACTATAGCCCTGGGCCGAAATGACTATAGCCCTGGGTCGAAATGACTATTGCCTTGGGCCGAAATGACTATAGCCCTGGGCCGAAATAAATGGGCCGATGTGACCGGCAACCAAGCAAATACTGTCAATATCATAGCATCAAACTAGCATTTACAAAGTAGTTCGAAGCTTTTGCATGCTCTCAGGGGTAAAAAGATAAGGACTTTTATGGTTTTAGAAAATGGTTCTATTTTTTGACCTGTCAAGAATTATCTGTGGCCTAGAATAAAAAAAAAATTTTAAGGATGGTTTTAAGACATCTTCCAGATCTTAATGCGTAGAAAATTGATTTTTTTAAAAATCGTAGTGGGTAGAAAAGAAAGACGAACTT
>CM065690.1:48505959-48508459 GCA_017654935.2 Phymorhynchus buccinoides
GGCATATAAAGCACTTTATCAACAGATCATGTAGAAAGTTCATCAACACTTTCATATTTCCCCTGGCAATAAGCACTTTATCAACAGTCAATCATGTAGAAAGTTAATCAACACTTTCATAGTCCATGGCATATAAGCACTTTCTCAACAGATCATGTAGAAAGTTAATCAACACTTTCATAGTCCACTGGCATATAAGCACTTTATCAACAGATCATGTAGAAAGTTAATCAACACTTTCATAGTCCACTGGCATATAAGCACTTTATCAACAGATCATGTAGAAAGTTAATCAACACTTTCATTGTCCACTGGCATATAAGCACTTTATCAACAGATCATGTAGAAAGTTAATCAACACTTTCATTGTCCACTGGCATATAAGCACTTTATCAACAGATCATGATGAAAGTTAATCAACACTTTCATAGTCCACTGGCATATAAGCACTTTATCAACAGATCATGTAGAAAGTTAATCAACTACAGAGAAAGCAGTTTGCTTTGGGGGAATCAAGACATTCGGAATGCCAAAGGTCCAAATCATTGTGGATAATTATAAGATCTCCTTTGGAATTGCATACTCTTTTCAGGAATCATAAAACCAAACTACACTCCTTCTGGGTGGTGAACACAGAATGATGATTATTAATATCTTGCCACGTCCAGGGACGACCACTCCTTGTCGACGTCATTTCATCATGGCAGCCATCTTGGCTTGTTGCTAACAGATTGATGGCAAAAATGACGAGTGTACGAGTTTAGTTGTTTAAGAAATTCCATCTTTTTTGGCTTTACCCTTTTCTGGAGATGGCACCGATTGTCTGCATGGTGTAGCCTACTTTCATTTCCTCTCTCTCTCTCTCTCTCTCTCTCTCTCTCTCTCTCTCCTCTCTCTCTCTCTCCTCTCTCTCTCTCTCTCTCTCTCTCTCTCTCTCTCTCTCTCTCTCTCTCTCTCTCTCTCTCTCTCTCTCTCTCTCTCTCTCTCTCTCCTCTCTCTCTCTCTCTCTCTCTCTCTCTCTCCTCTCCTCCCCCCTCTCTCTCTCTCTCTCTCTCTCTCTCTCTCTCTCTCTCTCTCTCTCTCTCTCTCTCTCTCTCTCTCTCTCTCTCTCTCTCTCTCTCTCTCTCTCCTCTCTCTCTCTCTCTCTCTCTCGTCTCTCTCTCTCCTCTCTCTCTCTCTCTCTCTCTCTCTCTCTCTCTCTCTCTCTCTCTCTCTCTCTCTCTCTCTCTCTCTCTCTCTCTCTCTCTCTCTCTCTCTCTCTCTCTCTCTCTCTCTCTCTCTCTCTCTCTCCCCACCGCCAGATAGTGAGATTATCGTCCAATTAGTAGTCGACCCTTATGGACGTTCTTCACGAAGACTGTAAGGTCTTCTCGGGGTCTCTCTGTCTCTTTCTCCCCCGGTTTATATGTTAGCCTTGCGAGTTATGGTGTTGTTATGGTATTGGCTTGTTTGGGGTTGTTTTATTTTCGTATTGAAATTTATTACTTCTTGTCTTTTTTCGACTCTGGTCAGTTTGTTTTGTCTTGTTTTACAACGATGTTTGTACCAGTTGTCATCTGGTCAGTTTGTTTTGTCTTGTTTTACAACGATGTCGTGTACCAGTTGTATTTGGTCATGTAGACCACAACACACACAACACACACAAACACACAAATATCCATTCCTCATCACACAAAAATCGCATGCAAATTTCTTTTTTTTAAATGTGTCTCTGGCTGCGACGCGCTCTCCGGGTGGGAGCAACCCGAATTTCACAGAGACACCTCTGTGACTATAGTGTACCTAAAATACCTTACTTCAAGTAGCCACACTGCATACGATTTGACCCCAATCAGATACGATTGTGACGATGTCTGTAGTCATGATTCACGTGAAATACTTCCGTCTAAAAATAACTCTACTGTTTTCGTTCACTTTACTCGTAGACCGCAATACGCGAATCAAAATCGTATCCAATACAAAAAATAGATATTTTATCGGATTCGTGTACGGGAGACTACCACACACAAAAAGTGAACATAACTAGTAACATTTCAACAGATTTATGTAGACAGTAGAATTTCACGCCAATCATGCCTTACAACTGTCAACATCGGATCGTAGAGAATCGAATCGTATGCAGTGTGGCTAGGCCTTTAATGGGATGGTTTATTTGTCTCTCTCTGCCTCTCCCTCTCTCCCCCCCCCCCTCTCTCTCTTTCTCTCGGGGCTGGCTTTAAACAGAATACACTAGGACTGAATTGGAAACATTGGAACTGAATTGTTCCTTTGGCGGAGGTTTGCACTGTGTCAGTGTTTAATAGTTGTTTTTCTTGTCCTGTAACTAAAAAACCCAAATACGTATAATTTATATGTAGGGTAATTATTGATGAAAATGGATACCGTTCACTTTTAGAAGCAGTGGACTCATTAATGTTCTTCGGGGAAATGAACGAAATGACGTCCGTATTTAAGGGTAGGTAGCGATGGGTATTTTATTCTGGGTGAACTGATAATAATT
>CM065690.1:48513459-48515874 GCA_017654935.2 Phymorhynchus buccinoides
AAAAACGATGTGTGAGTGTGTGTTGTCTGTGTGTGTGTGTGTGTGTGTGTGTGTGTGTGTGTGTGTGTGTGTGTGAAATGTGAAATCCCCCCCCTCCAACCCCCTCGAATTTTCACTTCACCAGTGTATGGAGTGCATCTAAACGGACATTCAATAATGGTAGGCCTACAATACAGTGGATTTCTAATAGAGTCGACTACTCTTATAAAGAACTTCTCCGGACATTCAAAACTACTTCATTATAATCGTCGTTCGTTGTATCCGTCATATCCGTCATAAATTTTAGTCATAGTTGTGTACCAGTAATACAGTTGACTACGCTTATGAAGAACTTTTCCGGAAAACAATGCGCATTGGGGAAATGAGGGTACAAGAAAGGATACCCGCGAAGCGGGTAGTAACTGCTAGTGTTTTATATGTTTCCATTTTGTTTTATGCATGATATGTATATGTTATGTGTATGTGGAGCTTAAGAAAATTGTCCTTGTGGACAATAGTTATTGATGATGGATTGATTGAGAGACAGAGAGAGAGAGAGAGAGAGAGAGAGAGAGAGAGAGAGAGAGAGAGAGAGAGAGAGAGAGAGAGAGAGAGAGCAATGGGATAGTGGAGGGGGATACAATGGTGAAAGGGGTTCTTGGAATAGAAAATCTTTTTTTAGCTCTCCCACCCCCCAAGATTAAAGAGAAACTCTGAACAGAGTTCAAAACACTTTCTGAAAAAGAAGAAGAAGAAAGGTTCAAGAAAGTAGGGAGTGGGGGAGGGGGGGGGGGGGGGGCAACCAACGAACGAAACAAAACACAACAAAAAGAACTATACTTTGAACACAATACACTCGTGACTGCAAACTTCATCTAAATTCGGTCAAATGTTCCTTTTTCGAAACGCATCTTACAACACGCACCAGACCACACGTAGTTCCATTAAGTCTGACCATTTTTGCTTTCTTTCTTTCGTTCATTCTTTCTTTCATTTTTTATAAAATATTTAGAAGTACGCACGAATAGCAGAACTATGACTTGAATAAACGACAATGACCATTAACCCTTTCACCGCCAATGTCGCATTTTCGCACCACAGTGATTTACCACTTATGTCACTAAAAGGCATACAATTGGGGTCTATTATCCAAAGACCCTGTTGTCTTCGTTTTGGGAAGTAAGGATAGACCTTATTTTATATATGTCACAGAAGAATCCCCAATACTGCAGATGGACTTTGCTCTCTACCTAGGTAAATGTAATGGCAATTTTTGGCTGAAAAATGGCTGGCGGTGAAAGGGTTAATTCGATCATCCTCTTGCTATTTTGGTTGCTAGGCAACCTTACCGTAGTGGACAAATGTGTCTTTGACGTCAGTTTGTAGATATTAATGTGCACGATTTGTTTCCTATTAAAGTGATCCATATCCATTGTTAAACTAATCGGTCAATCTCTCTGTCCGTTTCTATGTCTTTGTATTTAAGGCAATTTTCTTAAATGTTTTACTATATCATTGGTTGACTAGCCTGACGGGGGAAAAAACCCTAGGGGAGAGCACTTCGTGAAAATTAGAGTTGTTTACCTCCATTACTCGGTCAAATACCATAGCAACAATGGCGTCGGAGAGTGAAGCGAAGCGAGTGAACGATTTGCAAACATTTTAAATAGAAAGAGGGGTTACAAACTGATCTAACTTGCAAAACGTCGAGAACTCGCAAAGAAATAAACATTGAGATCCAATTGAGGCTGCTCTTATCCCTTATAACGTTAATTCTAATGTGGCGGTACCGTAGCCGATGAGGTTTAAAACCGAGGCGTGGTTACCGCTACACTATCTGTATTGTTAAAACAATCGGGACTTTAACTGGTGTTGCACTGTCTCCGGGTATTGCCTCCAGTATTGTTTCCCACCATCTTTGTATCTACAAATATCCCCTATGTGTCTAATGACCGAGAGGTAGTCAAACAAAACAATCATTTTTTCCCCCCCCCCCCCATTTCCCCCACCATTTCTTCACACTTTTTCATCCCACCCACCCAATTTCATTTTCACCTTGAGTTTGAGGCTTTTTCTCTTTAAAATGATTTTTCGTTTTGAGTTTGGGGGCATTTGTATGGTAGTGAGACGTGGTCAAAACCAGATTTCTTTTCCAGCTATAAGAGGAAAAACACGTGAAAGACCGTTATTTTGACAGATCGTGATCGGGTTGATCTTTAAAAGGAAAAAATGAACTTCTATGGTTTCTTCGCTTTTTGCGAGTTGTGGTGGAAAAGAAGAAATCTCTATCTATCGTCCCTGTCTCTCTGTCTGTGTGTCTGTCTGTCTGTCTGTCTCTCTCTCTCTCTCTCTCTCCTCTTTTCTCTCTCTCTTCTCCCTCTCCTCTCTTGTTCATTTATAGTATTAGTTATGTATATTGCATCCTTAGAAACCAAG
>CM065690.1:48516374-48518874 GCA_017654935.2 Phymorhynchus buccinoides
ATGACATGAAAGGGGCAAATTATGTGAAACGTTATGCAAACATCTGCACATCTTTATGCATAACGTATGTTGCGCGCGTGTGTGCATGTGCGTGCGTGCGCACGTGTGTGCGCGTGTGTGTTAGAGAGAAAAATGATAATAGAAAAGAAGACAAAGGATGAGGAGGACGAAGAAGAAGAAGAAAAAGAAAATGGAATTATAGAGTGATACAATGAAATAGTGAAAGAACAAAAATAACAGGAAGAAGAAGAAGAAGAAGAAGAAGAAGAAGAAGAAGAAGAAGAAGAAGAAGAAGAAGAAGAAGAAGAAGAAGAAGAAGAAGAAGAAGAAGAAGAAGAAGAAGAAGAAATGATACCGCGGTACAATGATACAGTGGAAGAAGAAAAATAACAGGAAGAAGAAAAAGATAAAGAAGAAGAACAACAACAAAAACAAGAAGAAGGAATTATACAGATACAAAGATACAGTGACAGAAGAAAAATAAGAAGAAGAAGAAGAAGAAGAAGATAAAGAAGAAGAAATCCTTCACAGATACAATGATACACCTGCTATCGGGTGTGAAGAATTCCTAAGGCGTTGGCCATGGTGATGAAGCAAGAGAGAGAGAGAGAGAGAGAGAGAGAGAGAGAGAGAGAGAGAGAGAGAGAGAGAACTCAGAAACTTTATTTTAGAAGGAAAAGAATTTAGGCTGGGCCTAATCTTCCATTCTGTCCTTGGTTCTAAGCATGCAATACATAACTAATACTATAAATGAACAAGAGAGAGAGAGAGAGAGAGAGAGAGAGAGAGAGAGAGAGAGAGAGAGAGACAGACAGACAGACAGACAAACAGACAGAGAGAGACAGGGACAGATAGAGATTTCTTCTTTTCCACCACAACTCGCAAAAGCGAAGAGACCATAGAAGTTCATTTTTTCCTTTAAAGACCCACCCGATCACGTGTCAAAATAACGTCTTTCACGTGTTTTTCCTCTTATAGCTGGAAAGAAATCTTGTTTTGACCAAGTCTGACTCCCATACAAATGCCCCCAAAATCAAACCGAAGCATCATTTTAAAGAGCAGCCTCAAGGTGAAAATGATGTTTTACGTACTCTCGGTCATAGACACATATGGGACATTTGCAAATACAAAGATGGTGGGAACAATACTGGAGGCAATACCCGGAGGCAGTGCAACACCAGTAAAGTCCCGAGTTTTTATCAATACAGATAGGTGTAGCGGTAACCACGCCTCGGTTAAACCTCATCGGCTACGGTACCGCCACATTAGAATTAACGTTATAAGGGATAAGAGCAGCCTCAATTGGAAGTTGGGGGCATTTATATGTGGGTCACAGCTACTCAGGAAAAAACACACCAAGGGACTTAATCGTGGTGCGTCAGTGTGTCTATAAATAAACTGCCCATCACTAAAGCGCCACCTAGAACGGAAGACATGGAGTTTGGTATTGAAAAAGAAAAATCACGAAGACACGCAAGCAAATGGTAGAGAAAGGAAAGAAGATCAGGAAGAAGACAGGATATGAAAGAGACGATGGAAGGAGGAGGGTGAGGAGGAAGGGGGGGATGGGGTGGTGGTGGAAGAGGCAGGAAGGAAGAGGGGAAGAGATAGATGGGATGGTGAAACGTTTGAGAGAACACAGAGTCGAGGAGAAAGAAAACATGGGGGTGGGGGTGAAAGGGGGCGTAATAATAATAATAATAATAATAATAATAATAATAATAATAATAATAATAATAATAATAATGCGGCCATCAAGCCATCTGGGTCAATCTCAATGTCTATTTCTTTGCGAGTTCTCGACGTTTTGCAAGTTAGATCAGTTTGTAACCCCTCTTTCTATTTAAAATGTTTGCAAATCGTTCACGCGCTTCGCTTCACTCTCCGACGCCATTGTTGCTATGGTATTTGACTGAGTAAGTAAGGTAAACAACTCTAATGTTCACGAAGTGCTCTCCCCTAGGGGTTTTTTCCCCGTCAGGCTAGTCAACCAATGATATAGTAAAACATTTAAGAAAAATTGCCTTAAATACAAAGACATAGAAACGGACAAAGAGATTGACCGATTATTTAACAATGGATATGGATCACTTTAATAGGAAACAAATCGTGCACATTAATATCTACTAACTGACGTCAAAGACACATTGCCCACTACAGTAAGGTTGCCTAGCAACCAAAATAGCAAGAGGATGATCGAATTAACCCTTTCACCGCCAGCCATTTTTCAGCCAAAAATTGACATTAAATTTACCTAGGTAGAGAGCAAAATCCATCTGCAGTATTGGGGATTGTTCTGTGACAGATATAAAATAAGGTCTATCCTTACTTCCCAAAACGAAGACAACAGGGTCTTTGGATAATAGACCCCAATTGTATGCCTTTTAGTGACATAGGTGTTAAATCACTGTGGTGCGAAAATGCGACTTTGGCGGTGAAAGGGTTAATGGTCATTGTCGTTTGTTCAAGTCATAGTTCTGCTATTCGTGCGTACTTCTAA
>CM065690.1:48526374-48535964 GCA_017654935.2 Phymorhynchus buccinoides
AGAGAGAGAGAGAAGAGAGGAGAAGAGAGAGAGAGAGAGAGAGAGGAGAGAGAGAGGAGGGAGGAGAGAGAGAGAGATAGAGAGAGAGAGAGAGAGAGAGAGAGAGAGAGAGAGAGAGAGAGAGAGAGAGAGAGAGAGAGGGGGAAGGGAGAGAGAGAGAGAGAGAGAGAGAGAGAGAGGAGAGATGAGAGAGAGGAGAGAGAGAGCGAGAGAGAGAGGAGAGAGAGAGAGAGAGAGAGAGAGAGAGAGAGGAGAGAGAGAGAGAGAGAGAGAGAGAGAGAGAGAGAGAGAGAGAGAGAGAGAGAGGAGAGAGAGAGAGGAGAGAGAGAGAGAGAGAAGGAAATGAAAAGTAGGCTACACCATGCAGACAATCGGTGCCATCTCCAGAAAAGGGTAAAGCCAAAAAAGATGGAATTTCTTAAACAACTAAACTCGTACACTCGTCATTTTTGCCATCAATCTGTTAGCAACAAGCCAAGATGGCTGCCATGATGAAATGACGTCGACAAGGAGTGGTCGTCCCTGGACGTGGCAAGATATTAATAATCATCATTCTGTGTTCACCACCCAGAAGGAGTGTAGTTTGGTTTTATGATTCCTGAAAAGAGTATGCAATTCCAAAGGAGATCTTATAATTATCCACAATGATTTGGACCTTTGGCATTCCGAATGTCTTGATTCCCCAAAAGCAAACTGTTTTCTCTTTAGTTGATTAACTTTCTACATGATCTGTTGATAAAGTGCTTATATGCCAGTGGACTATGAAAGTGTTGTTCTTCTCATCAAATCCCATGATCTGTTGATCAAACATTTTTATTTCGGTTCGACAAAACAAGACGTTGATTAATTATTTACTTGATCTGTTGTTCAGTTCTTATATGCCAGTGGAAATGAAAGTGTTGATTAACTTTCTAAATGATCTGTTGATACAGTGCTTATGTGCCAGTGGAAATGAAAGTTTTGATTAACTTTATACATGATCTTATGATAAAGTGCTTATATGCCAGTGGACAAGGTCTGTGTTGATTAACTTTCTACATGATCTGTTGATAAAGTGCTTATATGCCAGTGGACAATGACAGTGTTGATTAACTTTCTACATGATCTGTTGACTAAAGTGCTTATATGCCAGTGGACTATGTGAAAGTGTTGATTAACTTTCTACGCGGACCTGTTGACCAAGTGCTGTGATACCAGTGGACTAGGAAGGCCCCATTTTGCTTTCATATATGTATCTGTTTTCTAAAGTGATTAAAATAAAAGTGGACTATGAAAGGGTTGTATAAACAGTGCTACATAATCTGTTGACAGAGACCGTATATGCCGGTGAAATATGAACATTTAGAACTGCGCTCATCAAATGTGAAACTGGGTCAAACAACAAGATTGCTCAATGTCACAACTTAAACGAAGATTAATCTCATACTAGTCTGTTGTCCAGTTCACACAAAAGAAAATGAATACATTTCTTCTATGCTCGAACGTTGTAGCTCAAATGTACATTTAGATACAGAACTGTTTCAGAAAGGGCAACATTTCGAAACAGGCCCTCGTTCAGTTTTTGGTAACAATTGCTCCACCCTACTGCCATAGCCCAATCTTAATATGACTTAACTCGCTGTGTTCTTGGGGAAATAGTGATTATCTTGTGAGCGGCTTTATAAGGTAAGATATCCTATATCTACCGTTCTTAAAGAGTTTAGATTACTTTCGTTTAGTTTTACGTTCCCCGAAAACAAAACGTTGTACGAAAGGGGATCTTCTTTCAAAAGAGCACGACCTTTGAAAGATTTTGAGCTGGCTGAACATAAATGATGCAGTGTTGTCAACGGCAAATAGATAGCTTTCCCTTCGGCACAACTGATGGGTGTGTTCCACATCAAAATATAGGTTAAATGCGAATTTAAAAGAAGAAATGTGGTGTTTATATATAACTTGTGAAAGCGATCAAATGTTCATTGCTTTGAGGCAGCAGAGAGAAGGGGTGGGGAGAAAGAGACAGGGATGCTTTCAACGATTTGATGCTTCAGAAAGAAATCCAGCCTTGTCTTTTGTTTTGCTACTTGCCATTCCTTAAAAACATATATCAGTAGGGATTGAAACAGATTTTTGACAGATTGTTGATCATTTTCAACAGTATCTTTCCTCCAGTCGGATTGTATCCCTTCGGCACAACTGATGGATGTGTTTCACATCAAAATATAGGTTAAATGCGAATTTAAAAGAAGAAATGTGGTGTTTATCTCATTTTATGGTAAGCGGACCCTCTGTTATTAGTGTAAAAAAAGAAACACGAGGTTACTTGATTTACTTCTTCTTCTTTTTCTGCGTTCCCAAAGGCCATATGGTCATAATGGGTAAGGTACGTATGTGTCCGGTCTTCAGTTTTCACTGGTCTCCCCGCTGCGTACAGCTTACACATTCAGAATTCGGAGGAGCTCAAAGGAGAAGATTTGTTTTTCAAAGTAAGGAGAATGGGCCAATAAGTCAGAAAGATAGTAGATGACAGAAAGCAAAGGGAAAAGGCAGAGTCAAAGAGAGTGGCAGATTAGAGGAAATTACAAGCACATAACTTCAAGAATGTGGGGGAATTATTTTTATGAAAGACCCCCGGGTATCCCCACGGGGAGAATTACGTGTTCATTAATCATTACCACTAATAAAAAATATATAGTAACAAGTTCGTAATTTGCACAAAACTAGGCAACTGAGGCTCAAATTAGTGACTAATGTATATATCTGTAGGCCAACATAAAAAAAGAAGGCTCAGAAATTCTAATTAAACCTTCTTTCTTTTTTTTAAACCCAGTTACCAACGCTGTGATACTTTAAAGGAAGGCCCCATATTGTTTGCATACATGTATTGTTTTCTTGTCTGATTAAAATAAAAGTGGACAAAAGGCGTGAGTTTTCTTCATGGCCGTATTCATCGTCTCAAAAGTGGACCATTAAAAATGAAATAAAACTTGTCAAAGCGATAACAATGTTCATTGCTTTAATGCAGTAGAGAGAAGGGGTGGGGAGAAAGAGACAGGGATGCTTTCAACGAATTTATGCTTCAGAAAGAAATCCAGCCTTGTCTTTTGTTTTGCTACTTGAAACAAATAATTATATCAGTAGGGATTGAAGCAGATTTGTGACAGATTGTTGATCATTTTCAACAGTATCTTTCCACCAGTCGGATTGTTTCCTAACGCTCCATCATCTGGCAAAGATTAGCACTGCAAACTACTGGTCGTGACTAAAAATCGATTAAAGGTGGACCCTGACGGATGAGGTTTTGCAAGAAACACGTCGAGATCACCATGAAAACACCATTTACAGAGATCGCAACACTCACTTTGCTCTGGTTTCTTAGAAATCAAACCGTCAAATCGGCGATTCCTCCTTGGCGGAGGTGCTGGAAGTCAAATTATTTCACTGAAAGAGAAGGCGTGGGCTGTCTCTTTTGTAATGGTGGCCTGGGTTTAGACCAAACTGTTTGCACGAAATGTTCGCAATACAAGCCTTTTTATTTATTTATTTATTTTTATTCAGTTTATCTAAATGACTTTCGCTCACAACAAAGGAAATAGCTTTTTTTTTTTTTTTACTGCACTACAAAAAAAAAAAAGCTTCAACCACAATGGGATTGGCCTCCACCCACCCCATCCAAAATGGCTTCTCTCTCCGGCATCTCGGCCAAGGAGGAATCGCCGTTTTGACGGTTTGATTTATAGGAAACCAGAGCAAAGTGAGTGTTGCGATCTCTGTAAATGGTGTTTTCATGGTGATCTCGTTGTGTTTCTTGCAAAAAAACTCATCCGTCAGAGTCCACCTTTAAATATTAGCTTTGATGAAGGCACTCATAGCTTGATGAGCTAAATGGGTTTTACCAAATCGCGTAGTAAGCTTCCCTGGCGGCTAGACTGGTGTTAGCAAGCTTGATTTATGGCAAAATGCAAGGAACTTGAACCTTTGTATGTCCAATATGGGAAAGATTCAGAGGGCACGAGCACGCGAGTGCGTATGAGGGGGGGGGGAGAGAGAGAGAGAGATAGAGAGAGAGAGAGAGAGAGAGAGAGAGAGAGAGAGAGAGAGAGAGAGAGAGGAAGAGAGAGAGAGAGAGTGAGAGTGAGAGAGATAGAGAGAGAGTGAGAGCGAGAGAGTGAGAGAGAGAGAGAGAGAGTGTGAGAGAGAGAGAGTGAGAGAGTAGTGATGAGAGAGTGAGATCGATGAGAGAGAGAGAGAGAGATAGAGATGAGAGAGAGAGAGAGAGAGATAGAGAGATCGAGCAGAGTAAGAGAGAGAGAGAGAAACAAACGAACGAACGAAAATTTGTTTTAATCAGGGTTATGATATAAGCACACAATTTGCTTTTTTTACACTCAGCCCTGAAGCTAAACAAAGGTTAACAAAAAAATAAATACGAAAAAAATGAAGCGCATTGCGTAACAAATAATAATAATCATATATAAAGCATTAAAAAAAGTAAATATCGCACAATAACAATAACACGGCACAACCGAAGAGAGAGAGAGAGAGAGGAGAGAAGAGTGGAGAGAGAGAGAAAGAGCGAGAGAGAGAGATAGACAGACAGAGATAGAGGTGGACATATAATGCAAGTTGGGGTTGTGTGGTTTTCGAGGAAGATAAACACTGTAAGGGGTGAAAAACAAATATTGAAAAACAAGCTGGAGAAGGCAGCATGCTAGTTCCGGTCCAAGTGTACAACAGGTATCCTAAATGTCCGTCCATAATAATGCTAGTTTTCGTTCTATTTTCGGTCATTTTCAATCATGATACATTTCTTGATTGCAAGGGAAGCACTATCTTTCTAATCTATTAACTCATTAACTCTCCCCTCCACCACAGTTTATTAACTTTATTTCTTCTTCTTCGATTCGATCCAGACAGTTTCCTGTCCAATTAATGAGCGCAGATGCGTTCATGGCCGTGCCGTTTATCATGCGCTAACTAGACCCTAAACATCTAGCCATGCGTGGGTGGTCGAGCGCAGAATTCGACAAACCAAAGCATCATTCTCGAAAAAAAAAAGAATGTGCCAAGTTCGCCTTTATGACCCCTTTTCACCCACACACTGTTCACATCAACAATGGTGGAGAGGACAATGTTTGTCTCACTTCGGCTCCGATCCACGTATTACTAGGTGAGTGGTATTGTAATCAACTTTGGTTGGAGGGAAGTTCAATAAGACAGAGAGTTTTTCCCCTTTGTTCAATTTCGTATCTCCTCGCTTATCCTCATATTCCTTTTTACGCCTTCTTAATTTTATAATGCAGCAAAAACAGACACACTAATTCTACAGTGGAACCTCCTTATAAGACCTTCAGAAATCATCCAAACATGATGTCTCTATTATAAGGGGGGGTCTTATAAGGGAGGTAATTGTAACACTTACCAAAGAAACGGGCAATGTCTCAGAGAAGTAGGTCTTATCAAGGGAAGGGTCTTATAATGCAAAATTCGGGACTTTCCTGGTGTTGCACTGCCTCGGGCATTGCCTCCCAGGGATCGTTCCCACATTTTAATCTAATAATGTCCCCATAGTGTCTGTTCCGACCGGAGACGTTTTAACAGATTTCATCATAATGGGAGGTTTATGACTGCACTCGTTTCAGCCGCCATGTTCAGTTCGGCCAAGATTCAATGTTCATTTCAAAGATGCAGGACGCTGGTGTCAAACGTCAACAATCATTCCATTTTGATCAATAACCCTATCCCCAACCCTCTAACCCATAACACTCAAAACCAACCCTAACCCATAACACTAACCCTAACAAATTACTTACTTCGATATTAAACGTCGGGTGGATCTTTCGGGCGATTGGCGCTGATGAACGAGGTGAAATCGTTGCAGCCAGCGTGAATGGCGCTGATGAAACGAGGTGGAAATCGTGCAGCCAAACGGGAACTGTCGCTGAACGAGGGGTTGAAATAGTGTAGCAAGCGTGACTGGCGCTGAAACGAGGTGAAATTCGTGCAGCCAAGCGCGGACTGGCGCTGAAAACGAGGTGAAATCGTGCAGCCAAGCGTGACTGGCGCGTGAAACTAGGGCTCCCGGTCTTATAGGGAGGTTCCACGTAAAGGGGAGAGTAAGGGAAGCTGGCAGAAGACACGGATGATTTGTAATAAGAACGAAAATAAGGGTGCCAGAAAAAGATGAGGGAAAGGGTGGAGGGTGGAAGTGTGTGTGTGGGTGTGTGTGTGTCGTGTGGTGGTGTGGTGTGTGTTGTGTGTGTGTGTGTTCGTGTGTGTGTGTGTGCGTGTGTTGTGTGTGTGTGGGTGGTGTGGATGTGTGGTGTGTTTGTGTTCGTATGTGTGTGTGGAGTGTGGTGGTTGTGTGTGTGTGTCTGTATGGGTGGGTTGTGTGAAGTGAGTGAATGAGTGCGTTGAGGTGAGTATGTGTGTGTGTGTTGGGTGCGGTGAGTCAGTGCGTGCTTCCCGTGAGTGTGTGGTGCTGTGTGTGTGTGTTGAGTGGGTCGTGTGTGTCGTGTGTGGTGGCGAGCTGTGCGTGTGAGTCTGTGTGAGAGTGTGTGTGTTGCTCGTGTGCGTGGTGTGTGTGTGTGTGTTGCGTACGTGTGGCGCGCCTGCGGTGTGCGTGTGTGTGTGTGTGGGTGTGCGTGTGCGTGTGCGTGTGCGTGGAGTGTGGCGCGCGCGCGCGTATGCGTGGAAGGATGAGGGCTGTGCACGGACACCTGACACAACCACAATACGGTCAGGTATCAAGTCGAGTGTCGCATAAGTAAACGTTAATGCATTGTGTTGTTTGTTGTTTTTAAAAGAAGAAAAAAAATGAAGAAAGAAAAGAAACTGCATAGGGGAGGAGGGGTAAAAAGCCCATGGGCGGGTAAGAAGCCCATGCCAATATCTCATGAAATGAAGACAATTTAAGCAAATTTTGACCAGAGACGAACGCTCAACATTAACCACTGTCTCATGGGCAAAATTTGATGAAATTTGCTTCATTTTCATGAGATAATGGGCATGGGCTTCCTACACGACAATGGCTTTTTACCCCGTCTTAACCTACAAAAACGTGTTTCTCACATTTATCACTTTCGTGGAGACAAAGGGAAGGGGGCCTCTAAATGTAAGTAGATTGTTGTTGGTTTGTTAGCACTGGTTGTGGCTTCCGTTTATGTCACTGTATTCGCTGTCCCATGTATGTTCTAAGGATACAATAATAAGTGCTACCGTATTTCACATTACCGAAGATCACCAATCGCCCCCCTTTTCAGGCCGGTATTAGAACGAACATAGCATACAGTGTAACCAACGTAAAGGGCATCTCAGCTAAGCGCGGTCACCCGGTGATCCGGACGTCTATCTCTCTTATTTAATACTCAGCAGTTGTATCCTTCGATTCACCTGAGATGGCTATGGAAAACAAGAAACGCAGCCTTGCAGAGCGACAGTGGGTTAGAGGACTTGAACTCACAAACAGATTTTTCGAGCCTGAAAAATGTGTCTGACATTATAGATAAGGCAAATGCTCTTGTTTGATGCCCAAATTATCGGTTGTATACTTCAAGTCAATTGTAGTTAGCCAACCCTCCTGAGTAAAAACAAAGTCCACACCTGTTACCTTCTTCTATCCCTGTTGGTTGCTCTGACTCCCTCAACATTCTCTTATTCTTTCACAGCAAGATAGCCACTACCGCCAAAATTTGAGTCTCAATTGCTCCAACATAAAACGACTCTGTCCTGACCCTCCTTTTCTGGCAGTATGTGGTTGAGTTCCGTTCGTTTCCTCTGAAGAGGTTAAGACGATTTTGGTAACCAATACTGCAGGAATAAAACTTGTGAACTAGACCTCTACTTAATCTCTTATCCCAGTGCCTTGATTGATCTCAGTACTTTACTTTACATTCATCATCAATGATTCTCTATGTTATGGCTGCTTTCCATCTCATTTCAAATCTGCATTGTCAAAACCTTCTTAAAGAAGCCTAGTCCGATCCTGAACATCTAAAACATATCGGCCTGTGTCTTAATCTTTCATTCTTTCTAAGCTTACGGAAAAGGTGGTTCCTGAACAGCGTCTGCCAAAATTAAGGTAAATGATCTTTACTATCAAAACCGTCTGACTCAGCGAGAAGGGCACCTGTACTGAGACAGCCCTGAAGATAGCGAACGACTGCTCATGCTGGATGAAAACAAGCGTTTTCTCTATCTCTCCTCCTGCTTTCTTGCAGTGTGTTGATATATTGACCAACTCTATCCTCATTTCTAGACGTCAAACTACTTGGGTCTATATGGGCGTTGATTTCTCATACATCTTGATCGACAACACAGACAAGTGGTGTCAATGGTTTCAGCTCTTCCAAAAGGTCCAGTTCGGTGTGCCACAATTGGTTAAAGTATATTAGGCTCTATATTTTGTTCTTATACCCAACCTCTCTCGCCATCAGCAACAGCATTACCTTTACATCATAGTTTTCTGATGATAAAACTGTAATTTTGCCCAAATTGAGTCAAGTAGATCACAATGATATTCTCTAAGTTGTTATCGAATCTCTGCTGTTAAAAACATGGATGTTTTGCAACAAAATGCAGCTAAGCTTGAAAGAAAGAGATGATTCTTGGAGCATCTAACACACACATTAAGGTTCTCCAGATTCTCGTACGACATGATGGCACTGAGATCAAAGCTGTCAGAGTGTCCGCAATCTAGGTGTTACTTTGGACCAAAACCTCTTTTTCAAACAGCATGTTCCAATGTTTGCACGTCTTGTATAAGAACTGCGAAGAATAGTACAATCCGCCGTTACATTCTCAAGATGCCAGAAGACTTCTAGTATTGTGCTATGTTCGTCTCGCATGATACTGTAACTCATCTTGATGGTGTCATCATTTATATCTAAGCTCAACGGAGTCCAGAATAATGCTGTGTCTCATTTATCGCTCCCTAGGGACGATAATATACTCCGTTTTGTTCCTATACATGGTTCGCAGTTCAATGTATTGATACACAATTATCCCATTGCCTTCAAATCAATGAAGACAGCTCCGATATCTATCTGATATCGTATCGCTATGTACCAGCTCCGCCAACTACGTTCGTCTATGAGCTAGTCCCTCTCCATCCATAAATCCGTAAAATCTGCTGGACACGTTTTTTTCCTGTCCAAACACCATCTCTTGGGATTCTCTGACCTTCTCCTCTCCGAAACCCAACTCAGTCGCCTCATTCAAAAATATTAAAACCAGCGATGAATTGATAGAAATCAAATCAAAGAGCACTTCATAATGCATCAAACAAAAAATCGTAATACAAAGCGAAAACACACACGGATGTACATAAAGGAATACATAAGAAACAGACAAATGGCAAGAGAGAGAAGAGGAAAGAGGCGGGAGCTAATGACGGAGGGAAACAGGGGGTTTGAGATTAGCTTTGAAAGCAGAGAGGGTCGGTCGCTGACGGAGAGAAAGAGGAAGTTTGTTCCAGGAGATCGGCCGAGACAGGCAACAGAGCGCCAGACCAACAGTTGCAAGCGATACTAAGGATGAGGTGTGACGTGCGTGTGGTGTGTGTGAATGTGCGCTGTGTGTTTGTGCTTGTCTATGTGTGTGTGTGTGTGTGG
>CM065690.1:48536464-48543964 GCA_017654935.2 Phymorhynchus buccinoides
TTTGATGTCCTTTAGTGACATAGGTGTTAAATCATTGTGGTGCTAAAATGCGACTTGGCGGTGAAAGGGTTAACTTCCGTCGTATGGGAAAAGATTGGCGCACGTGTCCATCATATGGACAAGTCTCTGACGTCACTTCTGCTCATGGGGACATTGGCATGTCAACCATTGGTTTTCTGTTAACATCTTCTTGCCCTTTATGGCATGGCGATAAAGTTCTATGGAGGTTATTATTAACACGTTCACGTATTTTTCTTGCCCCGGCAGATACTACAACTACCTGTACACGCACTACACCAGCACGCTGCTGACCCAGCGCGTGGAGGCGGCCAACAACTGCGGGGACATCCTGCTCAACTTCCTCGTCTCCCACGTCACCCGCCGGCCGCCCATCAAACTGACCCAGCGCAAACGCTACAAACAGTCCGCCCTCAACAACAACGCCATCAACACGGCAGCGGCGGCAGGAGGAGGAGGCGCCGACGACATCGTCATCAACAACGACGATGATGATGATGAAGAGAAGCTGGGCCCGTGGCGGGAGCAGCAGAGGTTCCAGCAGAGGCAGACGTGCGTGTCGGAGTTTGCCACCGTGTTCGGCTACATGCCCCTGCTGAGGTCCAAGATGAGGATGGACCCGCTGCTCTTCAAGGACCCCGTGTCCAACCTGCGCAAGAAGTACCGCCGTATAGAGCTGGTGGTCAACTGATTCTCCCCCCTAGAAAATAGTAGTCCTGCTTGAGGCATAGAGCCGGTGGTCAACTGATTGCCCCCCTAGAAAATAGTCCTGCTTGAGGCATAGAGCTGGTGGTCAACTGATTGTCCCCCTAGAAAATAGTCCTGCTTGAGGCATAGAGCTGGTGGTCAACTGATTGTCCCCCTAGAAAATAGTCCTGCTTGAGGCATAGAGCTGGTGGTCAACTGATTGTCCCCCTAGAAAATAGTCCTGCTTGAGGCATAGAACTGGTGGTCAACTGATTTTTTTCAGAAAATTAAATTTTGCTCCCTGAGTCTTTGTCCAATCCGTACAACAACAACCAAAAGAAACAAAAAATGGCTGCGTCGAGTTGGTGGTCAACTGGTTTCCAGAAATGTCCCTCCCTAACCCTTGGTCTACCATCTCTCTGACTTATTTGGCCCCATTCTCCTGCCTTGTTTAAAAAAATAAAAAATAAATAATCGTCCAAATTTTCTCTCTTTCAGCTCCTCTAAAATCGGCTGAATGCGTGTGGCAGGGGACACCGGTGAAAACTGAAAACCGGGACACATACATACCTCACCCATTATGGCCATATGGCCTGGGAACTCAAGAAGAAGGAGAAGAAGAATACCCTTGGTCCAGCCTGTACTCCCCCCCCCCCCCCTCAACACCACCCCAAACAAATGTCGCATAGAGATGGTGATCAGTTGAGTTCCAGAAAATCTTGCTCCCTGACCGTGGTTTGTCCAACCTGTGAAATAGAAATGTCCCTGTAGATGTGATGGTCAACGGATTGCTCCAAAAAGGTGTGCTGCCCCGTTGGTTTAATTTTAGAAAGAGAAGAGTTAAGCTAGGGACTTGGAACGAGCGGTGTGCGTGGGAGTAAAGGGGTCCAGAAGATGGATGGAACAGCCAGAAAAAAAGTAACACGATTTTTGATAAAAGTCGACTTAGGGGAAGCATCCAAAAATTTTTTTTTTGTACAATGGAACCTCCCTTATAAGATCTCCCATTATAAGACTCCCTCCCACATAGATCTACTTCTCTGAGACATTGCCCTTCTTTGTAAGTATTAAAATTACCTCCCTTTAAGACCTCATTTTGGATGATTTTTGAAGGTCTTATAAGGGAGGTTCCGCTGTACAACAAGCTACAAGATGGTTGCAAAGATGTGCAGTAAATGTTGGAAGGTTGTTGGGGGTTTGCTTTTTTGTTTTTTTTGTGTTCATTTTCGTAATGTAATGACAGCCCTATTAAGGCCTTTTTTTGTTGGCCAACTGGACTGGCAGAGCTATAATCAACAGGAATTGATTTGAATTTGTTCGTGATAGTCAATATTTGCATCGCTCCAGAAAGCGCTAGGCGTTTGTTTGCCTGCCAGGGTTTGTTAGTTCAGAAATGGATCACAAAAGAAAGGTTGAAATATATATATATATATATATATATATATATATAAAACGTACAAGGATTGAAGAAGAAAACAAAATATATATAAAATATATCTATACCTCACTCCTCCCACCTTTTTCCAACAACCATCTCTCATGCCCCCCCCCCCCTCCTAACCCCCAACCCCCTATCTCTGATATCTTGTCATTCAGATCACCAAAGAAAGGCTGAAGCTTAATTTGCTATCTGTTGTATTAGCACTATTGATCACAGAACAAAAAAGGGAAATGTTTGGGGTTTGTGTGTGTGTGTGTTTTGATCTCTTTGAGAAAAGCTGAAATAAAATAAGAAATTTTTAAAAAGAAGAAGAAACCCGGAGGACAAATAGATATATATATATATAGAGACAGATTGATATAGTGGTGAAAACACACACGAGATAAGTAAGCCTGTTTGAGTGGTGGGTGTCTTGTGAAGATATGGTTGATTGGTTGATTGCGGGTTTTTACTTTAGGTTTAGACATAAGGAAGTGGTAGATCAGACTTTTTTTATATATAGACTTTATATAGAAAAACTCTCCACACCAATAAATCGATGGCTTGGAGTCAAAATGGACTATCTTTAGATAGTCCATTGACGTATTATTGGATGTATTACAAAAACTAATAACTTGTATCAAACAATGACTGCAGACATCTAAAAAGGGGGTTTTGGTTTTCATATTTCAGCAGTCTTTTTTTATACAAGTTATTAGCTTTCGTAATAAGTTCAATAATATGTCAATGGACTATCTAAAGATAGTCCGTTTTGACTCCAAGCCATCGAAAAATGGCTTCCCCCCCACAACAAACCACTGCAAAAAGCAAAGTCAGAGGCAAAATTGTGGTCTAAGGGAACGAAGCGAGTTTAGAAGTGACCAAGGTATGGTGTGCACACATATTTACTTCCCTTGTAGCAAATGAAATCAAATTGACAGCTATCTATAATTAATTCCGCGCTTATATATGGCTGGAACAACTCGAATGAGTTAAACGCGATCACTGTGAATGAATTTTGTGTTATTGTGCGGTACAGTGTCATGCCTTGGTGCTTCAACAAAGGTCTGTTCAACAGTGGAAACATCCTTTTCTGGTGGTTGTCCTTTGCCAATCTACGATCGCAAAGGAGTCTAATTTCATTGCGGTATGATTCTTTCTTTCTTTCTTCCCCCTCCCCCCCTCCCTGTCTGTCCCAAGGATATCTCCCGAACCGCTTGACAGAATCAGGCATCAGAATTGTCAAGAGGATCAGCTTGATTTCAGAGGATTGAGAATTTCTGACTGAGGATTGGCCTTTTCTGTCAGAGGTTTTGACTTTAAATTGAGTGTGATCTTTTCTGTTAAATAGCATTTTAAATTGATTCCTCACTGCATAAAGCCTTTTTGGTCATGTTGGGAATTGATTTCAGTGTTGTCCCACTAATAGTCTGGGGCCTTGATGGCCCTTGGACCGCGGTTTTCAGAGGATTGGACTTCAGACTATTATGATGCCTGCAGAATCACTTCAAAGTTTGTGTGGTGTTGTGTCACCATGAGAGGAAGGCATCCGCGCATAAATTATCGCCGTCGTGACCTTGACCTTGTTTTTTGTCCTTTGCCGATCTACGATCGCAAAGGAGTATGCTTTCGTTCGTGTTTGTTTGTTTGTTTTTCTGTCTGTCCCAAGGATATCTCCCGAACCGCTTCAAATTTTGTGTGGTGGTGTGTGTCACCATGAGAGGAAGGCATCCGCGCATACATTATCGCCGTCGTGACCTTGACCTTGTTTTTTGTGTGGGTTTTTTTTTCTCGTGACGCTGACTTACCAACTGTTCTGTTGATTGGTTGGCGTGAGAGGAAGAGAGAAAAGGGAGACAACAACAAACAACAAAAGAAGAAAGAAACGAACAAAAGAAGAAAGAAACGAACAAAAGAAGAAGAGAACAGAATCAAAATCGAGTGTCCCACTCTCAAAAAAGTCTCTGTGTGTGTGTGTGTATCGATAATAATAATAATTATTCTAGGCTTTTGTTTTTGGTCCCACTGAATATAATAGTGTAGGGGTAAGATGGGAATTAAAACGGGGGTTTCCCCCGTGGGGATACCGGGGGTGTCTTTTGTGTAAATAGTTCCCCCACCTTCTGGAAGTTCTGTGCTTATAGCTTCCTCTAATCTGTCACTCTCTTTGACTCTTGCCTTTTTCCCTTTGCTTGCTGTCATCTACTATCTTTCTGGCTTTACCGGTCCATTCTCCCTGCCTGCTTTCTTTCAAGAAACGCTTTCGACCAGATTTCCTCTAGCTGCAGTCGGACTTGCTGGGCCTAATTATTTCTTAGTAGGCGCATAACGGCAGCATGACGCATATGCGCTCATAATTGACTGGAAGCTGTCTGAGCGATCGAAGAAGAAGAAGAAGAAGAAGAAAACGGGGTTGGGGGTTGGGTAGGTAGGTGGTGGTGGGGGGTGGGGGAGGAGGTTGGGTGTGTTAGTTTATTATGTTGTGTTTATCTGTGCTTATTGAGAGAGAGAGAGAGAATTGAATTGAATTGAATTGAATTGAACCTTTATTTTACAACGGTAAAAGTATTGGCATACAGTAGCCATTTTTTATACTTGCCGTTAACTAAGAGAGAGAGAGAGAGAGAGAGATCATCTGAACGAATAGTTGGCCAGTCTGTCTTCTAGATGTCTGACCACTGCCTTATCAACGGTCATTTTGAGAAGAAAAAAAAGAGGGAAAAAAAACCAAGAAAAAAAATGATCAAAGGTGGGGGTGGGGTGGGGTGGGGTGGGGGGGTGGGGGAGGTAGAATGGACCCTGGCAAGGACTTGTGTTAGCTTCATGATTTACGACAAATGCGTACCCTACACTGTACACCGATTGTGTCCATATATATTCGCTTCACCTTATTTGTTCACGCTAGACGTTCATTTGGATGGGCGGAGAGATGAAGAGGAGGAGAGAGGGGGGAGGGGGGGGGGGGGTGAGAGAGAGAGAGAGAGAAGAGAGAGAGTCTGTGCATGAGAGAGAGAGAGAGAGAGAGAGTGTCTGTGCATGAGAGAGAGAGAGAGAGAGAATAGAGAGAGAGAGAGAGAGAGAGAGAGAGAGAGACTTTGATTGATTGTGCAGAATTGTCGGATTCACATTGTGTAAGTGGCAAATGCCATGGCTGGACTTTCGGTGGATTTGCCTTGAATTCGTATACACTGTATTTGATACATTACTGTCTTGTACACCGAACAATGTATTTGATAATATTATAGATATATTGATGTATATCTTAACACTAATGTGGTTGTTTTTTAAATTGCGTATGCTTATTATTGACTGATGATGATGATGATTATTATGTGAACTTTGTTGTTGAGAATCATGTGCATGATGAGTGTGTGTGTGTGCGTGTGCGTGTGTGTGCGTGCATGCATACATGTGTAAAGCGTGTGTGCGTATGTGCCTATATATGTATCTGTGTCTGATAGTATGTATGCCTGCTTGCATATATATATATATATATATATATTTAAATTTGATTGTAAATGATCACCTATGTACAATTTGGAATGGTCTCGCTTATATAAAACATATACCTTATCATCTTTTTTTGCTTAATTAATTAATTAATTGATATGTATGCTTATGCAAAGGAAACAGTATTGCAGAATTGAAGAGAAAAAGTAATATATATACAGAAGAAATAAGGACAGTGATCGAAACTTCAGATATACATGCCTGTGAGAATAGACTGTTCATAAGCTTTACTCTTTTGTTGTTGTTGTTTTGCAATGCGTGCATATTTATTCATTTTATTGTCCGTTTGCGGCTACTTTTGTTCGTTTATGTGGACCTGTAGATATGCACAAAGTTTATGCGTGTACACATACAAAACGTACGTACGCATTCTCATATAGTTCATGCATAGACAGTCACACACAACAACAACAACAACAACAACAACAACATACAGTATTTATACGGCGCTGAATCTTGATAGAAATCAAATCAAAGCGCGCACACACACGTTAGCATTCATAACGCATTCAAACAAAAAGCGCAATACAAAGCGAACACACATATATGACATAAATGGAATACAGCAGAAACAGACTTAAAGGCAAGAGAGAGAAGAGAAAGAGAGTGGAGCCTCAATGACGGGGGAACAGGTGGGTTTTGAGGTTAGATTTGAAAGCAGAGAGGGTTGGTCGCTGACGGAGGGAAAGAGGAAGTTTGTTCCAGGAGATCGGTCCTGAGACAGCAAAAGAGCGCCGACCAACAGTTTGAAAGCTTGTACACACACACACACACACACACACACACACACACACACACACACACACACACAGACACACACACACACACACACACACACACAACACAACACACACACACACACCCACACACACACACATACACACACACACACACACACACACACACACACACACACAAAACATATCACACCCTTATTCTCGTGCATCCAGATATATTACACGCATGTCTTTCCATTTTCTTTAGAAAATTAAATGAGGAGGAATCCATATTATAGGAAAAATAAAATCGGTTGCAAAATAGCACCATTTTGAAAAATTCTGTTAAAAAAACCAAAAACATTTTGAGTGTTAGCAAGTCTAATATACAGTATTCAAACTAGATTTTGGCGTGATGGTTGTCAATATGCTCCTCCATAAGGTAAGAAAGTGTGGAAAAAAAAGGGTAGATTATATTTTGTTGCTTTTTTTTTTCTTGCTTTTTTTACGTTTCTTTTTTAGAATTAGGCTTAAGTTTACAAATCATGAGTATATAATGGAACTTGATTTTGACAACAATGTTGCCATGCATTTTTTTGCATTCCAATCTGTTTTGTGAAAAAAAAGGTATGCAATGTTTTTAGAAGACATTTCTTTTGAAAGCAATTTATAATTATTGTATCATGTTTTTTTTGCTCTTTGTGATGTCTTCTCGCTGTGAATGATGAAGATTATGCTGGCTGAAATGTGTGTTTGTGTATGTTCGTGTTCATCCTGTGTGTGTTTTTGTGCACGCGTGTGTGTGTGCTCATATAAGAATAACTGACTCTTGAACAGAACTCGCGGTCCTCATGCTCATGTAATATCATCTTAACATATACATTTTCTATATACAATTTTATTTTTGTTTTTTTGTGTAGCATTTGTTGAAAATGTGTGTGTGTGTGTGTGCGTGTGCGTGTGTGCGTGTGTGTGTGTGTGTGTGTGTGTGTGTGTGTGTGTGTGTGTGTGTGTGTGAAACAGAACAAGGAATGAAAATAGACGAACGCTGTGTGTGTGTGTGTGTGTGTGTGTGTGTGTGTGTGTGTGTGTGCGTGCGTGCGTGTGTGTGTGCGTGCGGTGCGCGCGTGTGTGTGCGTGCCGTGCGTC
>CM065690.1:48546464-48551464 GCA_017654935.2 Phymorhynchus buccinoides
AAGAAAAAAAAAAGCAACAAAATATAATCTACCCTTTTTTTTCCACACTTTCTTACCTTATGGAGGAGCATATTGACAACCATCACGCCAAAATCTAGTTTGAATACTGTATATTAGACTTGCTAACACTCAAAATGTTTTTGGTTTTTTTAACAGAATTTTTCAAAATGGTGCTATTTTGCAACCGATTTTATTTTTCCTATAATATGGATTCCTCCTCATTTAATTTTCTAAAGAAAATGGAAAGACATGCGTGTAATATATCTGGATGCACGAGAATAAGGGTGTGATATGTTTTGTGTGTGTGTGTGTGTGTGGTGTGTGTGTGTGTGTGTGTGTGTGTGTGTGTGTGTGTGTGGTGGTGTGTGTGTGTGTTGTGTGTGGTGTGTGTGTGTGTGTGTCTGTGTGTGTGTGTGTGTGTGTGTGTGTGTGTGTGTGTGTTGTGTGTGTGTGTGTGTGTACAAGCTTTCAAACTGTTGGTCGGCGCTCTTTTGCTGTCTCAGGACCGATCTCCTGGAACAAACTTCCTCTTTCCCTCCGTCAGCGACCGACCCTCTCTGCCTTCAAATCTAACCTCAAAACCCACCTGTTCCCCCGTCATTGAGGCTCCACTCTCTTTCTCTTCTCTCTCTTGCCTTTAAGTCTGTTTCTGCTGTATTCCATTTATGTCATACGTGTGTGTTCGCTTTGTATTGCGTTTTTGTTTGAATGCGTTTTGAATGCTAACGTGTGTGTGCGCTTTGATTTGATTTATATCAAGATTCAGCGCCGTATAAATACTGTATGTTGTTGTTGTTGTTGTTGTTGTTGTTGTGTGTGACTGTCTATGCATGAACTATATGAGAATGCGTACGTACGTTTTGTATGTGTACACGCATAAACTTTGTGCATATCTACAGGTCCACATAAACGAACAAAAGTAGCCGCAAACGGACAATAAAATGAATAAATATGCACGCATTGCAAAACAACAACAACAAAAGAGTAAAGCTTATGAACAGTCTATTCTCACAGGCATGTATATCTGAAGTTTCGATCACTGTCCTTATTTCTTCTGTATATATATTACTTTTTCTCTTCAATTCTGCAATACTGTTTCCTTTGCATAAGCATACATATCAATTAATTAATTAATTAAGCAAAAAAAGATGATAAGGTATATGTTTTATATAAGCGAGACCATTCCAAATTGTACATAGGTGATCATTTACAATCAAATTTAAATATATATATATATATATATATATATGCAAGCAGGCATACATACTATCAGACACAGATACATATATAGGCACATACGCACACACGCTTACACATGTATGCATGCACGCACACACACGCACACGCACACACACACACTCATCATGCACATGATTCTCAACAACAAAGTTCACATAATAATCATCATCATCATCAGTCAATAATAAGCATACGCAATTTAAAAAACAACCACATTAGTGTTAAGATATACATCAATATATCTATAATATTATCAAATACATTGTTCGGTGTACAAGACAGTAATGTATCAAATACAGTGTATACGAATTCAAGGCAAATCCACCGAAAGTCCAGCCATGGCATTTGCCACTTACACAATGTGAATCCGACAATTCTGCACAATCAATCAAGTCTCTCTCTCTCTCTCTCTCTCTCTCTCTCTCTATTCTCTCTCTCTCTCTCTCTCATGCACAGACACTCTCTCTCTCTCTCTCTCTCACATCTCACAGACTCTCTCTCTCTCTCTCTCTCTCTCTCCCCCCCCCCCCCCCCCCCTCTCTCCTCCTCTTCATCTCTCCGCCCATCCAAATGAACGTCTAGCGTGAACAAATAAGGTGAAGCGAATATATATGGACACAATCGGTGTACAGTGTAGGGTACGCATTTGTCGTAAATCATGAAGCTAACACAAGTCCTTGCCAGGGTCCATTCTACCTCCCCCCACCCCACCCCACCCCCACCCCAACCCACCCCCACCTTTGATCATTTTTTTTCTTGGTTTTTTTTCCCTCTTTTTTTTCTTCTCAAAATGACCGTTGATAAGGCAGTGGTCAGACATCTAGAAGACAGACTGGCCAACTATTCGTTCAGATGATCTCTCTCTCTCTCTCTCTCTCTTAGTTAACGGCAAGTATAAAAAATGGCTACTGTATGCCAATACTTTTACCGTTGTAAAATAAAGGTTCAATTCAATTCAATTCAATTCAATTCTCTCTCTCTCTCTCAATAAGCACAGATAAACACAACATAATAAACTAACACACCCAACCTCCTCCCCCCCACCCCCCACCACCACCTACCTACCCAACCCCCAACCCCGTTTTCTTCTTCTTCTTCTTCTTCTTCGATCGCTCAGACAGCTTCCAGTCAATTATGAGCGCATATGCGTCATGCTGCCGTTATGCGCCTACGTAAGAAATAATTAGGCCCAGCAAGTCCGACTGCAGCTAGAGGAAATCTGGTCGAAAGCGTTTCTTGAAAGAAAGCAGGCAGGGAGAATGGACCGGTAAAGCCAGAAAGATAGTAGATGACAGCAAGCAAAGGGAAAAGGCAAGAGTCAAAGAGAGTGACAGATTAGAGGAAGCTATAAGCACAGAACTTCCAGAAGGTGGGGGAACTATTTATACAAAAGACACCCCCCGGTATCCCCACGGGGGAAACCCCCGTTTTAATTCCCATCTTACCCCTACACTATTATATTCAGTGGGACCAAAAACAAAAGCCTAGAATAATTATTATTATTATCGATACACACACACACACAGAGACTTTTTTGAGAGTGGGACACTCGATTTTGATTCTGTTCTCTTCTTCTTTTGTTCGTTTCTTTCTTCTTTTGTTCGTTTCTTTCTTCTTTTGTTGTTTGTTGTTGTCTCCCTTTTCTCTCTTCCTCTCACGCCAACCAATCAACAGAACAGTTGGTAAGTCAGCGTCACGAGAAAAAAAAACCCACACAAAAAACAAGGTCAAGGTCACGACGGCGATAATGTATGCGCGGATGCCTTCCTCTCATGGTGACACACACCACCACACAAAATTTGAAGCGGTTCGGGAGATATCCTTGGGACAGACAGAAAAAAAACAAACAAACAAACACGAACGAAAGCATACTCCTTTGCGATCGTAGATCGGCAAAGGACAAAAAACAAGGTCAAGGTCACGACGGCGATAATTTATGCGCGGATGCCTTCCTCTCATGGTGACACAACACCACACAAACTTTGAAGTGATTCTGCAGGCATCATAATAGTCTGAAGTCCAATCCTCTGAAAACCGCGGTCCAAGGGCCATCAAGGCCCCAGACTATAGAGGGACAACACTGAAATCAGTTCCCAACATCACCAAAAAGGCTTTATGCAGTGAGAAATCAATTTAAAATGCTATTTAACAGAAAAGATCACACTCAATTTAAAGTCAAAACCTCTGACAGAAAAGGCCAATCCTCAGTCAGAAATTCTCAATCCTCTGAAATCAAGCTGATCCTCTTGACAATTCTGATGCCTGATTCTGTCAAGCGGTTCGGGAGATATCCTTGGGACAGACAGGGAGGGGGGAGGGGGAAGGAAGAAAGAAAGAATCATACCGCAATGAAATTAGACTCCTTTGCGATCGTAGATTGGCAAAGGACAACCACCAGAAAAGGATGTTTCCACTGTTGAACAGACCTTTGTTGAAGCACCAAGGCATGACACTGTACCGCACAATAACACAAAATTCATTCACAGTGATCGCGTTTAACTCATTCGAGTCGTTCCAGCCATATATAGCGGCCGGAATTAATAGATAGCTGTCAATTTGATGCATTTGCTTCAAGGGAAGTAAATCTGTGTGCACACCATACCTTGGTCACTTCTAAACTCGCTTCGTTCCCTTAGACCACAATTTTGCCTCTGACTTTGCTTTTTGCAGTGGTTTGTTGTGGGGGGAACGGCCATTTTTTCGATGGCTTGGAGTCAAAACGGACTATCTTTAGATAGTCCATTGACATATTATTGAACTTATTACGAAAGCTAATAACTTGTATAAAAAAAAAGACTGCTGAAATATGAAAAGCAAAACCCCCTTTTTAGATGTCTGCAGTCATTGTTTGATACAAGTTATTAGTTTTTGTAATAAATCCAATAATACGTCAATGGACTATCTAAAGATAGTCCATTTTGACTCCAAGCCATCGATTTATTGGTGTGGAGAGTTTTTCTATATAAAGTCTATATATAACAAAAAAGTCTGATCTACCACTTCCTTATGTCTAAACCTAAAGTAAAAACCCGCAATCAACCAATCAACCATATCTTCACAAGACACCCACCACTCAAACAGGCTTACTTATCTCGTGTGTGTTTTCACCACTATATCAATCTGTCTCTATATATATATATATCTATTTGTCCTCCGGGTTTCTTCTTCTTTTTAAAAATTTCTTATTTTATTTCAGCTTTTCTCAAAGAGATCAAAACACACACACACACAAACCCCAAACATTTCCCTTTTTTGTTCTGTGATCAATAGTGCTAATACAACAGATAGCAAATTAAGCTTCAGCCTTTCTTTGGTGATCTGAATGACAAGATATCAGAGATAGGGGGTTGGGGGTTAGGAGGGGGGGGGGGGCATGAGAGATGGTTGTTGGAAAAAGGTGGGAGGAGTGAGGTATAGATATATTTTATATATATTTTTGTTTTCTTCTTCAATCCTTGTACGTTTATATATATATATATATATATATATATATATATTTCAACCTTTCTTTTGTGATCCATTTCTGAACTAACAAACCCTGGCAGGCAAACAAACGCCTAGCGCTTTCTGGAGCGATGCAAATATTGACTATCACGAACAAATTCAAATCAATTCCTGTTGATTATAGCTCTGCCAGTCCAGTTGGCCAACAAAAAAAGGCCTTAATAGGGCTGTCATTACATTACGAAAATGAACACAAAAAAAACAAAAAAGCAAACCCCCAACAACCTTCCAACATTTACTGCACATCTTTGCAACCA
>CM065690.1:48561464-48564501 GCA_017654935.2 Phymorhynchus buccinoides
AAGTAATGGTAAGGTATCTATATATTTCCCGGTTTTCACACACAGTGGTCATCCCCGCTGCGTACAGCCAGAAATTTCGGAGGAAAGAAAATAATTTCGAAAACAACAAAAGAAAACCGAAGCCTGTCTGTGTCACGTTTCTCTCTCTCTCTCTCTGTCTCTCTCTCTCTCTCTCTCGTCTCTCCCTCTCTCTCTCCTCTCCCTCTCTCTGTCTCTTCTCTGTCCCTCTCTCTCTCTCTCTCTCCCTCTCTCACCTATTTAGACAGCAGCCCGGTCGCTAACCATGGAATAGTCGTTGGCCCCTTTGCTGTTAAGCGCCACTGGCCTCGCTGTTCGTCCTCTCTCCTCTCTCTCTCTCTCTCTCTTCTCTCTTCTCTCTCTCCATCCAACATCTCGATCTCTCTATCTCTTCTCCCTCTCTCTCTCGCTCTCTCCACCTATGGTAGACAGGAGCCCGGTCAGCACCATGGAATATGTCGTTGGCCCACTTGCTGGTGTAGCGCCACTGCCTCGTGTTCGTACTCTCTCTCTCTCTCTCTCTCTCTCCTCTCTCGATCTATCTCTCTCTCTCACCCTCTCTCTCTCCTCACTATGGTAGACAAGCAGCCCCAGTCCCAGCACCATGGAATAGTCGTTGGCCCATCTTTGCTGGTGTAGCGCACACTGGCCCACTCGCTGTTTTCGTCCCAATGTGGGCTGGGCTGCGGGCGGGTATCCCCCACGATACTCTCGGAAATCCTGCCCACAGCTGAAGGCAAAGTCGAATCCTGCACACACACAGACACATTACACATTTTCACACAACTTCAACCTTCAACAAATCTTTATTAGCTCTCAAAATAAGAAATTAAATAGGCACCCCCGCGATTTCAACATAAGAACAATTTTTCCAATCATGCTTGAATAGTTCTTTTCTTTTTTCTTCGTTCGCGGATCAGCACAGTTTCTGTTCATATGAGCGCAGATGCTCATGCTGCCGTTATGGCGCCAACTAGAGAAATAGTTGGCCATCATGTCGACCTTCGGCTGAAGAATCTTTCGTAGATTTAGAGAAAAGGCAGAGAATGGACCAGTAAGAGAGAAAGATGCAGATATGACAGTAAGCAAAGGGGAAAAGGCAGAGCCAAAGAGAGTGATTGATTAGAGGAAGCTACAGCACACAAAACTTCTCAGAAGGTGGGGGAACTATTGTATGACAGACCCCCCCCCTGTATCCACACGGTGGGACATGCTTAATATAAAACAAACTAAAGTAACACAGCTCTACATAAGAATACACAGATGCAATATAAAGACACTTTATGCTTAAAACCCTTTCAAACGCTAGCCATTCACAGCCAAATTACATTCAGCTTACCCGGTAAGAAAAAGATTTTTGTCGCAATATTGGGGATTCTCTGTGACTTGCGTAAATTAGGCCTATCCTTACCTCCCAAATTAAGAACATTAAGGTCACTGATACCAGGACCCTCTATTGATGCCCTTTTAGTGACATGGGCGTCAAATCATTGTGTTGCCAGAGGCGACAGTGGCGATGAAAGGGTTTAAACATTATTCTATATAAACGAACACCATAATTTTTATGTACATATTCCTACATTGTAGAAACACCACAGACCCCTGTATCCATATTGTATATGACACCAACCACCATAGCCACCACCCCCCCTCTTTTACACACACACGCAGGTGGTGCGCGCGCACGTGCACCTACATACTTGCAATGGCCTACATACTACCACTCACTGCCACACTTCCCCGTGTACATGCGCGCAACGATGTCATCCCCCACCCCTAACCCCACCACCACCAACACCACGCATACACACACACAACACTACACCTTCTGTAATGAGAATAAAATGATAATTTTAAAAGAAAAGTAGTCAGGTAAAAAGACAAACCATTTCTTGTTCCAAAAGAGATTGCATGGGGATAAAACTGTTTTCTGCCTTCTAAAGTTTTGAACTTTGGCGTTCGGCCACACACATACGCACAGCGCACGCGCATACACGCACGTACGCACATGCGCCCACACACGATACACGCACACACAGTACACACCCACACACCATAGACCACACACACACACACACACACACACACACACACACAGAGGTATTGAAGATCGAGAAATTATGATTTAGCTGAAAAGCAGCTGGAAAAGTCTGAATCCTCAGGGGCTCCCAGGGACCCCCATTTGGGGGTCTATCAGTGCTAAAATTCTAAAGGACCCTCTAATAAAAGAATGTGGCCGGGGGTCCCAGGGAATGCGCTAGAAATTCTTTTTAGCATTCCGCAATGCCACTGGGACCCTCTATCCCGCCCCTAGGACCCTAGGGATGCTGTAAGGGAAGAGTCCTGGACCCTTTTTTGCGGGACGATTGGGAGCCCTGTTGACGCCCCCTGAAACTGAAGCTTTTTTTTGTAATATAATCCTGAAGGCAGTATAGGAAGTAGAGTTGACATATTTTATATAGTTCCAATCACTCTACGACAATATTTCCATCTCAGTTGACTCTTCTTTTACCGCTTGTCCTGTTCACTACTATAGGTAATAGAAACAACAGCCACAAAGATTTAATTTGTAACTATTGTAGTATTTGTAACTATTGTAAGTTGCTGTATAAACCGAATGCACTTTTTCCACGAATAGTGAACGGTCAGAAACTATCTTTATATTTTCAATGGCCTTTCAGTCAAAACGGACTCTCTTTTAATAGTCATTGACTTATTATTAAATTATTTGCAACACTAAACTAATAACTTGTATATATAAAAAAAGACTGCAAGAATATAAAAGCCTATCCCCCATTTATATTATTTGCATCTTTTTGAATTACAAGTTCTTTGGTTTTTCAATAATCATCACAGTCAATGAGCCTCGCCATCAATATCAGGCGTTCAAGGCGGCGGCAGATGCTACAATCTGAGTGCTTATTTGTGCATGTAACTGATGTTTTATATTATCTGTTATGTTCCCCTTCCAATGGGGGCCTTGGGCCTTATGGAATAAAAATGTTCACTTCATCTCTCA
>CM065690.1:48565001-48567501 GCA_017654935.2 Phymorhynchus buccinoides
CCGCACACCATACCCTTTCCCCTACACCCCGCCCCAGATCATAAAGATGACCACCTCCTTACTGCACGAGCTCTCTCTCTCTCTCTCTCTCACTCTCTCTCCCTCTCTCTCTCTCTCTCTCTCTCTCCACAGACACAGCTCTGTATTCTCTATCTCTCTCTTCCTATCAGCTTGATCGGTCCCTTCTGTCGCAGTTCTTGCCCCCCTCCCCTCCCCCACCCCCCCTCCCCCCCCCACACGCAGAAAGAATCGTTAACAATAGTTTCCTTGCCTCTCCTTATTAATTTTTGAGAGCGAAAATATGTTATCGCTGAGCCCAAAGCCAGATCTCCTCTCTATCTCTCTCTCTCTCTCTCTTCTCTCTCTCTCTACTCTCTCTCTCTCTCTCTCTCTCTCTCTCTCTCTCTCTCTCTCTCTCTCTCTCTCTCTCAAGTCATTCCCACCCAAAGATATAAAGATTTTCTGATGACAACTCTTTAATACGTTACCTGATAACCCATTCACCACTTGTTTCCTTCCTAATATGAGTGTCACCACTGTTAACCATGCATGTTTAGTGTTCATAATATGTTATAGTGGTGATTGTGTGTATGCATGTGTGAGTTTGAATGTGAGTGTGTGTATGTGCGCGTTCATACATGTGAATGTGTATGTGTCTGCCTTCGAATTTTGTGGGTATGTGTGTGTGTATTGTGTATGCTTGTGTGTGGGATGTGCGTGTGTTGCGTACTTGTGTATGTGTGTGTGTTGTGTGAGTTGGGTTGAGTATGTGAGTATGCACGTAATTATATTGCTTACTTTTGTATTTGTGTATGTTGTAATGTGCATAACGCAATTGGTATGTATGTTTAATGTGTATGATTTAATGCTAGCGTGCGGGATGACCATGGTGAATGTTGTGGTGAATGTGTTTTTGTTTACATTTATCCTTACAATTTGATTTATCTTTTTATGATGGTAGTGTATCTTATGTGCATGATGATTATTAGTTGTTTATGACATTTTCTTCTTCTTTTTTTTTCTTCTTTTTGTTTTTCTCTCATTTAATGAGGGCTAGATGCTAAACAAGCCTATATTGTGCTTATCTTTTTTCCTCAATAAAAAAGATTCGTTCGTTCGCTTCGTTTCGTTCGTTCGTTCGTTCTCTCTCTCTCTCTCTCTCTCTCTCTCTCTCTCTCTCTATAACATCAGTTATGTTAATGACTTTTACTACAAATATCAACTTATGCCAAGATTCTTGTAAATCTTTGATTTCTCTCTGTATATCTGTTTAATGTCCCAATTTGATTCTCTGTCAATTATTTCATGTGCCAATTTGTGTTTCATTTTCTTGACTTGATTGTTTTTATGTCAAATTTTCATTGCCTGATGCATGGTGTGAGTGTGTGTGAGTGAGAGGGCCAGGTGCAAAGAAAGCTATTGTAGCTTATCCTTTTTTACCCTCAATAAAACATTCGTCATTTCGTATTTCCTCTCTCTCTCTCTCTCTCTCTCTCTCTCTCTCTCTCTCTCTCTCTCTCTCTCTCTCTCTCTCCCTCTCTCTCTCTCTCTCTCTCTCTCTCGCTCTCTCTCTCTGCGGGGGGGTGCGTGTATGGTTACACGCATGTATGCACGCACGAGTATGAACAATTATGCATGTGCGTATGCGAGTTTTATAAATCTATCTTTTATCATAATAGCACCTCTCTCTCTCTCTCTCTCTCTCTCTCTCTCTCTTCTCTCTCTCTCTCTCTCTCTCTCTCCTCTCTCTCTCTCTCTCTCTCTCTCTCTCTCTCTGCGGGGGTGTGCGTGTATGGTTACACGCATGTATGCACGCACGAGTATTAACAATTATGCATGTGCGTATGCAAGTTTTATAAATCCATATTTCAACCTATCTTTTATCATAATAGCACCTCTCTCTCTCTCTCTCTCTCTTCTCTCTCTCTCTCTCTCTCTCTCTCTCTCTCTCTCTCTCTCTCTCTCTCTCTCTCTCTCTCTCTCTCTCTCTCTCCCTCTGCGGGTGTGCACGTGTATGGTTACACGCATGTATGCACGCACGAGTATTAACAATTATGCATGTGCGTATGCAAGTTTTATAAATCTATATTTCAACCTATCTTTTATCATAATAGCACCTGCTTTGCTACCTATATGTTCAAATATGCATGTGTAATAGTATGCCTTGCCATGTTTGTATTCTGTTTGTATATGTATCAACGACAGATTGGAAGATTAGGCGTTGCCTAAAATCTGTATCCTTGGAAAATAAAGTTCAAGTTTTCAAAGTTTTCAAGTGTTAAAGTTCTCTCTCTCTCTCTCTCTCTCTCTCTACTCTCTCTCTCTCTCTCTCTTCTCTCTCTCCCTCTCTCTCTCTCCCCCCCCCCCACCCCCCCCCCCCCCCCCCCCCCCTCTCTCTCTCTCCCTCTCATTGTTCAGATGCAGAGTGCCAGGTCTGGTCAACGACACCTATTCCATTCAGAGCGAAGCACACAGAACGCTGGTTAACCTCTCCATCCCC
>CM065690.1:48572501-48585220 GCA_017654935.2 Phymorhynchus buccinoides
GTCTTTCTGGTGATCTCGACAGTGTTTCTTGCAAAAACCCATCCGTCAGGGTGCCCCTTTAACTGTGTTACAGTTCGACCTGGTGTGTGAGGACAAAGGGTTCAGGGCCAAGGTCAACATGATGTACATGCTGGGACTGTTAGTGGGAATCCTTGGTGTCCGGAATCCTCTGCGACAGGTAGAGGCTAGCCAACATCAGATTAAAGACCCACCACGTCACGTGTCAAAATCACGTGTTTTCCGTTCGTCTTATATCTGATACGAAATCTTAAGAAATCTTCCTAGCATAAGAGGGAATGTGACACGTGACGTGGTGAGTCTTTAATATATTGAGCAGGTAGAAGGTGTTTTATAGGCGAAGTGCTCCTAACTGGTTTTCATAATTACAAAACCTGTGTTCTGAGTGCACAAAAGCTGACATTTACGACAAAGGTACATTAAGTGCATACACAAAACACTAGATGTTATGTAGCAAGGAGAGCAACCAACAGAGTGCAAGCGAACACGGAAGACAGTACCGACCGTTTGGAGCTTCCTGGACCATGCATTGTTTTGTCCAACATGTGCCAAAGTATGCTCCTCCAGGTTCGACAGCCTCCTGAGGACATGCCACCGAAGATGTTCTTTTTTTAGATCCCCGAATATGAGAAAATGGCCATCCATCATCACCTTCATTGTCGTAATCATCAGCATCGTTGCTTAGCAAAGACGAACTGCAACATCTGGCGCGTCCTGTAACGTTCACGTCTTTGACACAAATAATTATCCGCGTTCACCTTTCGTTCTTAAGCTAGTCAAAATACAGGCCTCTTTTTTCTTTATTTTTCACGTTGAAAAGGCTGACAGTATACTCTCGCATTACGCAATTCCACGACTCTTCCGTGCTCGTCACTCTATTATTGGATGGAAAGAATTTAACCCATGACGGCTGCGTGACATAATATTTCGCAATAATCATGAAGCTTCTTTTGTTGCCTCAAATGTTTCCCTCGCCTATTAGAAAATGATGATGACTTCAGTCTTTTCATAATCACAAAGAAAACAGCCGTGTCTACATGCTGCACATTACTAATGTGACCAGTAGGCCTACTGCTGCTCTTGTGCTTGTTGTTGTTGCTGTTGTTGTTGTTGTTAATCGTCATCATCGTCGTCGTCGTTGTTCACTTTCACTTTATTGTTTCAGGTTCGGGAGGAAGAAGATGCTGATGGTGTGTATGATGCTGGAGATCGTGGTGGTGATGGCCATGGCCTTCCCAGGGCTGCCTGCCATGCTGCTGGTATACCGCTTCCTGGCAGCCGCCTTCAACATCGGCTTCTACCTCGCCCTCTACGTCCTCTGTCGGTATCAATAACAATGCAAAAGAAGTTTCATCACCCACCCATCAACTGTTCTTCCCTCTGTCAGTCCATCCACCCGCCCATCTTCCATCGATCCATCAATCCCTCGATTCCCTCTTTCGCGGCATCAGTTTGAATGTTTGTTTTCCATTTGAAATAATAAGGTGTGCTTAGTTCTGAGTTAGTCCTCCTTTTGTGTCTGTATAATGCATATGTCCACGTACATGCGCTTCATACAAAACATATATATACTCGTATATTTCATACACATAGTAGTCATTAGTCCTTGCCCCATTGTTTCGAGAAAATCAGTCATAATGGAAGTTTGTGTGAAAAACTAATTCAGATGCGCAGAAGGTTGAGCCAAGATTAATAAGCAGAAAAAGAGTCTAAATACCTTTACTAATTTTTCATCTTACAGATATTTGAATGTCAACGTTCAAGATACGTCATTGCAGATATTCCGCATTGAAGAGAGCAGTTTCTAACTTTTCATCAAAAGATTTTGTTTGTAATTATTAATTTAAAAAATCGTTAAATTCAAATTTTGATTTAAAAAATAACTGGGTAGAGAAAATAGAGACGAATAATGCCCTCATCAGAATGTCACCTCTTATAGAGGAGAATCCTATCGTTTTTGTAGAAATTCTACTTTTTTTTCTTTTTTTCTTTTTCTTACCCTTTTTATGTCCGATTTGGCTGAAATTCGCAGAAAAGTTGCAGGTAAATTTGTGTTCATGGAATAGCCAAAACCGGAAGTGACGTCACAAAACTAACTACTGAGTATTGTAGCCCTTATGTTGGCCCAGGTCGGAAAGGAGTTTGGTGATGATATGTTAAATAGTTTGGAATTTATTAAAATTTATGTAAATTGGGTTGTCATTTTCACTTATTTTCATTTATGGAAATTTATATTTTTTATCCGATTTCGCTGAAATGTGCGACATTTCCAATATTAAACCGACTGGCCACGATTTGGCCGAGATATGGCCAACATGGCACAATGTTGCCAACTTTTAATCTTGAATAACTAAAAAACGGCTGCACGGAATACTTTCATTTTTTCAGTATTTATTTAAGAGTAACATTGCAATACTGTCGTTATAAATTCGAACCGGATGTCCCATCCGAAAGTGGGGACAAAAATGGCAAATTTTGGCCAAATTTTAATATTGAATAACTTGCAAACGGCTGTTTGAGGGGAAAATCCTGTCATGTTTGCTCTCAAAGGCAGACGTAAGCCCTCTAGGTAGGATTCGCCTCTCTAATAGAGAGCAGAATCCTATTGCTTTTGTACAAATTCAACTTTTTAAAAACATTGTTGTTGTTGAGTGCCTAACGAATTGGTGAGAATTGCTTCTGTTTGGTCCATCTGTTTATACGTCTGTACATCTGTCTTTCCATCTATCCATGCTGCCCCCCATATCAGCAGTAGATCGCAGAGAAGATGCAATGGTATCACCCAAGGAATGGTAGCACACAGGAACAAAGAATAGAACGACCCAGCCAAAGTGTACAGATTGTGTACCACGTACCCACACAAGGGAACTTAGAACCCACTCGGGTCAGCTACATTCTTTTTCCCGAGAACTGTATTACAGAGCATGTTGATATGTTTTTATGTAAACCCCACATTATTTTTGCAAGACTTTTAGTGCAAAAAAAAGGCAGGGCAAGGGAGGTGGGATGGTGGAATCCTCCCATGTTTGCTCCAGGGCAAACATAGGCCCTCTAGCTATAATTGCTGTTGTTAGTGTCATTATTTATATATTATCCATATGCCCATTAGTCTATGCTTCAGTCCATCTGCACTTCCCCTAGATGAGCAGCAGAGAAGATGCAATGGTATCACACAAGGAATCGTGTGACACAGGAAATAAAAATAGATTGACCAAGCCAAAATATATACTGTTGCACACATGTCCACGAGGGATGTTTGAGCCCGCTCAGGTGAACTATTTTCTAGAACTCTATTACTGAGTATATTTGTGTTTGCTCATATAAACTTTACATTAATTTTAAAAGACTGTTAGTGCATATAATCAGTTAAAGTACCATCTGCAAGTGCCACAACACAAGAAGGCAGGGTGAGGAGGGTGGAGAGGTTTGCTCTGAAAGGCAAACATAAGCCCCCTAGTTTCTCTTGATTTTGTTCAAAACCATGCTTTCGACTCATGTAGGGTTTTGCACTTGATCTGGTCTGGTACGTCGCAGACGCCACTTCTGACGATGCCTCGCGACAGAACTAGGAGGGCGCATGTACCTAATAGAAAATATAGAAGGAGAAAGACCTACTGTTTACCCTGGGTTAAGAGCCCCCAAAGTTCATTCGGGAAGGCCTAGGCTTTGCTTAGTTGGTTCCACTCCATGGCAGTCCTGATGAAGAAGGAGCTACGATATTGCTCCGTTTTCTCCACAAGAGTGGTTGATGGCCTGTTTTTCCAAGATGTTAGTTGCTTTCAACCCTTTAAATCTGGTTGGCGTAATCCTACGGTGATTTGTGGTGGCCCAAGTGAGGAACGTTACTGCTGGGAGAACAGGAAGGACACCATCGGCAATCTTGTAGAAGAGACCGAGGCATTGATGCCTGCGTCTTTCCTCCAGGGGCGGCAGGTCTAGTTCCTTGAGCATGAGAGAACGTATAAATCTTCCTTCTAGCTCAGACTTTTTTAAACCCCATTTTAGATACAAAAACACTACTTTAAGGGTAAAAAAAAGCAAAAAATCAGACTTTTTTTAAACCCCATTTTAGATACAAAAACACTACTTTAAGGGGTAAAAAAAGAGCAAAAAATCAGACTTTCCTTTATCCTGTCAATTAGGAGGAAAAAACACTACTTTTAGTGGACAAAACCCCCCCAAAAAAACCATCACCATAGAATGGGGAAATCCCGATTGAGTCATCACTACCTACATAACAGGGAATTCCCGATTAAGTAGCCATCTATATTAGGCAAATTAAACAGGGGATATAACTCAGTCCTTTTGTTCAAATTACACCTAATGTTTTTTAATTTAAAAAGCGGGTTGTTTTATAAAACTATTGTGGAAACTGAATAAAGACATTATTGTTTAGTTGTTGTACTATTTGATTAAAACTTTTAGAATAAAGAACTAACTAAATAAGTTAAATTATTATTGTTTTAATCAAATAAATAACAAGTAAACCATCATAGATATTTTGCAAGATTTGTTAGTTATATAATACTGTGTTAAGTAAAGGTGATTAGGTGTTTGTTTCCTTCCCTTATCTTAACTAACATTAACGCAATCTCTACTCACTTTTAGCCTCCAAATAATCTTCTATTTCGTTTCGTACGTCTGTAAATAGGGTCACTGGCACGGTTTAAAAACTTGTAAACCCACAGTCGTCAGAAGATTGTTTAAATGGGGATTATAAAGTGAGAAAAAGAGAAACTCTACTTACTTTAACCTCCAAATAATCTTCCACTATGAAACGTCTAACAAAAAGGGTCACTGGCACGGTTTAAAGACCTGTAAACCCAGACGTAGGAAGAGTGTTTAAATGGGGGTTCTAAAGTAAGAAAATAGAGTAAATATAGTTAATGTAGTTAAGTGTGTAGGTAAATTCAGGAAACAAGTGTTTTTGCAACTAAAATGGGGTTTAAAAAAGTCTGAGCTAGAAGGAAGATTTATACGTTCTCTAGCATGCCACTTACCCATCCGGGTTTCCCTGACCTGTAGTCCCCGGTAATGAAGCGTGCTGCTTGGCGTTGCACTCTCTCGAGCTTCTCAATTACCTGTCTCTGGTACGGGTCCCACACTGTCGCGCTGTATTCTAATTTGGATCTGACCAATACTGTGTACGCCAGGCGTCTGCAATTTCTAGAACAGTTCCTGAGGTTCCGGCAGAGGAATCCTAGGATCGATCCAGCTTTGCGGCATATGTTGGAGACCATTTTAAATCACTTGCGACCTGTAATCTGAGATTCTGGGGCCTCATGAACTTGTTTCAAAATGACTCCTCCCAGACTATAGATGTAGGACGACATGCTTTTGGTGGAGAGTACGTTGCTCTTTGATGCGCTGCAACGCATGTCCCACTTCATAGCCCAGTCTTCCAGGTGTCTTACATCTGCCTGCAGGGTCAGGTGGTCTTGGAAGCTGCGAATTTCCCGGTACAACAAGCAGTCGTCAGCGAAGAGCCGTACTGTTGAGCTCACAGAGTCCGGCAGATCATTGATGTGGCAAAGAAAAAGTAATGGACCCAATACAGTGCCTTGGGGTACGCCGGACTCGACTGCTGCTTCTTCGGATGCCTCACCATCCAGTACTACCCTCATCTTCCTCCCTCTCAGGAATGTGCTCCGCCATGTGTAGACCGGGCCTCTGACACTGTAGAGGTCCATTTTGTGCAAAAACTTTATTATGCATGCAGGTTTGGAGTTCATGGGCACATCCCACAGGACATTGGCATCGACGCTGATGCAGGCTCAAGGAGCGTTCGGTCCGTTGCTCAACGCTGGCCTCTCCTATGTCATCAGGGACTGGAGGTGGCTGCAGATCCTCAACGGGGCTCCCTTTGTCGTTCTCATCAGCTACTGGTGGTAGGATGTCACGCCTGTTGCCCTTTCTACGTATGTTAGTCTGTGTCCAACTACAAGTGATGTGTGTGTGTGTGTGTGTGTGTGCGTGTGCGTGTGTGCGTGCGTGCGCGCCCGCGCGCGCGTGTGTGTGTGTGTGCGCGCGTTGTGTTGTGTGTGTGCATGTGTGTGTGTGTGTAGGGGAAGAGGAGGGGTTGTACATGCATGTGAGTGCTTGTTTCTATTGTGTACACACCTAGCAGTAATATAGAATTCATTATGGCAACAACAAAAATAACAAACAATTATGTAGCTAAGACTGTGTGTTAATTACTTCTTTTTTCTCTCCTTTGTCCTTTTCTCGCTTTTTTTTCAGGCTGATTGACGAATCTCCACGATGGCTGCTAACCAAAGGTCGCGTGCAAGAAGCCGGAAAGGTCATCTCCAAGGTCATGAAGGTCAACAAAATGACCATAACTGTTGACGCTATATCTAATAAGGATTCAATAACCATGAATCCTCCCCAGGACTCCAAAGCACAAGCAGAAGGAAACAGCTCAGATGCATGCCAAGGCACAAGGTCTAGCAGCAGTGGAGATCCGTTTGCTAAGGGGGACAATCAATCCAACTTGGAAATGAGCACCATAAGAAAGACGATGGCAGATGACGCACAGAAAAAGGAAAGGGCAGAGACACAAGAGGAACAAAACGTGAGGCCGGAAAGTCCCCTGAAGCTGTTCAAGTACCCTAACCTCATCGCCAGAACGGGCATCATCTTCTTCAACTGGTAAACTAGAAAATCTGGAATCCTGCTTTGATCTTTTGTTCTTGTGTGTGAGTGTTGTAAACATGCGTCTCTAATCCTGTCGTTTTTGTTGCCTGCACAAAGGCACGTTTGTATGTCTATAAACAACATAGCATATTGCAGACTACAATTGATGTCATCTGTTGTAAGGTTAATTCCCTAAAAAAAATCGAATGATAGAAAACTTACAGAAAAGATTGTGATTAAAAGCTTTTTTGTCCGTATGTCTTTGGATGCGAACATTAAAACCAAAGCCAGTGTGTTTGATCTATATTGCTAAAGAGAGTTAGTTTAGTTTTTCCTCCTTGATAGGGAGGCAATGGCAGAACCCAGCCGAGGACAGCTGTTTTGACTCTTGGGAGTCTCATCAGCTCGGCACTGGATGGGGTCTTAGTCTACCAAAGTGGAGCTACTCTCACCTCAACAAGAAGATTGTTCCACAGAGGGAAGGTTTCTTCATGTATATTGGTAAAAGGCTCCAAAAACAAAGCAGCACTCAAGTAAAATAGAAATGATAAAAATCTTAAGTACGAGTATGAACATAACAATGTTCTAAAATTTAAAACAAAATGGAAAATAAGCGACATGACCCCATCCATTGCCGAGATGATGAGATTCACTAGTATTAAAACAGCTGTCCTCGGCTGGGTTCTGCCATTGCCTCCCTAATAAGGAGGAAAAACTAAGCTAGCACTCTTTACGGGGTTTTTTAGAACACAGATTAAACACCACATTAATTTCAGTGGTTTCGGTTTTGATGTTCGGATCCAAAGTCATAGGGGCAAAAACGTTTCAATCATTTTTTACTATCATTGCATTTCAAATGCTTTAACTTTTGAGTCCTGTAGGCTGGCGGAACGGTGCCGGCAGTACACTGAAATTTGTTCATATCTATTTTTATCCTTTTGAATATTTTTTTCAGTTGCTGGCCCTTTCTGGTTGTGTCGCTTATTTTTTCATTTTCATGTTCACATCCAAAGACATTGGGACAAAAAAAGTTTTCATCAATTTTACCGTCATTGCATTTCAAATTCCCTTATTTTTTAGTCTAATAGGCTGGTGGAACGGTGCCGGCAATACACTGAAATTTGTTCATATCTAGATAGTGCCGCTGTTAGTTTTTCCTCCCAATGCGGGAGGGGACAGTTCCTTGCTTGGGACAGCTGTTTCGGACCTTCGGGTTCATCATCATCCAAGTCCGAGTGCTGCTACCAATCTGCAGTGGGTCTATTCACTTATGCAAGACAACCTCTCATGATAGAGAGGTTTCATATTTGCATTTAATCAAGTGCTGCTTTGGTTTCTGAGGGCCTTTCACTTAAATGCAAAGATGAAACCTCTCAATACGAATTGTTTGGAAATAATGAAGGGAAGTAATTTCATGGTGTGTGTGGAGTGATCTTGCCTAATTCAATCGGTCAAACAGGGGAAGTTACTCTACCATCAGGTAGATCCCCAGCTCTCGCCTCGTATGCTTGAGTAGACTTACATCACTTAGAACACCATGCGTCATTTTAAAATTGATGTCATTTATATTTTTACGTCACATTTTGCAAGTTCTATCAGTTTGTAGATACTGACCACCCCTCATTTTTCTAAAAAATGTTTGCAAGTCGCTGACTCGCATCCTGTGGTTTCAAGCATCGACGCCATTGTCGCCATGACTGCTATGGTTTTGATCGAGTAAGTCGAGGTAATCAACTCTAATTTTCACGAAGTGCTCTCCCCTAGGTTTTTTTTTTCTTCCGAAAATCGTCTATTATGAGAAGTCGTCTTGCATAAGTGAACAGACCCACTGCAGATTGGTAGCAGCACCCGGACTTGGCTGATGATGGACCCCAAGGTCCGAAACAGCTGTCCCAAGCAGGGATCTGCCCCCTCCCCCATGGAGAGGAAACACTAAAAGCAGCACAATCTTATTCTATACAGAACACAAATCAAAATTCAAAGTTCACAGTAACTGGTTTTGATAAAGATGTTCAATGCATGACATTTGGATACAAAGGTTATATAAACTCAAGTATATATCAAGTAGATATATATGTAGAGGATGGACTCCTCTCTCTCTCTCTCTCCCAACAAAGGATATCACAAGGATTAGCCCCACTTGAACTTGCCACCTGGCAGTGAACTCAGCCAGCTAAGCCACTCATTGGGCAAACCATCTTGTCCATTTCATGAATCACGGATTGGGCGTAACACATTCACCTCAGTTTGACATTGACCATTACTGTTATGAACCATGGCCGTTCCTTCTCCAGGTCTGCAATCAGCATGACGTACTACGGCCTGAGTCTGAACGTGGCCAATCTGGATGGCAGCATACGCCTCAACTTCGTCTCAACTTCGTCTTCCAGCCTGGTGGATCTGGCAGGCTGCCTCATTCCGTGGCCTCTGCTCAACACACTGGGCCGGAAGCGCACACACTGCGCCGTCATGTTGTTTTCTGGCATTTTCTGCTTGGCGACCATTTTGCCTGTCATGCTCGGCAGCTCGGGTAAAGAAGGTTTTGATTGACACGTGGTGTGTTTGTTTTAATGACATTTCCTATAGGCCTATGTTACGATGTAACGTGTAGATTTCGTTTCATGTATATTTAGACTTGTCTGGTAGTTTCCAGAGACCACAAGATTGTAACTTCATAAATTTCTGAAAAACACTAGGTTAGTGTGGATAATTCCGTGACATACGCAAAATTTGTGGAAAACAAATGTAACGTAAAATAACTTGTAGTTTTGTTGTTTTTATTCCCTTTAAGATATTTAATCGTAAATACATGCTTGGAGCCGCTGATTTATTAGTTTTTGCGTTAATTTAAAGAAGTTTTGTTTGGTAAGATCAAGAAGCTTGAGGATCTTTCTAGAATGGATCTTTCTAGAAAGGGGAGTAACTTTATACAGAGATTTATACAGCCCTTGAGTAATCTAAATTTTAGATTGTACCAGAAGACTTACGTTTATTGTGGATTGATTGTCTAGTATGTACAGGAATCTTCTAGAAAGGGATGCCCCTGTGTTGTATATATTTAACGGAGAATTTATATTAAATGAATCAAGTCAGTGAGTCCCTGTTGAGAGAGACACAGAGATGTTAGATGCTCTTGGCAGTTTACGATTGATTCAGTGCAGTCGTATTCAGAGAATTGTTGTTATTCCTTAGTTGCAACATTGAGAGCTGAATAAAAGAAGGATCTCCATTTGAACGTCTTCGTGTTTGAATGCAGAGGAAAGATTTGGAAAGAAAGTCTACAGAACCCACTGTCTACCAGAGTGTAATAGGTCGTGAAAGACCGTTAGAAAAGGTTACTTAGCCAAGTCGGTTCACTACAACTCTATACGATCCTGCAATCGTAACAGCCTAGCATAACTGGAACTGTTCTACTATTCTTTAATGCAAACAAAAGGAATTGATGGGATATGAAAAAGGGTTATATTACTATCATAAAAAGGCGGTATGGTAGTAGAGGGTGTGTGAGAGAGGAGAGTGAGTGATGTCAAATCAAAAGATGGGAAGGAGCAATGCACACACGCACATATGCACCGACATAGACGACAACGACAACAATACGACGACAGGGGATGATGATCGTGATGATGGTTCTTGCTTGTTGATTGTTGATGATGATGATAATGAGGATAATAACAATGATGATGACGGGAGATGATGATGAAGTTGATGACGATGATGCATGAAGTTGATGACGGTGATGATGATCTTGATGATGATGGTGTTGATGATGATCATGTTGATGTCATTGTTGTTGTTGATGAGGTTGTTGTTGTTGTTTTTGTTGATGATGATGTTGTTGTTGATGATGATGCTGACGGCGATGATGATGATGTTGATGATGACTTTTCAGAGCTGCCACTGGCTGACCACCTTGCTGATGATGTTGGGGAAGCTGGGCATCAGCGCTGCCTTCTGCACGGTGTACCTCATATCTGGAGAGCTCTTCCCCACCGTCATCAGGAACATCGGCGTAGGGTACTCCTCAGCCGTGGCCAGGGTGGCTACTGCCCTGTCCCCCTATATTGCTGACCTGGTCAGTTCCCATTGTTGTCTCTAAAACAAAGACGCGTTTCCTCGCGCGAAGCGTTCTGCACCAACGTATTGGCGCATAGTACGAATTTATAGGCCTACTATAACCCAGGGGCGTAGCAAGCCTTCTAGAAGTGTTCAGGCTAAAATGGGGGGGTGAGGTCTCGTTTGTCTGGGCAAAGCTTTGCTTGTTTGTTATTTTATTTGTTTGGGGGAGGGTCTGTTTGCTCCTTTGAGAATACGATGTGACTTTGCAATCCATAGGCCTATAAAGCGCTTAGAGCTTAAAGATTAGCCGCTATAAAAGTTGTCTTAATAAATGAAATAAATTGTTCTCAAATCCACCCCGAGTTACCTCGATTCAATCACCACCATAATCTGCACCCCCATGTTCTCACCCCACCACCTACATGTAATGTGTATGTATGTATGCCAGTCATTCGTTTCCGACCATGGCTGCCAGATAGTAGATGCTATTCTGCAGGATGGGCTAGAATGGTATTATTATCCGTGGGATGTTGAGGACAGTTGGCTTTGGTGAAGGTCCCCAAAGGCATACCACTCCATTTGGCATGCAGCATCAAGAGATTGCTGCAAATGCCACCCTAGTTTAGAGAGTCATAGTCTTCCATGAAATACTAAGCTGTACCGTGATTTTCCACTACTGTAGAATATCATCAACATACTCTGAACACAAATCTCCAATAATCATGAACATGACTGGCAACAAGGACAGAAGAAGAAGAAGGAGAAGAAGAGGAAAAAGAAGAAGAAGGAAGAAGAATAAGAAGAATGAAGAATCATCCATAAGATACGAAGAAGAAGAAGAAGAAAGAAGAAAGTAACCTTTGTTTTCATTTAGTCTCCGAACAGCTTTTGAACTTGGGTTTTTGAACAAACATAAATTCCATGTAGTGGATTGATCTCAAACACCTACTTCCATAGCTTATAAGAATTGCAATGTTTTTTGTTTTTGTTTTTGTTTCAATGGCGCCATGCTGCAAATGTGACTAAACAAACACGTCACTTTATAAGTAACGCAACGATTTACACACAACGATTTTTGTGCATTCTTAGCCTTGTTAAACTGTAGAATGCTGTACATAATCTTCCACAATTATCAAGCTTTGGGTAGTCACTAGTTATGGTTGAGACGGAGTGTCACTGTGATGCTTCTAAATGACGCTTAAAATAAGAACACATGCAGCTTGTGTTAATGCCACCCAATCTGGCGTAAACAACGCTTTTGTTGAATTTTCAAATTACAGTGACTGAGTCTGAAGGGAAGACGTTACCTCTCACTCTGTGTGTTGTGCAGTCTCTCTATATTGAAAGGAAGACGTTACCTATCACTCTCTATGTTGTGCAGTCTCTCTACATTGAGTGGAAGACGTTACCTCTCACTCTGTGTGTTGTAAGTCTCACTCTGTGTGTTGTGCACTCTCTCTCTCTCTCTCTCTATATACTCTTCTCTCTCTCTCTCTACAGATCGCTCTAGCACTCTCACCTCATCCTCTCGTCTCTCTCTCTGTGGTCTTCAGTCTCTGTACATTGAGGGGAAGATGGGTCAGGCGCTGCCTCTCATCATCTTTGGCTCATCTCTCTCTCTCTTCTCTCTCTCTCTCCGGTGTTGTTCAGTCTCTGTACATTGAGGGGAATATGGGTCAGGCGCTGCCTCTCATCATCTTTGGCTCTCTGGCTCTGTGTGATGTTCAGTCTCTGTACATTGAGGGGAAATAGGCTCCAGAGGCGCTGCCTCTCAATCATCTTTGGCTTCTCTGGCTCTGTGTGTTGTTCAGTTCTGTACATTGCAGGGGAAATAGGTCAGTGCGCTGCCCCTCTCATCATCTTTGGCTCTCTGGCTCTGTGTGGTGTTTCAGTCTCTGTAACATTGAGGGAAGATGATGTGTCAGGCGCTTCCTCGCATCATCTTTGGCTCTCTCTGGCTCTGTGTGATTTTCATGGTCTCTTGGCTCACATTGCGGGGTAAATGT
>CM065690.1:48585720-48601231 GCA_017654935.2 Phymorhynchus buccinoides
ACATACTAGACAGTACCCTCGAACAACGACTATTCTTTGATGCCAACCACAATACTAGACAATAACCTCTAACAACGCTATTCTTTGGTGCCCACCAATACTAGAAATACCTCTAAACAACGCTTATTCTTTGATGCCCACACTATACTAGACAACACCCTCTAACAACGCTATTCTTTGATGCCCACCACATACTAGACAATACCCTCTAACAACGCTATTCTTTGATGCCCACCACATACTAGACAATACCCTCTAACAACGCTATTCTTTGATGCCCACCACACACTAGACAATACCCTCTAACAACGCTATTCTTTGATGCCCACCACATACTAGACAATACCCTCTAACAACGCTATTCTTTGATGCCCACCACATACTAGACAATAACCCTCTAACAACGCTATTCTTTGCAATGGCATTATTCTTTTAAAAAACCCTGAAACATTTATAAAGAACAATGGGAATTAAATGTGCTTTAAAGGGACACCCTGACCGATGCGTTTCTGCAAGAAAAAACACGTCACGATCACCAGGAAAACACCCTTTACAGAGATCGCAAAACACTCACTCTGCTCTGGTGTCCTAGAAATCAAACCATCAAAACGGCGATTCCTCCTTGGCGGAGGTGCTGAAAGTCAAATTATTTTAGTGAAAGAGAAGGTGTGTGCCTTATCTTTTCCAATGGCTGCCTGAGTCGCTTAGACAAAAATAACAAAATGTCCACAATACAAGCCTTTTTATTTAGTTTACCAAAAGGAGTTCCGCCTCACAAAAAAGGAAATAGCTCCAATCTGTTTTTTTTTTTTACTGCACTACAAAGGAAAAAAAAGCTTCAACCACTCGAGTGTCCTCCACCCACCCCGCCCAAAATGGCTTTTCTCTCCGGCAACTCCGCCAAGGAGGAATCGCCGTTTTGACGGTTTGATTTCTAGGAAACCAGAGCAAAGTGAGTGTTGCGATCTCTTGAAAAGGCTGTCTTTCTGGTGACCTCGACGTGTTTCTTGCAAAAACCGATCCGTCAGGGTGCCCCTTTAACTGTGTTACAGTTCGACCTGGTGTGTGAGGACAAAGGGTTCAGGGCCAAGGTCAACATGATGTACATGCTGGGACTGTTGGTGGGTTCCTTGGTGTCTGGAATCCTCTGCGACAGGTAGAGGCTAGCCAACATCAGATAAAAGACCCACCACGTCACTTGTCAAAATCACGGTTTTCACGTGTTTTCCCTCTTATAGTTGATACGAAATCTTACGAAATCTTCCTAGCATAATAATAATTAATATAAATAATAATAATAATGAAGAAAAACTTATATAGCGCACATTCCAGGCTAGCTGCTCATGGCGCTTTATAAAAAATACATTTAATCAAATCACATCAATACCCATGCCCGCACGCACACAAGCACACACACTGACGAACATAGCATATCATTTACACGCGCATGCACACATACATACAGTACATACATACACATAGTACGTACGTACGTACATACATACATACACACAGACACAAACACACACACACATCCCCACACACGTGTATAAGCACATGCCAGCGCGCGCATGCACACACACACTTTCTGTCTCCCAACTTTCCCATGCCATTCATCATCCACACACGCTTTCATTCTCACAATCCGATCATGGTGGACAGTAAGAGGGAATGTGACACGTGACGTGGTGAGTCTTTAATATCTTGATCAGGTAGAAGGTGTTTTATAGGCGAAGTGCTCCTAACTGGTTTTCATAATTACAAAGCCTGTGTTCTGAGTGCACAAAAGCTGACATTTACGACAAAGGTACATTAAGTGCATACATAAAACACTAGATGTTATGTAGCAAGGAGAGCAACCAACAGAGTGCAAGCGAACACGGAAGAAAGTACCGACCGTTTGGAGCTTCCTGGACCATGCATTGTTTTGTCCAACATGTGCCAAAGTATGCTCCTCCAGGTTCGACAGCCTCCTGAGGACATGCCACTGGAGATGTTCTTCTTTTAGATCCTCGAATATGAGAAAATGGCCATCCATCATCACCTTCATTGTCGTAATCATCAGCATCGTTGCTTAGCAAAGACGAACTGCAACATCTGGCGCGTCCTGTAACGTTCACGTCTTTGACACAAATAATTATCCGCGTTCACCTTTCGTTCTTAAGCTAGTCAAAATACAGGCCTCTTTTTTCTTTATTTTTCATGTTGAAAAGGCTGACAGTATGCTCTCGCATTACGCAATTCCACGGCTCCTCCGTGCTGGTCACTCTATTATTGGATGGAAAGAATTTAACCCATGACGGCTGCGTGACATAATATTTCGCAATAATCATGAAGCTTCTTTTGTTGCCTCAAATGTTTCCCTCGCCTATTAGAAAATGATGATGACTTCAGTCTTTTCATAATCACAAAGAAAACAGCCGTGTCTACATGCTGCACATTACTGATGTGACCAGTAGGCCTACTGCTGCTCTTGTGCTTGTTGTTGTTGCTGTTGTTGTTGTTGTTATCGTCATCATCGTCGTCGTCGTTGTTCACTTTCACTTTATTGTTTCAGGTTCGGGAGGAAGAAGATGCTGATGGTGTGTATGATGCTGGAGATCGTGGTGGTGATGGCCATGGCCTTCCCAGGGCTGCCTGCCATGCTGCTGGTATACCGCTTCCTGGCAGCCGCCTTCAACATCGGCTTCTACCTCGCCCTCTACGTCCTCTGTCGGTATCAATAACAATGCAAAAGAAGTTTCATCACCCACCCATCAACTGTTCTTCCCTCTGTCAGTCCCTCCACCCGCCCATCTTCCATCGATCCATCAATCCCTCGATTCCCTCTTTCGCGGCATCAGTTTGAATGTTTGTTTTCCATTTGAAATAATAAGGTGTGCTTAGTTCTGAGTTAGTCCTCCTTTTGTGTCTGTATAATGCATATGTCCACGTACATGCGCTTCATACAAAACATATATATACTCGTATATTTCATACACATAGTAGTCATTAGTCCTTGCCCCATTGTTTCGAGAAAATCAGTCATAATGGAAGTTTGTGTGAAAAACTAATTCAGATGCGCAGAAGGTTGAGCCAAGATTAATAAGCAGAAAAAGAGTCTAAATACCTTTACTAATTTTTCATCTTACAGATATTTGAATGTCGACGTTCAAGATACGTCATTGCAGATATTCCGCATTGAAGAGAGCAGTTTCTAACTTTTCATCAAAAGATTTTGTTTGTAATTATTAATTTAAAAAATCGTTAAATTCAAATTTTGATTTCAAAATTAACTGGGTAGAGAAAATAGAGACGAATAATGCCCTCATCAGAATGTCTCCTCTTATAGAGGAGAATCCTATCGTTTTTGTAGAAATTCTACTTTTTTTTTGCTTTTTTTTCTTTTTCTTACCCTTTTTATGTCCGATTTGGCTGAAATTCGCAGAAAAGTTGCAGGTAAATTTGTGTTCATGGAATAGCCACAACCGGAAGTGACGTCACAACACTAACTACTAGATATTGTAGCCCTTATGTTGGCCCAGGTCGGAAAGGAGTTTGGTGATATGTTAAATAGTTTTGAAATTATTAAAATTAATGTAAATTGGGTTGTCATTTTCACTTATTTTCATTTATGGAAATTTATATTTTTTATCCGATTTCGCTGAAATGTGCGACATTTCCAATATTAAACCGACTGGCCACGATTTGGCCGAGATATGGCCAACATGGCACAATGTTGCCAACTTTTAATCTTGAATAACTAAAAAACGGCTGCACGGAATACTTTCATATTTTCAGTATTTATTTAAGAGCAACATTGCAACACTGTCGGTATAAATTCGAACCGGATGTCCCATCCGAAAGTGGGGACAAAAATGGCAAATTTTGAATAACTTGCAAACGGCTGTTTGAGGGGAAAATCCTGTCATGTTTGCTCTCAAAGGCAGACGTAAGCCCTCTAGTTAGGATTCGCCTCTCTAATAGAGAGCAGAATCCTATTGCTTTTGTACAAATTCAACTTTTTAAAAACATTGTTGTTGTTGAGTGCCTAACGAATTGGTGAGAATTGCTTCTGTTTGGTCCATCTGTTTATACGTCTGTACATCTGTCTTTCCATCTATCCATGCTGCCCCCCATATCAGCAGTAGATCGCAGAGAAGATGCAATGGTATCACCCAAGGAATGGTAGCACACAGGAACAAAGAATAGAACGACCCAGCCAAAGTGTACAGATTGTGTACCACGTACCCACACAAGGGAACTTAGAACCCACTCGGGTCAGCTACATTCTTTTTCCCGAGAACTGTATTACAGAGCATGTTGATATGTTTTTATGTAAACCCCACATTATTTTTGCAAGACTTTTAGTGCAAAAAAAAGGCAGGGCAAGGGAGGTGGGATGGTGGAATCCTCCCATGTTTGCTCCAGGGCAAACATAGGCCCTCTAGCTATAATTGCTGTTGTTAGTGTCATTATTTATATATTATCCGTCTGTCCATGAGTCTATGCTTCAGTCCATCTATGCTTCAACTAGATGAGCAGCGGAGAAAGTGCAATGGTATCACACAAGGAATCGTGCAACACAGGAAATAAAAATAGATTGACCAAGCCAAAATATATACTGTTGCACACATGTCCACGAGGGATGTTTGAGCCCGCTCAGGTGAACTATTTTCTAGAACTCTATTACTGAGTATATTTGTGTTTGCTCATATAAACTTTACATTAATTTTAAAAGACTGTTAGTGCATAAAATCAGTTAAAGTACCATCTGCAAGTGCCACAACACAAGAAGGCAGGGTGAGGAGGGTGGAGAGGTTTGCTCTGAAAGGCAAACATAAGCCCCCTAGTTTCTCTTGATTTTGTTCAAAACCATGCTTTCGACTCATGTAGGGTTTTGCACTTGATCTGGTCTGGTACGTCGCAGACGCCACTTCTGACGATAAATCGCGACGGAACTAGGAGGGCGCATGTACCTAATAGAAAATATAGAAGGAGAAAGACCTACTGTTTACCCTGGGTTAAGAGCCCCCAAAGTTCATTCGGGAAGGCCTAGGCTTTGCTTAGTTGGTTCCACTCCATGGCAGTCCTGATGAAGAAGGAGCTACGATATTGCTCCGTTTTCTCCACAAGAGTGGTTGATGGCCTGTTTTTCCAAGATGTTAGTTGCTTTCAACCCTTTAAATCTGGTTGGCGTAATCCTACGGTGATTTGTGGTGGCCCAAGTGAGGAACGTTACTGCTGGGAGAACAGGAAGGACACCATCGGCAATCTTGTAGAAGAGACTGAGGCGTTGATGCCTGCGTCTTTCCTCCAGGGGCGGCAGGTCTAGTTCCTTGAGCATGAGAGAACGTATAAATCTTCCTTCTAGCTCAGACTTTTTTAAACCCCATTTTAGATACAAAAACACTACTTTAAGGGTGAAAAAAGCAAAAAATCAGACTTTTTTAAACCCCATTTTAGATACAAAAACACTACTTTAAGGGGCAAAAAAAGAGCAAAAAATCAGACTTTCCTTTATCCTGTCAATTAGGAGGAAAAACCACTACTTTTAGTGGACAAAAACCCCCCCAAAAAACCATCACCATAGAATGGGGAAATCCCGATTGAGTCATCACTACCTACATAACAGGGAATTCCCGATTAAGTAGCCATCTATATTAGGCAAATTAAACAGGGGATATAACTCAGTCCTTTTGTTCAAATTACACCTAATGTTGTTGTTTTTTAATTTTAAAAGCGGGTTGTTTTATAAACTATTGTGGTAACTGAATAAAGACATTATTGTTTAGTTGTACTATTTCAGTATTTGATTAAAACTTTTAGAATAAAGAACTAACTAAATAAGTTAAATTATTATTGTTTTGATCAAATAAATAACAAGTAAACCATCATAGATATTTTGCAAGATTTGTTAGTTATATAATACTGTGTTTAGTAAAGGTGATTAGGTGTTTGTTTCCTTCCCTTATCTTAACTAACATTAACGCAATCTCTACTCACTTTTAGCCTCCAAATAATCTTCTATTTCGTTTCGTACGTCTGTAAATAGGGTCACTGGCACGGTTTAAAAACTTGTAAACCCACAGTCGTCAGAAGATTGTTTAAATGGGGATTATAAAGTGAGAAAAAGAGATACTCTACTTACTTTAACCTCCAAATAATCTTTCATTATGAAACGTCTAACAAAAGGGTCACTGGCACGGTTTAAAGACCTGTAAACCCAGACGTAGGAAGATTGTTTAAATGGGGGTTCTAAAGTAAGAAAATAGAGTAAATATAGTTAATGTAGTTAAGTGTGTAGGTAAATTCAGGAAACAAGTGTTTTTGCAACTAAAATGGGGTTTTAAAAAGTCTGAGCTAGAAGGAAGATTTATACGTTCTCTAGCATGCCACTTACCCATCCGGGTTTCCCTGACCTGTAGTCCCCGGTAATGAAGCGTGCTGCTTGGCGTTGCACTCTCTCGAGCTTCTCAATTACCTGTCTCTGGTACGGGTCCCACACTGTCGCGCTGTATTCTAATTTGCATATGACCAATACTGTGTACGCCAGGCGTCTGCAATTTCTAGAACAGTTCCTGAGGTTCCGGCAGAGGAATCCTAGGATCGATCCAGCTTTGCGGCATATGTTGGAGACCATTTTAAATCACTTGCGACCTGTAATCTGAGATTCTGGGGTCTCATGAACTTGTTTCAATATGACTCCTCCCAGACTATAGATGTAGGACGACATGCTTTTGGTGGAGAGTGCGTTGCTCTTTGATGCATTGCAACGCATGCCCCACTTCATAGCCCAGTCTTCCAGGTGTCTTAGATCTGCCTGCAGGGTCAGGTGGTCTTGGAAGCTGCGAATTTCCTGGTACAACAAGCAGTCGTCAGCGAAGAGCCGTACTGTTGAGCTCACAGAGTCCGGCAAATCGTTGATGTGGCAAAGCAAAAGTAATGGACCCAATACAGTGCCTTGGGGTACGCTAGACTCTACTGCTGCTTCTTCGGATGCCTCGCCGTCCAGTACTACCCTCATCTTCCTCCCTCTCAGGAATGTGCTGCGCCATGTGTAGACCGGGCCTCTGACACTGTAGAGGTCCATTTTGTGCAAAAACTTTATTATGCGTGCAGGTTTGGAGTTCATGGGCACATCCCACAGGACATTGGCATCGACGCTGATGCCGGCTCAAGGAGCGTTCGGTCCGTTGCTCAACGCTGGCCTCTCCTATGTCATCAGGGACTGGAGGTGGCTGCAGATCCTCAACGGGGCTCCCTTTGTCGTTCTCATCAGCTACTGGTGGTAGGATGTCACGCCTGTTGCCCTTTCTACGTATGTTAGTCTGTGTCCAACGACAAGTGTGTGTGCGTGTGCGTGTGCGTGTGCGTGCGTGCGTGCGCGCGTGCGCGTGCGTGTTTGTGTGTGTGTGTGTAGGGGAAGAGGAGGGGTTGTACATGAATGTGCGTGCTTGTTTCTATTGTGTACACACCTAGTAGTAATATAGAATTCATTATGGCAACAACAAAAATAACAAACAATTCTGTAGCTAAGACTGTGTGTTAACTATACTTAAGCCTTTCCTTCTTTCCTTCTTTTTTTCTCTCCTTTGTCACTTTCTCGCTTTTTTCAGGCTGATTGACGAGTCTCCACGATGGCTGCTAACCAAAGGTCGCGTACAAGAAGCCGGAAAGGTCATCTCCAAGGTCATGAAGGTCAACAAAATGACCATAACTGTTGACGCTATATCTAATAAGGATTCAATAACCATGAATCCTCCCCAGGACCCCACAGCACAAGCAGAAGGAAACAGCTCAGATGCATGCCAAGGCACAAGGTCAAGCAGCAGTGGAGATCCGTTTTCTAAGGGGGACAATCAATCCAACTTGGAAATGAGCACCATAAGAAAGACGATGGCAGATGACGCACCAAAAAAGGAAAGGGCAGAGACACAAGAGGAACAAAACGTGTCACCGGAAAGTCCCCTGAAGCTGTTCAAGTACCCTAACCTCATCGCCAGAACGGGCATCATCTTCTTCAACTGGTAAACTAGAAAATCTGGAATCCTGCTTTGATCTTTTGTTCTTGTGTGTGAGTGTTGTAAACATGCGTCTCTAATCCTGTCGTTTTTGTTGCCTGCACAAAGGCACGTTTGTATGTCTATAAACAACATAGCATATTGCAGACTACAATTGATGTCATCTGTTGTAAGGTTAATTCCCTAAAAAAAATCGAATGATAGAAAACTTACAGAAAAGATTGTGATTAAAAGCTTTTTTGTCCGTATGTCTTTGGATGCGAACATTAAAACCAAAGCCAGTATGTTTGATCTATATTGCTAAAGAGAGTTAGTTTAGTTTTTCCTCCTTGATAGGGAGGCAATGGCAGAACCCAGCCGAGGACAGCTGTTTCGACCCTAGGGGGTCTCATCAGCTCGGCAATGGATGGGGTCTTAGCCTACCAAAGTGGAACTACTCTCACCTCAACAAGAAGATTGTTCCACAAAGGGAAGGTTTCTTCATGTATATTGGTAAAAGGCTCCAAAAAAACAAAGCAGCACTCAAGTAAAATAGAAATGATAAAAATCTTAAGTACGAGTATGAACATAACAATGTTCTAAAATTTAAAACAAAATGGAAAATAAGCGACATGACCCCATCCATTGCCGAGCTGATGAGATTCACTAGTATTAAAACAGCTGTCCTCGGCTGGGTTCTGCCATTGCCTCCCTTTCCAGAAAGAAAAACTAAACCAGCACTCTTTATGGGTATTTTAGAACACAGATCAAACACCACATTAATTTCAGTGGTTTGGGTTTTGATGTTCGGATCCAAAGTCATAGGGGCAAAAACGTTTCAATCATTTTTTACTATCATTGCATTTCAAATGCTTTAACTTTTGAGTCCTGTAGGCTGGCGGAACGGTGCCGGCAGTACCCTGAAATTTGTTCATATCTATTTTTATCCTTTTGAATATTTTTTTCAGTTGCTGGCCCTTTCTGGTTGTGTCGCTTATTTTTTCATTTTCATGTTCACATCCAAAGACATAGAGACAAAAAAAGTTTTCATCAATTTTACTGTCATTGCATTTCAAATTCCCTTATTTTTTAGTCTAATAGGCTGGTGGAACGGTGCCGGCAATACACTGAAATTTGTTCATATCTAGATAGTGCCGCTGTTAGTTTTTCCTCCCAATGCGGGAGGGGGCAGTTCCTTGCTTGGGACAGCTGTTTCGGACCTTCGGGTTCATCATCATCCAAGTCCGAGTGCTGCTACCAATCTGCAGTGGGTCTATTTACTTATGCAAGACAACCTCTCATGATAGAGAGGTTTCATATTTGCATTTAATCAAGTGCTGCTTTGGTTTCTGAGGGCCTTTCACTTAAATGCAAAGATGAAACCTCTCAATACGAATTGTTCCGAAATAATGAAGGGAAGTAATTTCATGGTGTGTGGGAGTGATCTTGCCTAATTCAATCGGTCAAACAGGGGAAGTTACTCTACCATCAGGTAGATCCCCAGCTCTCGCCTCGTGTGCTTGAGTAGACTTGCATCACTTAGAACACCATGCGTCATTCTAAAATTTGATGTCATTTATATTTTTACGTCACATTTTGCAAGTTCTATCAGTTTGTGGGTACTGGCCACCCCTCATTTTTCTAAAAAAAATGTTTGCAAGTCGCTGACTCGCATCCTGTGGTTTCAAGCATCGACGCCATGTCGCCATGACCGCTATGGTTTTGATCGAGTAAGTCGAGGTAATCAACTCTAATTTTCACGAAGTGTTCTCCCCTAGGTTTTTTTTCTTCTTCCGAAAATCGTCTATTATGAGAAGTCGTCTTGCATAAGTGAACAGACCCACTGCAGATTGGTAGCAGCACCCGGACTTGGCTGATGATGGACCCCAAGGTCCGAAACAGCTGTCCCAAGCAGGGATCTGCCCCATCCCCCATCGAGAGGAAACACTAAAAGCAGCACAATCTTATTCTATACAGAACACAAATCAAAATTCAAAGTTCCCTGTAACTGGTTTTGATAAAGATGTTCAATACATGACATTTGGATACAAAGGTTATATAAACTCAAGTATATATCAAGTAGATATATATGTAGGATGGACTCCCCTCTCTCTCTTCTCTCTCTTCTCTTCTCTCGTCTCTCTCTCTTCTCTTCTCTCTCTCTCTCTTCCCAACAAAGGATATCACTAGGATTAGCCCCACTTGAACTTGTCGCCACCTGGCAGTGAACTCAGCCAGCTAAGCCACTCATTGGGCAAACCATCTTGTCCATTTCATGAATCACGGATTGGGCGTAACACATTCACCTCAGTTTGACATTGACCATTACTGTTATGAACCATGGCCGTTCCTTCTCCAGGTCTGCAATCAGCATGACGTACTACGGCCTCAGTCTGAACGTGGCCAATCTGGATGGCAGCATACGCCTCAACTTCATCTTCTCCAGCCTGGTGGATCTGGCAGGCTGCCTCATTCCGTGGCCTCTGCTCAACACACTGGGCCGGAAGCGCACACACTGCGCCGCCATGTTGTTTTCTGGCATTTTCTGCTTGGCGACCATTTTGCCTGTCATGCTCGGCAGCTCAGGTAAAGAAGGTTTTGATTGACACGTGGTGTGTTTGTTTTAATGACATTTCCTATAGGCCTATGTTACGATGTAACGTGTAGATTTCGTTTCATGTATATTTAGACTTGTCTGGTAGTTTCCAGAGACCACAAGATTGTAACTTCATAAATTTATGAAAAACACTAGGTTAGTGTGGATAATTCCGTGACATACGCAAAATTTGTGGAAAACAAACGTAACGTAAAATAACTTGTAGTTTTTTTTTGTTTTTATTCCCTTTAAGATATTTAATCGTAAATACATGCTTGGAGCCGCTGATTTATTAGTTTTTGCGTTAATTTAAAGAAGTTTTTGTCTGGTAAGATCAAGAAGCTTGAGGATCTTTCTAGAATGGATCTTTCTAGAAAGGGGAGTAACTTTATACAGATTCGCCTTGAGTAATCTAAATTTAGATTGTACCAGAAGACTTACGTTTATTGTGGATTGGTCTGTTATGTACAGGAATTTTCTAGAAAGGGATGCCACTGTGTTTTATATATTTAGCTGAGAACTTATAGAAATTAATCAGTCAGTGAGTGAGTTTCTGTTGAGAGAGACACAGAGATGTTAGATTTCTTGGCAGTTTGTGATTGATTCAGTGTAGTTGTATTCAGATAATTGTTGTTATGTTGCAACATTGAGCGCTGAATAAAAGAAGGATCTCCATTTGAACGTCTTCGTGTTTGAATGCAGAGGAAAGATTTGGAAAGAAAGTCTACATAACCCACTGTCTACCAGAGTATAATAGGTCGTGAAAGACCGTTAGAAAAGGTTACTTAGCCAAGTCGGTTCACTACTACTCTATACGATCCTGCAATCGTAACAGCCTAGCATAACTGGAACTGTTCTACTATTCTTTAATGCAAACAAAAGGAATTGATGGGATATGAAAAAGGGTTATATTACTATCATAAAAAGGTGGCATGGTAGTAGAGGGTGTGTGAGAGAGGAGAGTGAGTGATGTCAAATCAAAAGATGGGAAGGAGCAATGCACACACGCACATATGCACCGACATAGACGACAACGACAACAATACGACGACAGGGATGATGATGATGGTGATGTTACTGTTGTTGTTGTTGATGATGATGATAATGATGATGTTGATGACGACGACGAGGATGATGATATTGATGACGATTATGATGATGTTGATGACGGTGATGATTATGATGATGTTTGTTGTTGATGATGATCATGCTGATGTCATTGTTGTTGTTGATGATGTTGTTGTTGATGATTATGTTGATGATGTTGTTGTTGATGATGATGATTGATGGCGATGATGATGATGTTGATGATGACTTTTCAGAGCTGCACTGGCTGACCACCTTGCTGATGATGTTGGGGAAGCTGGGCATCAGCGCTGCCTTCTGCACGGTGTACCTCATATCTGGAGAGCTCTTCCCCACCGTCATCAGGAACATCGGCGTAGGGTACTCCTCAGCCGTGGCCAGGGTGGCTACTGCCCTGTCCCCCTATATTGCTGACCTGGTCAGTTCCCATAGTTGTCTCTAAAACAAAGACGCGTTTCCTCGCGCGAAGCGTTCTGCACCAACGTATTGGCGCATAGTACGAATTTATAGGCCTACTATAACCCAGGGGCGTAGCAAGCCTTCTAGAAGTGTTCAGGCTAAAATGGGGGGGTGAGGTCTCGTTTGTCTGGGCAAAGCTTTGTTTGTTTGTTATATTTGTTTGGGGGAGGGTCTGTTTGCTCCTTTGAGAATACGATGTGACTTTGCAATCCATAGGCCTATAAAGCGCTTAGAGCTTAAAGATTAGGCGCTATAAAAGTTATCTTAATAAATAAATAAATTGTTCTCAAATCCACCCCTGAGTGTAACCATCGATTCAATCACCACCATATCTGCACCCCCATGTTCTTCACCCTCACGCACCTACATGTATGTGTGTATGTATGTATATGCCTGTCAGTCGCTTTCCGACCATGGCTGCCAGATAGTAGATGCTATTCTGCAGGATGGGCTAGAATGTATTTATCGTGGAATGTTGAGGGCAGCTGGCGTTATGGAAGGTCCCCAAAGGCCAACCACTCCATTTGGCTGCAGCACAAGAGCTTGTGCAAATGCCCCCTAATTTGAATAATAGTCTTCCACAAAATACTAAGCTGTACCATGATTTTCCACTACAGTAGACATTTAAAACATCAACATACTCTGAACACAAATCTCCCAATAATCATGAACAGATGCAACAAGAAGAAGAAGAAGAAGAAGAAGAAGAAGAATAAAGAAGAAGAAGAAGAAGAGGAAGAAGAAGAAGTGAAGAAGAAGAAGAGAAAAAGAAGAAGAAGAAGAGAAGAAGAAGAAGAATGAAGAAGAAGAAGAAGAAGGAAAAGAAGAAGAAGAAGAAACCTTTGTTTTCATTTAGTCAAACAGCTTTTGAACTTGGGTTTGAAAAAACATAAATTCCATGTAGTGGATTGATCTCAAACACCTACTTCCATAGCTTATAAGAATTGCAATGTTGTTGTTTTTTGTTTTGTTTCAATGGCGCCATGCTGCAAATGTGACTAAACAAACACGTCACTTTATAAGTAACGCAACGATTTACACACAACGATTTTTGTGCATTCTTAGCCTTGTTAAACTGTAGAATGCTGTACATAATCTTCCACAATTATCAAGCTTTGGGTAGTCACTAGTTATGGTTGAGACGGAGTGTCACTGTGATGCTTCTAAATGACGCTTAAAATAAGAACACATGCAGCTTGTGTTAATGCCACCCAATCTGGCGTAAACAACGCTTTTGTTGAATTTTCAAATTACTGTGACTGAGTCTGAAGGGAAGACGTTACCTCTCACTCTGTGTGTTGTGCAGTCTCTCTATATTGAAAGGAAGACGTTACCTATCACTCTCTGTGTTGTGCAGTCTCTCTACATTGAGGGGAAGACGTTACCTCTCACTCTGTGTGTTGTAAGTCTCTCTCACTCTGTGTGTCGTGCAGTCTCTCTCTCTCTCTGATGGTGTTCAGTCTATGTACATTGAGGGGAAGACGTTACCTCTCACTCTGTGTGTTGTAAGTCTCACTCTGTGTGTTGTAAGTCTCACTCTGTGTGTTGTGCAGTCTCTCTCTCTCTGTGTTGTTCAGTCTCTGTACATTGAGGGGAAGATGGGTCAGGCGCTTCTTCATCATCTTTGGATCTCCTCTCTCTCTCTCTCTCTCTCTCGCTCTCTCTCTCTCCTCTCTTCTCTGATCTCTCTCTCTCTCCACTTTTCTTTACTCTCCTCTTTTCTCTATATCTATATCTTTCTCTCTCACTCTCTGTGGTGTTCAGTCTCTGTACATTGAGGGGAAGTTGGGTCAGGCGCTGCCTCTCATCATCTTTGGATCTCTGGCTCTGGCTGCTGGTCTTCTGGCTCTCTGTCTGCCGGAGACCCTGCACCGCAAACTGCCAGACACCATCCTGGAGGCTGCCAACTTCACCAAGTGAGAACCACAGTCTGGGAAGTTTATCTGCCTGTCTGTTTCATTGCCTGGTTTTGCCTGCACATCTGTGTTTTATCTATTGTCTGGTTGAGCGTGTTCAGGGGTTTTTTATAATCGTTGTTTATAATGTTTAATTATTTATTTTTCATGCTTCGTTCATGCATGTTTTCTATCTATCGTCTTACCTCTGTCTGTTCGTCTCTATTTTCTATCGCTATTATTCAATCTTAGATCTAGATCTATGGCTGTATGTTGTGTCTTTTTGTTGTATGTTGGTTCAACAAGGATCAACACTCATAATTGATCGACATTTGTGCTTATTTTTTCATCCTTATGACTTTTTTTTAATATGAAGGGTTTTGCAGATAACCCGTGTACTTACTTTAAACATCTTAATTGTAGTGATAACAGATCAAATCATATCAAACATAAATTATTTTGAACAAAGTGTTTTAACCTGGGACTTAGACTGGTTTGTACCTTGTGATTTCATCCATTTTAATATACGTGGAAAGATTTAACGTGGTTGGCATCAAAGACTGACAGGGGAAGATAACATCCGGTCTCTTTCCCTATATGGAATAGTGAGGACAGAACACTAGTTATGTCCCTTTGAACGTGGACCACATTTTACACATCGATAGGACAGTGAATCGCCGTCAAGTTCAGCCGAGTTTTTGGATAGCCTCCACTGTGAATAGTTACTCGTACGCCTAAACGATAACTCTATCAGACTTACGGGTTCCCGAGCTTTTAAGTAATCCATCTTACCTTTAGAATATCTTGGTGCATCCCTGACATGAGCCTTAATTGTCGAGGGGACTATAATCCTATCTTAAATCTTAATCAGATTCAAGAAGGATTTTGCATCAACGAGATTAAGTGCATGGTTTCAAAGAAAACATGTAACTATCGTATTGCTAAGTCCTGAAAAATAATTCTTTGGAAATGTTTCTTCAATTTAATAATTGAATATTCAAAGCATGGATATTGTATTTTTGGGTATTTTCTAGTACAGGGACTTATCTCTGTGGGAAATTCGGCGCTGCTCTCCCCCGGAGAGCGCGTCGCCCGCAAGTGCAGCGCCTACCCCTTTTTGTTTGGGGGGGGGGGGGGCACAGGATGAGGAGGGGTGGGCCACACTTGGAAAAGCTAGATTATTAATTTTGGCCATAGCAAGCAGCGGGATTTCTCCCTGCTCTTACCGACTTTCAAACTGCCGTGGGATTTGTACGTGCGGTAAAAGCCGCACGGGTCAGACTAGCTTAAGTCACCCATCCGGAAGGACTCGACGTTCAGTTCGATTTTCTTGTCAAAACTAGACAGAAAGGGCGAGGAAGGCCGGAATGATTCAACGGCACTCACGCCTGCAGTCACGCATTATGTTCGGCAGGCGAACTTCTTAACCGCGGTGCAAACTTTCTCTGTACCGTTGGCGTTTACATTGTTACAGGAAAACTCAGAGGAAAGGC
>CM065690.1:48601731-48621731 GCA_017654935.2 Phymorhynchus buccinoides
TCCAAAAATAAATATCTTTAGATTTCAATTTTTTCTTCTTATATTTTTCATTTTTTTAAAAATAATTTCAAACCAAATACCCGCCCCCACCCATTCAAATTTTCTGCTGCATTTTATAATTTTTTTTTTATATCTGACAATATCAAACGTAAATCAGTTTTGACAATGTGCATTTACTGTACATACACGATCCTATGCATTAATAAAATGTTTAGGAGTACTAAGATAATTCGAATTATTATCAATATTAAGTTGTCCTAGCCTATAAGCTGTGTAGTACTGATGCCTACAGGCCGTGTACACACATAAGCGGACATACTATGCGGAAAAAACCCTGTGCGCCAATCCATAGATAAGTGAAACAAAGGGGGGAAAAGATTTGAGCATGTGTCCGAATTTCCCCTATATATGCGTAAACTTGTATCCTTCTTAATTTTCTTCCACTTATTTAGGGTTTTCAGTACGGAACATACGCGTCTAAATGTGAACCCGGCCTACGTCTCTAGAGCTTAAAGACCCACTGATGCACCACGATTAAGTCCCTTGGGTTTTTTGCCTGGGTAGCTATGACCAACATACAAATATCCCTCAACTTCAAAAGGAGGCTGCTCTTTGAAATGATGTTTCGGGTTGAATTTGGGGGCATTTGTGAGACCTGGTCGGAAGACCCACCAGATCCACGTGACAAAGTCACGGTTTTCACGTGTTTTCCGTCTTATAGCTGGTAAGAATTTTTTTGTTTTGACCAGGTTTTGACTCCTAATACAAATGCCCCCAAATTGAAAACTGGAACATAATTTTAAAGAGCAGGTCTCAATTTGAAGTTGGGGGCATGTATTTGTATGTGGGTCACAGCTACCCAGGAAAAAACAAGGGGGACTTAATTCGTGGTGGGTCCCGTGTGTCTTTGAAAGGTAGTACATTCTTTGTACGGATGCAATGTCTTAGAAAATTAATAGGAAAAGCTCAGAATGTGTAAGCATACTTATTTTTCACAAATAATAATGCACTGCAGTAGATCATTTAAAAGAAATTGGCCTAAATAAGTAATTTAATTTTCATGTGTTTTAAAGAATAAAACAGTGTTAAAAAATGGTTTATTAACACATTAAAACTATTTGTTTAAAAATGTTCGATTTATTAAAATAAAAATATGTTTTGTTTGTTACTTAGCACCATTTAAAGCAAATCAGCCTAAATAACATTATTTTATTGCTTGTGTCTTTGAACAAATATATGTTTTAAAACGGGTAATTTAGACGATAGGAAAATACTTGTTTGAAAACGTTTACTTAATCAGAAAGTAAAAGCTGCTTTCATTCATCATGTTTTAGCACAATTTCAACCAAATTCGCTTAAATAAATTTATTCCATTGCTCACGTCTTATAAAGAATAATATGTTGTTGCAAAAGTGTTTATGAAGACGATAAAAATAAATAATCAAAACATATGACCTGATTTTGTTCATAACGTTTTTGAAACATCACAAAATAAAGAAGCATTTCAACACTTACAACAGAAAACACTTGTTTGTAGTAGGAATTTGTTTCTGCGCTGCTGAATTTTCGTTTTCTGCAAGGTTTGCTCTGAAAATTAAAACATTTAGCTGGCTTAATAGTGAGAACTATTAACTTCAAAACTAAAGACATTATGATTCCATTATATAAATCCTTAATTCGTTCTATTCTAGAATATGGTAATCCTGTATGGTATCCTTACCTAAGAAAACATATAGATTTAATTGAAGGTGTGCAGAGACGATTCACAAGATGAATAATTGGTACCCGTGACCTGAATTATGAAGATCGCCTAAAGTGGTTGAAGTTGCCTAGCTTAGAATATAGGAGAGTCAGAGGTGACATGATAGAAGTTTTTAAGATTATGCATGGATTATATGATTCCTCAACTACTACTCAGCTCTTTGAGTTATCAAATCACAATGTCACAGGAGGTCACAATTTTAAACTAACCAAACAACAAACCAATACCCGTCAATTCCACTCATATTTTACAAGCAGAATAATAAATGTATGGAATAGTTTGTCCCATGTCAATGCACCATCTGTAAATGCCTTTAAAAATCACATTGATAAGGAATTAACAACACTAATGTTTTCTACCAATTTGGACATGCATTACATTGTAAAATTGAGTGTTAGTTATACACTAACGTCAACACTAAATCCACGGGCAATAAAGTCAATCAAGCTCTGTACAAAGAAATTACACTATCGAGGGCAAAAGGCTCTGTGAATCTGTGAAGCTGTGCTGCTTGCCTTGTAGGCGGTGTAAAGCCTTGATGACGGTTTCCAAAGTAAATCACAGGCTTTAAAGAAAACTACTTTTGAAAAAATTGAACACGGAGAAAAACTTCACGTGAAATACTTCTGTTATAGATATGTTATAAAACAATTAATGATTACACTTCTTAGTACTTTTCAATTTCGTGCATGGTGTAATGCTGTGATGTGAGTGACGCTATTTTTTATATATTTTTTTAATGAAAAACTATCCCAAACTGTAAATCAATGATGCTCTGAACATTATAAGTTTGGGGCATGTAGAATCCGCTCATATTGTGTTTTATAACATGATTCAAAAACAATATAAAAATCCAGAAAATTCGCACTTTCACTGCATTGATGGCATATATTTATGTTCATCTAGACAACGCAATCAAAGCCAAGCGTATCTGAAAGCGTTTACCACTCTATATCCGTGATCTGTAACATCGCTGTACAATTCCACTTTCAATTTGTGGCCCTTATCCACAGCAAATGTTGAGCAGTATAGTTGTTTCCTTGATCTGATTTCATTTCTCAAGTGCCTTGCAGCAACTGTGTATTCAATTACCTAAGGTATTTTATTTTAATTTCTTTTCTAGGTGCAGAGTGGCACAGATGTAACGCGTTCGCCTTGTGTCAAGTAAACCCGAGTTCGAACCTGGGTACAGGGGATTTTTCCTCTCACTTTGCACTAGGCCTTACGGTCTGAACGTGGAGTCTTTCGGATGAGACGATAAACCGAGGTTCCGTGTGCCCATGCACTTAGCACACCTAACGTGGCAACGAAAACGTTGTCATTTGGTCAAAATTTACTCCCCCCCCCCACCCCCTTTCCTTCCTCATCTGTCACACAAAATTTGCATGCACACAAAAAACCATGGCTGCGACGCGCTCTCCAGATGGGAGCAACCCGAATTTCACAGAGGCGCCTCTGTGACTATAAAGTACCTAATACCTAATGCAATCAGCTGTCATCTTTCAGGCGTTGTTGCTGCTGTCTGATGTCGTCTGTTGCACGTGGGCCTTGTCCTCTGAGTTTTTCCTGTAACAATGTAAACGCCAACGGTACAGAGAAAGGTGGCACAGCGGTTAAGACGTTCGCCTGCCGAACGTAATGCGTGACTGCAGCGTGAGTGACACGGGTTCGAATCACTCCCGGCCTTCTCGCCCTTTCTTTCTAGTTTTACAGGAAAATCGAACTGAACGTCGAGTCCTTCGGATGGGGGGACTTAAAGCTAGTCTGACCCGTGCGCTTTACGCACGTAAAAATCCCACGGCAGTTGAAAGTCGGTAAGAGCAGGGAGAAATCCCGCTGCCTGGTATGGCCAAATTGATAGCTAGCTTTTCCAAGTGTGCCCACACCCCCTCCTCATCCTGTGCCCCCCCCTACTCCCCCCCAACAAAAAGAGGTAGGCGCTGCACTTGCGGCGACGCGCTCTCCGGGGGAAAAGCAGCCCGAATTTCACAGAGATAAGTCCTCTGTGACTAGAAAATACCAAAAAATACCAATATCCATGTTTTGAATATTCAATTATTTAAATTGAAGAAACATTCCAAATAATTATATTTTCAGGACTTAGCAATACGATAGTTATAGGTTCTTTGAACCATGCACTTAATCTGGTTGATGCAAATCTTCTTGAATCTGATTAAGATTAAGATTAGGATTATAGTCCCATCGACAATTAAGGCCATGTCAGGGATGCCACCAAAGATATTCTAAAAGGGTAAGATGCATTACTTAAAAGCTCTGCGAACCGGGCTGATAGAGTTATCGTTAGTGCGGACGTGTACACTATTCACAGTGGAGGCTATCCAAAAACTCGGACTGGAACTTGAACGGAGAATTCAACTGGCCTATCGATGTGTAAAATGTGTCACGTTTCAAAGGGACATAACCAGTGTTTCTGTCCTCACTACTCATAATAGGGAAAAGAGACCGGATGTTTATCTTCCCCTGTACAGTCTTTGATGCCACCACGTTAAATCTTTCCACGTATATTAAAAATGGATGACATCACAAGGTACAAACAGTCTAAGTCCCAGGTTAAAACACTTTGTTCAAAATAATTATGTTGATATGATTTGAATCTGTTATTACTACAATTAAGATGTTTAAAGTAAGTACACGGGTTATCTGCAAAACCCTTCATATTAAAAAAAAGTCATAAGGATGAAAAAATAAGCACAAATGTCGATCAATTATGAGTGTTGATCCTTGTGAACCAACATACAACAAAAAGACACAACATACAGCAATAGATCTAGATCTAAGATTGAATAATAGCGATAGAAAATAGAGACGAACAGACAGAGGTAGACGATAGATAGAAAACATACATGAACGAAGCATGAAAAATAAATAATTAAACATTTTAAACTAAGATTATAAAAAAACGGAAAACGCTCAACCAGACAAGAAAGAAACACGGATGTACACGCAAAACAAGGCCAAGAAACAGACTGACAGATAAACTTCCCAGACTGCGGTTCTCACTTGGTGAAGTTGGCAGCCTCCAGGATGGTGTCTGGCAGTTTGCGGTGCAGGGTTTCCGGCAGACTGAGAGCCATCAGACCAGCAGCCAGAGCCAGAGAGCCAAAGATGATGAGAGGCAGCGCCTGACCCATCTTCCCCTCAATGTACAGAGACTGAACACCACAGAGAGAGAGAGAGAGAGAGAGCCAAAGATGATGAGAGGCAGCGCCTGACCCATCTTCCCCTCAATGTACAGAGACTGAACAACACAGAGAGAGAGAGAGAGACTGCACAACACACAGAGTGAGACTTACAACACACAAAGTGAGAGGTAACGTCTTCCCCTCAATGTACAGAGACTGAACACCACAGAGAGAGAGAGAGACTGCACAACACACAGAGTGAGACTTACAACACACAGAGTGAGAGGTAACGTCTTCCCCTCAATGTAGAGAGACTGCACAACATAGAGAGTGATAGGTAACGTCTTCCTTTCAATATAGAGAGACTGCATAACACACAGAGTGAGAGGTAACGTCTTCCCTTCAGACTCAGTCACAGTAATTTGAAAATTCAACAAAACCGTTGTTTACGCCAGATTGGGTGGCATTAACACAAGCTGCATGTGTTCTTATTTTAAGCGTCATTTAGAAGCATCACAGTGACACTCCGTCTCAACCATAACTAGTGACTACCCAAAGCTTGATAATTGTGGAAGATTATGTACAGCATTCTACAGTTTAACAAGGCTAAGAATGCACAAAAATCGTTGTGTGTAAATCGTTGCGTTACTTATAAAGTGACGTGTTTGTTTAGTCACATTTGCAGCATGGCGCCATTGAAACCAAAAAAACAACAACAACATTGCAATTCTTATAAGCTATAGAAGTAGGTGTTTGAGATCAATCCACTACATGGAATTTATGTTTTTTCAAACCCAAGTTCAAAAGCTGTTTGACTAAATGAAAACAAAGGTTCTTCTTCTTCTTCTTCTTCTTCTTCTTCTTCTTCTTCTTCTTCTTCTTCTTCTTCTTCTTCCTTCTTCTTCTTCTTCTTCTTCTTCTTCTTCTTCTTCTTCTTCTTCTTCTTCTTCTTCTTCTTCTTCTTCTTCTTCTTCTTCTTCTTCTTCTTCTTCTTCTTGTTGCAGTCATGTTCATGATTATTGGAGATTTGTGTTCAGAGTATGTTGATGATATTCTACGGTAGTGGAAAATCATGGTACAGCTTAGTATTTTGTGGAAGACTATTATTCAAATTAGGGGGCATTTGCACAAGCTCTTGTGCTGCAGCCAAATGGAGTGGTTGGCCTTTGGGGACCTTCCATAACGCCAGCTGCCCTCAACATGCCACGATAAATAGCAGAATAGCATCTACTATCTGGCAGCCATGGTCGGAAGCGACTGACAGGCATATACACATACACACATACATGTAGGTGCGTGAGGGTGAAGAACATGGGGGTGCAGATATGGTGGTGATTGAATCGATGGTTACACTCAGGGGTGGATTTGAGAACAATTTATTTATTTATTAAGATAACTTTTATAGCGCCTAATCTTTAAGCTCTAAGCGCTTTATAGGCCTATGGATTGCAAAAGTCACATCGTATTCTCAAAGGAGCAAACAGACCCTCCCCCAAACAAATATAACAAACAAACAAAGCTTTGCCCAGACAAACGAGACCTCACCCCCCCATTTTAGCCTGAACACTTCTAGAAGGCTTGCTACGCCCCTGGGTTATAGTAGGCCTATAAATTCGTACTATGCGCCAATACGTTGGTGCAGAACGCTTCGCGCGAGGAAACGCGTCTTTGTTTTAGAGACAACAATGGGAACTGACCAGGTCAGCAATATAGGGGGACAGGGCAGTAGCCACCCTGGCCACGGCTGAGGAGTACCCTACGCCGATGTTCCTGATGACGGTGGGGAAGAGCTCTCCAGATATGAGGTACACCGTGCAGAAGGCAGCGCTGATGCCCAGCTTCCCCAACATCATCAGCAAGGTGGTCAGCCAGTGCAGCTCTGAAAAGTCATCATCAACATCATCATCATCGCCGTCATCATCATCATCAACAACAACATCATCAACAACAACATCATCAACAACAACATCATCAACAACAACAATGACATCAGCATGATCATCATCAACAACAACATCATCATAATCATCACCGTCATCAACATCATCATAATCGTCATCAATATCATCATCCTCGTCGTCGTCATCAACATCATCATCATTATCATCATCATCAACAACAACAACAGTAACATCACCATCATCATCATCCCTGTCGTCGTATTGTTGTCGTTGTCGTCTATGTCGGTGCATATGTGCGTGTGTGCATTGCTCCTTCCCATCTTTTGATTTGACATCACTCACTCTCCTCTCTCACACCCCCTCTACTACCATGCCACCTTTTTATGATAGTAATATAACCCTTTTTCATATCCCATCAATTCCTTTTGTTTGCATTAAAGAATAGTAGAACAGTTCCAGTTATGCTAGGCTGTTACGATTGCAGGATCGTATAGAGTTGTAGTGAACCGACTTGGCTAAGTAACCTTTTCTAACGGTCTTTCACGACCTATTATACTCTGGTAGACAGTGGGTTATGTAGACTTTCTTTCCAAATCTTTCCTCTGCATTCAAACACGAAGACGTTCAAATGGAGATCCTTCTTTTATTCAGCTCTCAATGTTGCAACTATAACAACAATTATCTGAATACGACTGCACTGAATCAATCGTAAACTGCTAAGACATCTAACATCTCTGTGTCTCTCTCAACAGCGACTCACTGACTGATTCATTTCTATAAATTCTCCGTTAAATATATAAAACACAGGGGCATCCCTTTCTAGAAGATTCCTGTACATAACAGACCAATCCACAATAAACGTCAGTCTTCTGGTACAATCTAAATTTAGATTACTCAAGGCGAATCTGTATAAAGTTACTCCCCTTTCTAGAAAGATCCATTCTAGAAAGATCCTCAAACTTCTTGATCTTACCAAACAAAACTTCTTTAAATTAACGCAAAAACTAATAAATCAGCGGCTCCAAGCATGTATTTACGATTAAATATCTTAAAGGGAATAAAAACAAAAAAAACTACAAGTTATTTTACGTTACGTTTGTTTTCCACAAATTTTGCGTATGTCACGGAATTATCCACACTAACCTAGTGTTTTTCATAAATTTATGAAGTTACAATCTTGTGGTCTCTGGAAATTACCAAACAAGTCTACATATACATGAAACGAAATCTACACGTTACATCGTAACATAGGCCTATAGGAAATGTCATTAAAACAAACACACCACGTGTCAATCAAAACCTTCTTTACCTGAGCTGCCGAGCATGACAGGCAAAATGGTCGCCAAGCAGAAAATGCCAGAAAACAACATGACGGCGCAGTGTGTGCGCTTCCGGCCCAGTGTGTTGAGCAGAGGCCACGGAATGAGGCAGCCTGCCAGATCCACCAGGCTGGAGAAGATGAAGTTGAGGCGTATGCTGCCATCCAGATTGGCCACGTTCAGACTGAGGCCGTAGTACGTCATGCTGATTGCAGACCTGGAGAAGGAACGGCCATGGTTCATAACAGTAATGGTCAATGTCAAACTGAGGTGAATGTGTTACGCCCAATCCGTGATTCATGAAATGGACAAGATGGTTTGCCCAATGAGTGGCTTAGCTGGCTGAGTTCACTGCCAGGTGGCGACAAGTTCAAGTGGGGCTAATCCTAGTGATATCCTTTGTTGGGGAGAGAGAGAGAGAGAGAGAGAGAGAGAGAGAGAGAGAGAGAGAGAGAGAGGAGTCCATCCTACATATATATCTACTTGATATATACTTGAGTTTATATAACCTTTGTATCCAAATGTCATGTATTGAACATCTTTATCAAAACCAGTTACAGGGAACTTTGAATTTTGATTTGTGTTCAGTATAGAATAAGATTGTGCTGCTTTTAGTGTTTCCTCTCGATGGGGGATGGGGCAGATCCCTGCTTGGGACAGCTGTTTCGGACCTTGGGGTCCATCATCAGCCAAGTCCGGGTGCTGCTACCAATCTGCAGTGGGTCTGTTCACTTATGCAAGACGACTTCTCATAATAGACGATTTTCGGAAGAAGAAAAAAACCTAGGGGAGAACACTTCGTGAAAATTAGAGTTGATTACCTCGACTTACTCGATCAAAACCATAGCGGTCATGGCGACATGGCGTCGATGCTTGAAACCACAGGATGCGAGTCAGCGACTTGCAAACATTTTTTTAGAAAAATGAGGGGTGGTCAGTATCTACAAACTGATAGAACTTGCTAAATGTGACGTAATAATATAAATAACATCAATTTTAAAATGACGCATGGTGTTCTAAGTGATGCAAGTCTACTCAAGCATACGAGGCGAGAGCTGGGGATCTACCTGATGGTAGAGTAACTTCCCCTGTTTTACCGATTGAATTAGGCAAGATCACTCCCACACACCATGAAATTACTTCCCTTCATTATTTCGGAACAATTCGTATTGAGAGGTTTCATCTTTGCATTTAAGTGAAAGGCCCTCAGAAACCAAAGCAGCACTTGATTAAATGCAAATATGAAACCTCTCTATCATGAGAGGTTGTCTTGCATAAGTAAATAGACCCACTGCAGATTGGTAGCAGCACTCGGACTTGGATGATGATGAACCCGAAGGTCCGAAACAGCTGTCCCAAGCAAGGAACTGCCCCCTCCCGCATTGGGAGGAAAAACTAACAGCGGCACTATCTAGATATGAACAAATTTCAGTGTATTGCCGGCACCGTTCCACCAGCCTATTAGACTAAAAAATAAGGGAATTTGAAATGCAATGACAGTAAAATTGATGAAAACTTTTTTTGTCTCTATGTCTTTGGATGTGAACATGAAAATGAAAAAATAAGCGACACAACCAGAAAGGGCCAGCAACTGAAAAAAATATTCAAAAGGATAAAAATAGATATGAACAAATTTCAGGGTACTGCCGGCACCGTTCCGCCAGCCTACAGGACTCAAAAGTTAAAGCATTTGAAATGCAATGATAGTAAAAAATGATTGAAACGTTTTTGCCCCTATGACTTTGGATCCGAACATCAAAACCCAAACCACTGAAATTAATGTGGTGTTTGATCTGTGTTCTAAAATACCCATAAAGAGTGCTGGTTTAGTTTTTCTTTCTGGAAAGGGAGGCAATGGCAGAACCCAGCCGAGGACAGCTGTTTTAATACTAGTGAATCTCATCATCTCGGCAATGGATGGGGTCATGTCGCTTATTTTCCATTTTGTTTTAAATTTTAGAACATTGTTATGTTCATACTCGTACTTAAGATTTTTATCATTTCTATTTTACTTGAGTGCTGCTTTGTTTTTGGAGCCTTTTACCAATATAAGCTATCCACAAAAAGTTAAGGATCACTTGCAAACTAATTCATAACTTTCCAAATAAGAAAGCCAATGCGTTGAATTTTGGCCAACATTTAATTCAATGCTTTAGTGATAACGATACACAATTGCCTTCAATTTCGAGCAATCGTTTGGTCTGTACATTTGATCAAAGTGGATACGTATCGAAATTTGATTTCCCAAAGTCATTGAAATCACAAGACAGGGCATTCTGATGCTCCCAAAAGTTCAGTAATGCGTGTATCCGCCATGGCTGTTCTGGCACTCGACGCAGCGAGTCCTCATGGAGTTGACCAGGGTGGTGAAGATCCTCTGTGGAAGCGCCTGCCACTCAGCCTGCAGCATCTGGTAGAGGTGCTGGGCATCCCTGGGAGGGGGGTGGTTGCTCCTCACTTTGCGATACAGCTCATCCCAGAGGTTCTCAATCGGGTTGAGATCGGGACTGCATGCTGGCCACTCCATTCTGTTGACTCCAGACTGCTGCAGGAAGTCGTTGACCACCCTTGCCCTGTGGGGGCGAGCGTTGTCATCCTGGTAGACAGCCGGCGGTCCCATCTGCTGCAGTGTAGGCACAGCCAGCGGTCGAAGGATCTCATCCCGGTATCGGAGGCCAGTCAGGTTACCCTGTACATGATACAAGGGTGTTCTGTGGTGAAGGCTGAAGGCCCCCCAGACCATTACAGAACCTCCACCAAAGGCCACCTTTTCTTGGACAGTGGCGTCAATAAAGCGTTCCCCTGGGCGCCTCCAGACCCTCAGTCGGCCGTCGTTGTGGTTCAGGGTGAAGCGTGATTCATCACTGAACAGGACCTGGGACCATTGCTGACGTGTCCACCTCACGTGACGTCTGCAGAAGGCGCGGCGTGCTGCCCTATGGGCTGGAGTTAAGCGTGGCCGTACAGCTGGGCGACGAGAACGGAGGTTAAACCCATGAAGGCGGTTCCGTATGGTCTGCTGGCTGATGTTGATGTTAGTAGCCACCCTCAGCTGCCTTCGAATGATGCTGGAAGAGGCTGTTCTTGTCTGCAGGGCTTGTCGTTCAATGAGACGATCTTCACGTGGAGTTGTCTTCTTCGGTCGACCAGATCTGCGTCTTTCATGGACCCTCCCAGTGGCTGTGAAGCGTTGAATCAGTCTGACAATGACCGAGATGGACACCTGAAGTCGCCTGGCCACTTCTCGCTTGGGAACACCATCTTGGAACCATGCAACAGCTCGTCCCCTATCCAACTCGCTCAATTTTCGTCGTGGAGGCATTGTCAAATCAGGCCTAATACTGGTGGTATGTCTTCTTATAAAGCCAAGCAAGAGACAGCATCTCACACATAAACAGCAGTGCTTGCACGTGCATAATGGTTTTTCCATCTGGCTTGTGCAATGTGTTCATGCAGAACGATCCAAAACAAGGTCCTTTTTCGCAAGTTTCCGCTTTTTCTTTTGCTGCCAAGCTCAGTAATAGAGAATCACATGCAATGTTTCCACTAACACAACATCGCCCACTTACAGCTGAACAAGAATTCATAACAATTTGGCTTGACTGAGAAAAAAATAACAGGAGCGAACGGAGTTTCTTGCGCACCTGTTTTCTCATAGTGATCCTTAACTTTTTGTGAGTAGTTTACATGAAGAAACCTTCCCTCTGTGGAACAATCTTCTTGTTGAGGTGAGAGAGCTCCACTTTGGTAGACTAAGACCCCATCCATTGCCGAATGGATGAGACCCCCAAGGGTCAAAACAGCTGTCCTCGGCTGGGTTCTGCCATTGCCTCCCTATCAAGGAGGAAAAACTAAACTAACTCTCTTTAGCAATATAGATCAAACATACTGGCTTTGGTTTTAATGTTCGCATCCAAAGACATACGGACAAAAAAGCTTTTAATCACAATCTTTTCTGTAAGTTTTCTATCATTCGATTTTTTTTAGGGAATTAACCTTACAACAGATGACATCAATTGTAGTCTGCAATATGCTATGTTGTTTATAGACATACAAACGTGCCTTTGTGCAGGCAACAAAAACGACAGGATTAGAGACGCATGTTTACAACACTCACACACAAGAACAAAAGATCAAAGCAGGATTCCAGATTTTCTAGTTTACCAGTTGAAGAAGATGATGCCCGTTCTGGCGATGAGGTTAGGGTACTTGAACAGCTTCAGGGGACTTTCCGGTGACACGTTTTGTTCCTCTTGTGTCTCTGCCCTTTCCTTTTTTGGTGCGTCATCTGCCATCGTCTTTCTTATGGTGCTCATTTCCAAGTTGGATTGATTGTCCCCCTTAGAAAACGGATCTCCACTGCTGCTTGACCTTGTGCCTTGGCATGCATCTGAGCTGTTTCCTTCTGCTTGTGCTGTGGGGTCCTGGGGAGGATTCATGGTTATTGAATCCTTATTAGATATAGCGTCAACAGTTATGGTCATTTTGTTGACCTTCATGACCTTGGAGATGACCTTTCCGGCTTCTTGTACGCGACCTTTGGTTAGCAGCCATCGTGGAGACTCGTCAATCAGCCTGAAAAAAGCAAGAAAGTGACAAAGGAGAGAAAAAAAGAAGGAAAGAAGGAAAGGCTTAAGTATAGTTAACACACAGTCTTAGCTACAGAATTGTTTGTTATTTTTGTTGTTGCCATAATGAATTCTATATTACTACTAGGTGTGTACACAATAGAAACAAGCACGCACATTCATGTACAACCCCTCCTCTTCCCCTACACACACACACACAAACACGCACGCGCACGCGCGCACGCACGCACGCACACGCACGCACACGCACACGCACACGCACACACACTTGTCGTTGGACACAGACTAACATACGTAGAAAGGGCAACAGGCGTGACATCCTACCACCAGTAGCTGATGAGAACGACAAAGGGAGCCCCGTTGAGGATCTGCAGCCACCTCCAGTCCCTGATGACATAGGAGAGGCCAGCGTTGAGCAACGGACCGAACGCTCCTTGAGCCGGCATCAGCGTCGATGCCAATGTCCTGTGGGATGTGCCCATGAACTCCAAACCTGCACGCATAATAAAGTTTTTGCACAAAATGGACCTCTACAGTGTCAGAGGCCCGGTCTACACATGGCGGAGCACATTCCTGAGAGGGAGGAAGATGAGGGTAGTACTGGACGGCGAGGCATCCGAAGAAGCAGCAGTCGAGTCCGGCGTACCCCAAGGCACTGTATTAGGTCCATTACTTTTGCTTTGCCACATCAGTGATTCGCCGGACTCTGTGAGCTCAACAGTACGGCTCTTCGCTGACGACTGCTTGTTGTACCAGGAAATTCGCAGCTTCCAAGACCACCTGACCCTGCAGGCAGATCTAAGACACCTGGAAGACTGGGCAAAGAAGTGGGGCATGCGTTGCAATGCATCAAAGAGCAACGCACTCTCCACCAAAAGCATGTCGTCCTACATCTATAGTCTGGGAGGAGTCATATTGAAACAAGTTCATGAGACCCCAGAATCTCAGATTACAGGTCGCAAGTGATTTAAAATGGTCTCCAACATATGCCGCAAAGCTGGATCGATCCTAGGATTCCTCTGCCGGAACCTCAGGAACTGTTCTAGAAATTGCAGACGCCTGGCGTACACAGTATTGGTCAGATCCAAATTAGAATACAGCGCGACAGTGTGGGACCCGTACCAGAGACAGGTAATTGAGAAGCTCGAGAGAGTGCAACGCCAAGCAGCACGCTTCATTACCGGGGACTACAGGTCAGGGAAACCCGGATGGGTAAGTGGCATGCTAGAGAACGTATAAATCTTCCTTCTAGCTCAGACTTTTTAAAACCCCATTTTAGTTGCAAAAACACTTGTTTCCTGAATTTACCTACACACTTAACTACATTAACTATATTTACTCTATTTTCTTACTTTAGAACCCCCATTTAAACAATCTTCCTACGTCTGGGTTTACAGGTCTTTAAACCGTGCCAGTGACCCTTTTGTTAGACGTTTCATAATGAAAGATTATTTGGAGGTTAAAGTAAGTAGAGTATCTCTTTTTCTCACTTTATAATCCCCATTTAAACAATCTTCTGACGACTGTGGGTTTACAAGTTTTTAAACCGTGCCAGTGACCCTATTTACAGACGTACGAAACGAAATAGAAGATTATTTGGAGGCTAAAAGTGAGTAGAGATTGCGTTAATGTTAGTTAAGATAAGGGAAGGAAACAAACACCTAATTACCTTTACTAAACACAGTATTATATAACTAACAAATCTTGCAAAATATCTATGATGGTTTACTTGTTATTTATTTGATCAAAACAATAATAATTTAACTTATTTAGTTAGTTCTTTATTTTAAAAGTTTTAATCAAATAGTACAACAACTAAACAATAATGTCTTTATTCAGTTTCCACAATAGTTTATAAAACAACCCGCTTTTTAAATTAAAAAACATTAGGTGTAATTTGAACAAAAGGACTGAGTTATATCCCCTGTTTAATTTGCCTAAAATAGATGGCTACTTAATCGGGAATTCCCTGTTATGTAGGTAGTGATGACTCAATCGGGATTTCCCCATTCTATGGTGATGGTTTTTTTTTGGGGGTTTTGTCCACTAAAAGTAGTGGTTTTTCCTCCTAATTGACAGGATAAAGGAAAGTCTGATTTTTTGCTCTTTTTTTGCCCCTTAAAGTAGTGTTTTTGTATCTAAAATGGGGTTTAAAAAAGTCTGATTTTTTGCTTTTTTTCACCCTTAAAGTAGTGTTTTTGTATCTAAAATGGGGTTTAAAAAAGTCTGAGCTAGAAGGAAGATTTATACGTTCTCTCATGCTCAAGGAACTAGACCTGCCGCCCCTGGAGGAAAGACGCAGGCATCAACGCCTCAGTCTCTTCTACAAGATTGCCGATGGTGTCCTTCCTGTTCTCCCAGCAGTAACGTTCCTCACTTGGGCCACCACAAATCACCGTAGGATTACGCCAACCAGATTTAAAGGGTTGAAAGCAACTAACATCTTGGAAAAACAGGCCATCAACCACTCTTGTGGAGAAAACGGAGCAATATCGTAGCTCCTTCTTCATCAGGACTGCCATGGAGTGGAACCAACTAAGCAAAGCCTAGGCCTTCCCGAATGAACTTTGGGGGCTCTTAACCCAGGGTAAACAGTAGGTCTTTCTCCTTCTATATTTTCTATTAGGTACATGCGCCCTCCTAGTTCTGTCGCGAGGCATCGTCAGAAGTGGCGTCTGCGACGTACTAGACCAGATCAAGTGCAAAACCCTACATGAGTCGAAAGCATGGTTTTGAACAAAATCAAGAGAAACTAGGGGGCTTATGTTTGCCTTTCAGAGCAAACCTCTCCACCCTCCTCACCTTGCCTTCTTGTGTTGTGGCACTTGCAGATGGTACTTTAACTGATTTTATGCACTAACAGTCTTTTAAAATTAATGTAAAGTTTATATGAGCAAACACAAATATACTCAGTAATAGAGTTCTAGAAAATAGTTCACCTGAGCGGGCTCAAACATCCCTCGTGGACATGTGTGCAACAGTATATATTTTGGCTTGGTCAATCTATTTTTATTTCCTGTGTTGCACGATTCCTTGTGTGATACCATTGCACTTTCTCCGCTGCTCATCTAGTTGAAGCATAGATGGACTGAAGCATAGACTCATGGACAGACGGATAATATATAAATAATGACACTAACAACAGCAATTATAGCTAGAGGGCCTATGTTTGCCCTGGAGCAAACATGGGAGGATTCCACCATCCCACCTCCCTTGCCCTGCCTTTTTTTTGCACTAAAAGTCTTGCAAAAATAATGTGGGGTTTACATAAAAACATATCAACATGCTCTGTAATACAGTTCTCGGGAAAAAGAATGTAGCTGACCCGAGTGGGTTCTAAGTTCCCTTGTGTGGGTACGTGGTACACAATCTGTACACTTTGGCTGGGTCGTTCTATTCTTTGTTCCTGTGTGCTACCATTCCTTGGGTGATACCATTGCATCTTCTCTGCGATCTACTGCTGATATGGGGGGCAGCATGGATAGATGGAAAGACAGATGTACAGACGTATAAACAGATGGACCAAACAGAAGCAATTCTCACCAATTCGTTAGGCACTCAACAACAACAATGTTTTTAAAAAGTTGAATTTGTACAAAAGCAATAGGATTCTGCTCTCTATTAGAGAGGCGAATCCTAACTAGAGGGCTTACGTCTGCCTTTGAGAGCAAACATGACAGGATTTTCCCCTCAAACAGCCGTTTGCAAGTTATTCAAAATTTGCCATTTTTGTCCCCACTTTCGGATGGGACATCCGGTTCGAATTTATACCGACAGTGTTGCAATGTTGCTCTTAAATAAATACTGAAAATATGAAAGTATTCCGTGCAGCCGTTTTTTAGTTATTCAAGATTAAAAGTTGGCAACATTGTGCCATGTTGGCCATATCTCGGCCAAATCGTGGCCAGTCGGTTTAATATTGGAAATGTCGCACATTTCAGCGAAATCGGATAAAAAATATAAATTTCCATAAATGAAAATAAGTGAAAATGACAACCCAATTTACATAAATTTGAATAATTTCCAAACTATTTAACATATCATCACCAAACTCCTTTCCGACCTGGGCCAACATAAGGGCTACAATATCTAGTAGTTAGTGTTGTGACGTCACTTCCGGTTGTGGCTATTCCATGAACACAAATTTACCTGCAACTTTTCTGCGAATTTCAGCCAAATCGGACATAAAAAGGGTAAGAAAAAGAAAAAAAAGAAAAAAAAGTAGAATTTCTACAAAAACGATAGGATTCTCCTCTATAAGAGGAGACATTCTGATGAGGGCATTATTCGTCTCTATTTTCTCTACCCAGTTAATTTTGAAATCAAAATTTGAATTTAACGATTTTTTAAATTAATAATTACAAACAAAATCTTTTGATGAAAAGTTAGAAACTGCTCTCTTCAATGCGGAATATCTGCAATGACGTATCTTGAACGTCGACATTCAAATATCTGTAAGATGAAAAATTAGTAAAGGTATTTAGACTCTTTTTCTGCTTATTAATCTTGGCTCAACCTTCTGCGCATCTGAATTAGTTTTTCACACAAACTTCCATTATGACTGATTTTCTCGAAACAATGGGGCAAGGACTAATGACTACTATGTGTATGAAATATACGAGTATATATATGTTTTGTATGAAGCGCATGTACGTGGACATATGCATTATACAGACACAAAAGGAGGACTAACTCAGAACTAAGCACACCTTATTATTTCAAATGGAAAACAAACATTCAAACTGATGCCGCGAAAGAGGGAATCGAGGGATTGATGGATCGATGGAAGATGGGCGGGTGGAGGGACTGACAGAGGGAAGAACAGTTGATGGGTGGGTGATGAAACTTCTTTTGCATTGTTATTGATACCGACAGAGGACGTAGAGGGCGAGGTAGAAGCCGATGTTGAAGGCGGCTGCCAGGAAGCGGTATACCAGCAGCATGGCAGGCAGCCCTGGGAAGGCCATGGCCATCACCACCACGATCTCCAGCATCATACACACCATCAGCATCTTCTTCCTCCCGAACCTGAAACAATAAAGTGAAAGTGAACAACGACGACGACGATGATGACGATTAACAACAACAACAACAGCAACAACAACAAGCACAAGAGCAGCAGTAGGCCTACTGGTCACATCAGTAATGTGCAGCATGTAGACACGGCTGTTTTCTTTGTGATTATGAAAAGACTGAAGTCATCATCATTTTCTAATAGGCGAGGGAAACATTTGAGGCAACAAAAGAAGCTTCATGATTATTGCGAAATATTATGTCACGCAGCCGTCATGGGTTAAATTCTTTCCATCCAATAATAGAGTGACCAGCACGGAAGATTCGTGGAATTGCGTAATGCGAGAGCATACTGTCAGCCTTTTCAACATGAAAAATAAAGAAAAAAGAGGCCTGTATTTTGAGTAGCTTAAGAACGAAAGGTGAACGCGGATAATTATTTGTGTCAAAGACGTGAACGTTACAGGACGCGCCAGATGTTGCAGTTCGTCTTTGCTAAGCAACGATGCTGATGATTACGACAATGAAGGTGATGATGGATGGCCATGTTCTCATATTCGGGGATCTAAAAGAAGAACATCTTCGGTGGCATGTCCTCAGGAGGCTGTCGAACCTGGAGGAGGATACTTTGGCACATGTTGGACAAAACAATGCATGGTCCAGGAAGCTCCAAACGGTCGGTACTGTCTTCCGTGTTCGCTTGCACTCTGTTGGTTGCTCTCCTTGCTACATAACATCTAGTGTTTTATGTATGCACTTAATGTACCTTTGTCGTAAATGTCAGCTTTTGTGCACTCAGAACACAGGCTTTGTAATTATGAAAACCAGTTAGGAGCACTTCGCCTATAAAACACCTTCTACCTGATCAAGATATTAAAGACTCACCACGTCACGTGTCGCATTCCCTCTTATGTCCACCATGATCGGATTGTGAGAATGAAAGCGTGTGTGGATGATGAATGGCATGGGAAAGTTGGGAGACAGAAAGTGTGTGTGTGTGCATGCGCGCGCTGGCATGTGCTTATGCACGTGTGTGGGGATGTGTGTGTGTTTGTGTCTGTGTGTATGTATGTATGTACGTACGTATGTATGTATGTATGTACTGTATGTATGTGTGCATGCGCGTGTAAATGATATGCTATGTTCGTCAGTGTGTGTGCTTGTGTGCGTGCGGGCATGGGTATTGATGTGATTTGATTAAATGTATTTTTTGTAAAGCGCCATGAGCAGCTAGCCTGGAATGTGCGCTATATAAGTTTTCTTTATTATATATTATTTATTATTATGCTAGGAAGATTTCGTAAGATTTCTTATCAACTATAAGAGGGAAAACACGTGAAAACGTGATCTTGACACGTGACGTGGTGGGTCTTTTATCTGATGTTGGCTAGCCTCTACCTGTCGCAGAGGATTCCAGACACAAAGGAACCCACCAACAGTCCCAGCATGTACATCATGTTGACCTTGGCCCTGAACCCTTTGTCCTCACACACCAGGTCGAACTGTAACACAGTTAAAGGGGCACCCTGACGGATCGGTTTTTGCAAGAAACACGTCGAGGTCACCAGAAAGACAGCCTTTTCAAGAATCGGAACACTCACTTTGCTCTGGTTTCCTAGAAATCAAACCATCAAAACGGCGACTCCTCCTTGGTGGAGTTGCCGGAGAGAAAAGCCATTTTGGACGGGGTGGATGGAGGCCACTCGAGTGGTTGAAGCTTTTTCTTTTTTGTAGTGCAGTAAAAAAAAAAAAAAGGATCTATTTCCTTTGTTGTGAGCGAAACTCCTTTTGGTAAACTGTAAATAAAAAGGCTTGTATTGTGGAAATTTCGTGATTTTGTCTAAGCGACTCAGGCAGCCATTGGAAAAGATAAGGCACACACCTTCTCTTTCACTGAAAGAATTTGATTTCCAGCACCTCCGCCAAGGAGGAATCGCCGATTTGACGGTTTGATTTCTAGGAAACCAGAGCAAAGTGAGTGTTGCGATCTCTGTAAAGGGTGTTTTCCTGGTGATCTCGACGTGTTTCTTGCAAAAACGCATCCGTCAGGGTGCCCCTTTAAAGCACATTTAATTCCCATTGTTCTTTATAAATGTTTCAGGGTTTTTTAAAAGAATAATGCCATTGCAAAGAATAGCGTTGTTAGAGGTTATTGTCTAGTATGTGGTGGGCATCAAAGAATAGCGTTGTTAGAGGGTATTGTCTAGTATGTGGTGGGCATCAAAGAATAGCGTTGTTAGAGGGTATTGCCTAGTGTGTGGTGGGCATCAAAG
>CM065690.1:48626731-48629177 GCA_017654935.2 Phymorhynchus buccinoides
AAGAAGAAAAAAAAGAAGAAGAAAATGTCATAAACAACTAATAATCATCATGCACATAAGATACACTACCATCATAAAAAGATAAATCAAATTGTAAGGATAAATGTAAACAAAAACACATTCACCACAACATTCACCATGGTCATCCCGCACGCTAGCATTAAATCATACACATTAAACATACATACCAATTGCGTTATGCACATTACAACATACACAAAACAAAAGTAAGCAAATAATTACGTGCATACGCATAAACTCACCAACACACACACATACACAAGTACGCACACACGCACATCCCACACACAAGCATACACAATACCCACACACACATACCCACAAAATTCGCAGGCAGACACATACACATTCACATGTATGAACGCGCACATACACACACTCACATTCAAACTCACACATGCATACACACAATCACCACTATAACATATTATGAACACTAAACATGCATGGTTAACAGTGGTGACACTCATATTAGGAAGGAAACAAGTGGTGAATGGGTTATCAGGTAACGTATTAAAGAGTTGTCATCAGAAAATCTTTATATCTTTTTTTGAATGACTTGAGAGAGAGAGAGAGAGAGAGAGAGAGAGAGAGAGAGAGAGAGAGAGAGAGAGAGAGAGAGAGAGAGAGAGAGAGAGAGAGAGAGAGAGAGAGAGAGAGTCTTGGCTCAGCGATAACATATTTCGCTCTCAAAAATTAATAAGGAGAGGCAAGGAAACTATTGTTAACGATTCTTCTGCGTGTGGGGGAGGGGAGGGGGGCAAGAACTGCGACAGAAGGGACCGATCAAAGCCTGATAGGAGAGAGAGAGAGAGAGAGAGAGAGAGAGAGAGAGAGAGAGAGAGAGAAGAGAGAGAGGGAGAGAGAGTGAGAGAGAGAGAGAGAGAGAGAGAGCAGTCAAGGAGGTGGTCAGTCTTTATGATCTGGGGCGGGGTGTAGGGGAAAGGGTGATGGGGTGAGGGACATGAAGGAGGGAGCAGAAAAAGGGGGGGGGGGAGGGAGAGAAGCACATCATGATTAAGAAGAAGAAGAAGAAGAAGAAGAAGAAGAAGAAATAGAAAAGCTGGGTAGCCTTGAAGTATCCCTAGTAATAGCAAAAAGCCTTTTGGGTAATAGTAGCACAGTGCGTCTGGTGTCTTTTATAATATACATACTGTATGTATGTCGAAAGATGACATTGCTGAAATGTTATAAAAGGCAGATTAACCCTTTCACCGCCAAAGTCGCATTTTAATAATAATAAATAATAACAGACAATAATAAATGGCTGACAACTAAACCTGCAGAAAAGGAGGATATCAAACATTTTTGGGGAAAAGGAGCAACGAAATGTCACCGCTTCTGGAATACTTATTCTCGTATTTGGGTCAGTGTGTGGATGCCTCGTGCCTCCATACGTGGAGCTGGACTACCCCGCCCCCTCCACGAGTCTCTCCCCGTGGGGATACTGGGGGTGGGAGTGGGGGTGTCTTTCGTAAAAATAGTTCCCCCACCTTCTGGAAGTTCTGGTTCTGTGCTTTTAATCTCCTCTTATCTGCCACTTTCTTTGACTCTGCATTTTCCCTTTGCTTTCTATCATCTACTATCTTTCTGGCTTATTGACTTATTGGCCCATTCTCCTGTCTTTTTTTTTTTATCTTCCAAATATTTTTTTTCATTTGAACTCCTCCGAAATCGGAATGCGTCGGCTGAATGCAGCGGGGAGAGCTGTGAAAACTGAAAACCGGACACATACGTACCTTACTCATTATGGCCTGGGAACGCAGAAGAAGAAGAAGAAGATTCTCGTATTATTCTCCGTTGAAGTGGAGGCAAAACTAAACTTAGCATTCAATATATCTTAAAAGAAAATGACCAAAGTGCAAGCCCGTCAGAAGACAACGAAAGATGAATTCCAACATTACTTTTTCGATAAAACTCGCAGATGTGCCATGCACTTAGCACACGTTAAACCCAAGCAACGAAAAAGTGTCATTTAGTCAATTACCCCCCCCCCCTTCCCTTTCCTTCCTCATCAGTCAAGCAAAAATCACATGCAAAAAAAAGGTAAGTGGGACAATTCGTTAACCTAAAGAAGTTGGCCAACAGATAATGCATCTTCCTTGTCATTTAGCGGACGCCAGACAAGCTATAACGATGACAAAGACAGGGCAACCATGACAGAACGATGACAAGGACAAAAGAGGACAGACGAACAGAGAGAGAGAGAGAAGAGAGAGAGAGAGAGACGAGAGAGGAGAGATGAGAGAGATAGAGAGAGAGAGAGAGACGACGGGAGAGAGAGAGGAGAGAGAGAGAGTACGAAATAGAATACGAATATCAACTTTTTTAAGAGAGAACTGGATAGCTTAGACGCTTTCGTTTACCACACCAGCCCTTAGGCAAACATGACAAGAAAAATAAACAATAAGCACGCAAAAAAAGT
>CM065690.1:48629677-48639677 GCA_017654935.2 Phymorhynchus buccinoides
AAAAACTAAAATTTATGTTACGTTACGTTGTTGCACAAAAGTTGGAGTAGGTCCACCGGATATCCACACTAACCTAGTGTTTTGTCCATAATTTTGAGATTACAATATTGTGGTCTCTGGAAAATTACCAAACAGTCTAGCATATACATGAAAAGAACTCACGTTACATCGTAAATAGGGCCTATAGGAATGTCATTAAAACAACACACCACGTGTAATTCAAAACCTTCTTACCTGAGCTGCCGAGCATGACGGCCAAAATGGTCGCCAGACGAAAATGCCAAAAACACATGACGCGCAGTGGTGCAGTTTCCGGACCAGTTTTTGAAGGCAGAGGCCGACGGAATTAGGCAGCCTGCCAGATCCACCAGCTGGGAAGATGAGTTAGGCGCTGCTTGCACCTATTGGCCCGTTCAGACTGAGGCCGGTCAGTACGTCATGCTGATGCAGACCTGGAGAAGAACCGACATGGTTCAGAACAATTAATGTCATGTCAACTGAGTATGTGTACGGGCCCAATCCGTGTTCATGAATCAAGATGTTTGCCCATGATTGGCTTAGCTGGCTTAGTTCACTGCCAAGTGGCGCCAAGTCAAGTGTGGCTACTCTAATTGATATCCTTTGTAGGGGAGAGAAGAGAGAGAGAGAGAGAGAGTAGAGAGAGAGAGAGAGGAGAGAGGAGTCCATCCTACATATATATCTACTTGATATATACTTGAGTTTATATAACCTTTGTATCCAAATGTCATGCATTGAACATCTTTATCAAAACCAGTTACTGGGAACTTTGAATCTTGATTTGTGTTCTGTAAAGAAAAATATTAAGAAAAAAATTTGGGTTTTTTTTTGCCCTGCTTTTAGTGGTTTCCTCTCGATGGGGGATGGGGCAGATCCCTGCTTGGGACAGCTGTTTCGGACCTTGGGGTCCATCATCAGCCAAGCCCGGGAAGCTGCTACCTATCTGCAGTGGGTCTGTTCACTTATGCAAGACGACCTCTCATGATAGACGATTTTCGGAAGAAGAAAAAACCTAGGGGAGAACACCTTCGTGAAAATTAGAGTTGATTACCTCGACTTACTCGGTCAAATACCATAGCAAGAATCGCGGCAATGGCGTCGAAGCTTGAAACCCACAGGATGCCAGTCAGCGACTTGCAAAAAAATTTTTTTTAGAAAAATGAGGGGTGACCAGTACGCTACAACTATAGAACTTGCAATCTGTGATGTAAAAATATAAATTACATACATTTTTGAATGACGCAGTGTGTTCTAAGTGCTGTTTGTCTAATCAAACATACGAGGCGAGAGCTGGGGATGTACCTAATGGTAGAGTTGCTTCCCCTTTGTTTGACCGATTGAATTATGCAAGTTCACTCCGATCACACACACCATGAAATTACTCCCCAAAATTATTTCCGAACAATGCGTATTGAGAGGGTTTCATCTTTGCATTTAAAGTAAAACGCCCTCAAAAACCAAAGCAGCACTTGATTAAAATAGAAATATGAACCCTCTCTATCATGAGAGGTTTGTCTTGGCTAAGTAAATAAACCCACTGCAGATTGGTATCAGCAATTCGACTTGTATGATGATGAACCCGAAGTTCCGAAACAGCTGTCCCAAGCAAGGCACTGCCCCCTCCCGCATTGGGGAGGAAAAACTAGCAGCGGCACTATCTAGATATGAACAAATTTCAGTGTATTTCCGGCACCGTTCCACCTAGCCTATTAGACTAAGAACTAAGGGCATGTTTAAATGCAATGACAGTAGAATTGATGAAAACTTTTTTTGTCTCTATTTCTTTTGGATGTAAACATGAAAAATAGAAAAAATAAGCGACACAACCAGAAAGGGCCAGCAACTGAAAAAAATATTCAAAAGGATATAAAATAGATATGAACAAATTTCAGGGTACTGCCGGCACCGTTCCGCCAGCCTACAGGACTCAAAAGTTAGAGCATTTGAAATGCAATGATAGTAAAAATGATTGAAACGTTTTTGCCCCTATGACTTTGGATCCGAACATCAAAACCCAAACCACTGAAATTAATGTGGTGTTTGATCTGTGTTCTAAAATACCCATAAAGAGTGCTGGTTTAGTTTTTCTTTCTTGGAAAAGGGAGGCAATGGCAGAACCCAGCCGAGGACAGCTGTTTTTAATACTAGTGAATCTCATCATCTCGGCAACTGGATGGGGTCATGTCGCTTATTTTTCATATTTGTTTTAAAATTTTAGAACATTGTTATGTTCATCACTCGGTACTTAAGATTTTTATCATTTCTATTTTACTTGAGTGCTGCTTTGTTTTTGGAGCCTTTTACCAATATACATGAAGAAACCTTCCCTCTGTGGAACAATCTTCTTGTTGAGGTGAGAGAGCTCCACTTTGGTAGACTAAGACCCCATCCATTGCCGAACTGATGAGACCCCCAAGGGTCAAAACAGCTGTCCTCGGCTGGGTTCTGCCATTGCCTCCCTATCAAGGAGGAAAAACTAAACTAACTCTCTTTAGCAATATAGATCAAACATACTGGCTTTGGTTTTAATGTTCGCATCCAAAGACATACGGACAAAAAAGCTTTTAATCACAATCTTTTCTGTAAGTTTTCTATCATTCGATTTTTTTTAGGGAATTAACCTTACAACAGATGACATCAATTGTAGTCTGCAATATGCTATGTTGTTTATAGACATACAAACGTGCCTTTGTGCAGGCAACAAAAACGACAGGATTAGAGACGCATGTTTACAACACTCACACACAAGAACAAAAGATCAAAGCAGGATTCCAGATTTTCTAGTTTACCAGTTGAAGAAGATGATGCCCGTTCTGGCGATGAGGTTAGGGTACTTGAACAGCTTCAGGGGACTTTCCGGTGACACGTTTTGTTCCTCTTGTGTCTCTGCCCTTTCCTTTTTTGGTGCGTCATCTGCCATCGTCTTTCTTATGGTGCTCATTTCCAAGTTGGATTGATTGTCCCCCTTAGAAAACGGATCTCCACTGCTGCTTGACCTTGTGCCTTGGCATGCATCTGAGCTGTTTCCTTCTGCTTGTGCTGTGGGGTCCTGGGGAGGATTCATGGTTATTGAATCCTTATTAGATATAGCGTCAACAGTTATGGTCATTTTGTTGACCTTCATGACCTTGGAGATGACCTTTCCGGCTTCTTGTACGCGACCTTTGGTTAGCAGCCATCGTGGAGACTCGTCAATCAGCCTGAAAAAAGCGAGAAAGTGACAAAGGAGAGAAAAAAAGAAGGAAAGAAGGAAAGGCTTAAGTATAGTTAACACACAGTCTTAGCTACAGAATTGTTTGTTATTTTTGTTGTTGCCATAATGAATTCTATATTACTACTAGGTGTGTACACAATAGAAACAAGCACGCACATTCATGTACAACCCCTCCTCTTCCCCTACACACACACACACACAAACACGCACGCGCACGCGCGCACGCACGCACGCACACGCACACGCACACGCACACGCACACACACACTTGTCGTTGGACACAGACTAACATACGTAGAAAGGGCAACAGGCGTGACATCCTACCACCAGTAGCTGATGAGAACGACAAAGGGAGCCCCGTTGAGGATCTGCAGCCACCTCCAGTCCCTGATGACATAGGAGAGGCCAGCGTTGAGCAACGGACCGAACGCTCCTTGAGCCGGCATCAGCGTCGATGCCAATGTCCTGTGGGATGTGCCCATGAACTCCAAACCTGCACGCATAATAAAGTTTTTGCACAAAATGGACCTCTACAGTGTCAGAGGCCCGGTCTACACATGGCGGAGCACATTCCTGAGAGGGAGGAAGATGAGGGTAGTACTGGACGGCGAGGCATCCGAAGAAGCAGCAGTCGAGTCCGGCGTACCCCAAGGCACTGTATTAGGTCCATTACTTTTGCTTTGCCACATCAGTGATTCGCCGGACTCTGTGAGCTCAACAGTACGGCTCTTCGCTGACGACTGCTTGTTGTACCAGGAAATTCGCAGCTTCCAAGACCACCTGACCCTGCAGGCAGATCTAAGACACCTGGAAGACTGGGCTATGAAGTGGGGCATGCGTTGCAATGCATCAAAGAGCAACGCACTCTCCACCAAAAGCATGTCGTCCTACATCTATAGTATGGGAGGAGTCATATTGAAACAAGTTCATGAGACCCCAGAATCTCAGATTACAGGTCGCAAGTGATTTAAAATGGTCTCCAACATATGCCGCAAAGCTGGATCGATCCTAGGATTCCTCTGCCGGAACCTCAGGAACTGTTCTAGAAATTGCAGACGCCTGGCGTACACAGTATTGGTCAGATCCAAATTAGAATACAGCGCGACAGTGTGGGACCCGTACCAGAGACAGGTAATTGAGAAGCTCGAGAGAGTGCAACGCCAAGCAGCACGCTTCATTACCGGGGACTACAGGTCAGGGAAACCCGGATGGGTAAGTGGCATGCTAGAGAACGTATAAATCTTCCTTCTAGCTCAGACTTTTTAAAACCCCATTTTAGTTGCAAAAACACTTGTTTCCTGAATTTACCTACACACTTAACTACATTAACTATATTTACTCTATTTTCTTACTTTAGAACCCCCATTTAAACAATCTTCCTACGTCTGGGTTTACAGGTCTTTAAACCGTGCCAGTGACCCTTTTGTTAGACGTTTCATAATGAAAGATTATTTGGAGGTTAAAGTAAGTAGAGTATCTCTTTTTCTCACTTTATAATCCCCATTTAAACAATCTTCTGACGACTGTGGGTTTACAAGTTTTTAAACCGTGCCAGTGACCCTATTTACAGACGTACGAAACGAAATAGAAGATTATTTGGAGGCTAAAAGTGAGTAGAGATTGCGTTAATGTTAGTTAAGATAAGGGAAGGAAACAAACACCTAATCATCTTTACTAAACACAGTATTATATAACTAACAAATCTTGCAAAATATCTATGATGGTTTACTTGTTATTTATTTGATCAAAACAATAATAATTTAACTTATTTAGTTAGTTCTTTATTTTAAAAGTTTTAATCAAATAGTACAACAACTAAACAATAATGTCTTTATTCAGTTTCCACAATAGTTTATAAAACAACCCGCTTTTTAAATTAAAAAACATTAGGTGTAATTTGAACAAAAGGACTGAGTTATATCCCCTGTTTAATTTGCCTAATATAGATGGCTACTTAATCGGGAATTCCCTGTTATGTAGGTAGTGATGACTCAATCGGGATTTCCCCATTCTATGGTGATGGTTTTTTGGGTGTTTTTTTGTCCACTAAAAGTAGTGGTTTTTCCTCCTAATTGACAGGATAAAGGAAAGTCTGATTTTTTGCTCTTTTTTTACCCCTTAAAGTAGTGTTTTTGTATCTAAAATGGGGTTTAAAAAAGTCTGATTTTTTTTTGCTTTTTTTCACCCTTAAAGTAGTGTTTTTTGTATCTAAAATGGGGTTTAAAAAAGTCTGAGCTAGAAGGAAGATTTATACGTTCTCTCATGCTCAAGGAACTAGACCTGCCGCCCCTGGAGGAAAGACGCAGGCATCAACGCCTCAGTCTCTTCTACAAGATTGCCGATGGTGTCCTTCCTGTTCTCCCAGCAGTAACGTTCCTCACTTGGGCCACCACAAATCACCGTAGGATTACGCCAACCAGATTTAAAGGGTTGAAAGCAACTAACATCTTGGAAAAACAGGCCATCAACCACTCTTGTGGAGAAAACGGAGCAATATCGTAGCTCCTTCTTCATCAGGACTGCCATGGAGTGGAACCAACTAAGCAAAGCCTAGGCCTTCCCGAATGAACTTTGGGGGCTCTTAACCCAGGGTAAACAGTAGGTCTTTCTCCTTCTATATTTTCTATTAGGTACATGCGCCCTCCTAGTTCCGTCGCGATTTATCGTCAGAAGTGGCGTCTGCGACGTACTAGACCAGATCAAGTGCAAAACCCTACATGAGTCGAAAGCATGGTTTTGAACAAAATCAAGAGAAACTAGGGGGCTTATGTTTGCCTTTCAGAGCAAACCTCTCCACCCTCCTTACCCTGCCTTCTTGTGTTGTGGCACTTGCAGATGGTACTTTAACTGATTTTATGCACTAACAGTCTTTTAAAATTAATGTAAAGTTTATATGAGCAAACACAAATATACTCAGTAATAGAGTTCTAGAAAATAGTTCACCTGAGCGGGCTCAAACATCCCTCGTGGACATGTGTGCAACAGTATATATTTTGGCTTGGTCAATCTATTTTTATTTCCTGTGTTGCACGATTCCTTGTGTGATACCATTGCACTTTCTCCGCTGCTCATCTAGTTGAAGCATAGATGGACTGAAGCATAGACTCATGGACAGACGGATAATATATAAATAATGACACTAACAACAGCAATTATAGCTAGAGGGCCTATGTTTGCCCTGGAGCAAACATGGGAGGATTCCACCATCCCACCTCCCTTGCCCTGCCTTTTTTTTGCACTAAAAGTCTTGCAAAAATAATGTGGGGTTTACATAAAAACATATCAACATGCTCTGTAATACAGTTCTCGGGAAAAAGAATGTAGCTGACCCGAGTGGGTTCTAAGTTCCCTTGTGTGGGTACGTGGTACACAATCTGTACACTTTGGCTGGGTCGTTCTATTCTTTGTTCCTGTGTGCTACCATTCCTTGGGTGATACCATTGCATCTTCTCTGCGATCTACTGCTGATATGGGGGGCAGCATGGATAGATGGAAAGACAGATGTACAGACGTATAAACAGATGGACCAAACAGAAGCAATTCTCACCAATTCGTTAGGCACTCAACAACAACAATGTTTTTAAAAAGTTGAATTTGTACAAAAGCAATAGGATTCTGCTCTCTATTAGAGAGGCGAATCCTAACTAGAGGGCTTACGTCTGCCTTTGAGAGCAAACATGACAGGATTTTCCCCTCAAACAGCCGTTTGCAAGTTATTCAAAATTTGCCATTTTTGTCCCCACTTTCGGATGGGACATCCGGTTCGAATTTATACCGACAGTGTTGCAATGTTGCTCTTAAATAAATACTGAAAATATGAAAGTATTCCGTGCAGCCGTTTTTTAGTTATTCAAGATTAAAAGTTGGCAACATTGTGCCATGTTGGCCATATCTCGGCCAAATCGTGGCCAGTCGGTTTAATATTGGAAATGTCGCACATTTCAGCGAAATCGGATAAAAAATATAAATTTCCATAAATGAAAATAAGTGAAAATGACAACCCAATTTACATAAATTTTAATAATTTCCAAACTATTTAACATATCACCAAACTCCTTTCCGACCTGGGCCAAGTAAGGGCTACAATATCCAGTAGTTAGTGTTGTGACGTCACTTCCGGTTTTGGCTATTCCATGAACACAAATTTACCTGCAACTTTTCTGCGAATTTCAGCCAAATCGGACATAAAAAGGGTAAGAAAAAGAAAAAAAAGAAAAAAAAGTAGAATTTCTACAAAAACGATAGGATTCTCCTCTATAAGAGGAGACATTCTGATGAGGGCATTATTCGTCTCTATTTTCTCTACCCAGTTAATTTTGAAATCAAAATTTGAATTTAACGATTTTTTAAATTAATAATTACAAACAAAATCTTTTGATGAAAAGTTAGAAACTGCTCTCTTCAATGCGGAATATCTGCAATGACGTATCTTGAACGTCGACATTCAAATATCTGTAAGATGAAAAATTAGTAAAGGTATTTAGACTCTTTTTCTGCTTATTAATCTTGGCTCAACCTTCTGCGCATCTGAATTAGTTTTTCACACAAACTTCCATTATGACTGATTTTCTCGAAACAATGGGGCAAGGACTAATGACTACTATGTGTATGAAATATACGAGTATATATATGTTTTGTATGAAGCGCATGTACGTGGACATATGCATTATACAGACACAAAAGGAGGACTAACTCAGAACTAAGCACACCTTATTATTTCAAATGGAAAACAAACATTCAAACTGATGCCGCGAAAGAGGGAATCGAGGGATTGATGGATCGATGGAAGATGGGCGGGTGGAGGGACTGACAGAGGGAAGAACAGTTGATGGGTGGGTGATGAAACTTCTTTTGCATTGTTATTGATACCGACAGAGGACGTAGAGGGCGAGGTAGAAGCCGATGTTGAAGGCGGCTGCCAGGAAGCGGTATACCAGCAGCATGGCAGGCAGCCCTGGGAAGGCCATGGCCATCACCACCACGATCTCCAGCATCATACACACCATCAGCATCTTCTTCCTCCCGAACCTGAAACAATAAAGTGAAAGTGAACAACGACGACGACGATGATGACGATTAACAACAACAACAACAGCAACAACAACAAGCACAAGAGCAGCAGTAGGCCTACTGGTCACATCAGTAATGTGCAGCATGTAGACACGGCTGTTTTCTTTGTGATTATGAAAAGACTGAAGTCATCATCATTTTCTAATAGGCGAGGGAAACATTTGAGGCAACAAAAGAAGCTTCATGATTATTGCGAAATATTATGTCACGCAGCCGTCATGGGTTAAATTCTTTCCATCCAATAATAGAGTGACCAGCACGGAGGAGCCGTGGAATTGCGTAATGCGAGAGCATACTGTCAGCCTTTTCAACATGAAAAATAAAGAAAAAAGAGGCCTGTATTTTGACTAGCTTAAGAACGAAAGGTGAACGCGGATAATTATTTGTGTCAAAGACGTGAACGTTACAGGACGCGCCAGATGTTGCAGTTCGTCTTTGCTAAGCAACGATGCTGATGATTACGACAATGAAGGTGATGATGGATGGCCATTTTCTCATATTCGAGGATCTAAAAGAAGAACATCTCCAGTGGCATGTCCTCAGGAGGCTGTCGAACCTGGAGGAGCATACTTTGGCACATGTTGGACAAAACAATGCATGGTCCAGGAAGCTCCAAACGGTCGGTACTTTCTTCCGTGTTCGCTTGCACTCTGTTGGTTGCTCTCCTTGCTACATAACATCTAGTGTTTTATGTATGCACTTAATGTACCTTTGTCGTAAATGTCAGCTTTTGTGCACTCAGAACACAGGCTTTGTAATTATGAAAACCAGTTAGGAGCACTTCGCCTATAAAACACCTTCTACCTGATCAAGATATTAAAGACTCACCACGTCACGTGTCACATTCCCTCTTATGTCCACCATGATCGGATTGTGAGAATGAAAGCGTGTGTGGATGATGAATGGCATGGGAAAGTTGGGAGACAGAAAGTGTGTGTGTGTGCATGCGCGCGCTGGCATGTGCTTATGCACGTGTGTGGGGATGTGTGTGTGTTTGTGTCTGTGTGTATGTATGTATGTGTACGTACGTATGTATGTATGTATGTACTGTATGTATGTGTGCATGCGCGTGTAAATGATATGCTATGTTCGTCAGGGTGTGTGCTTGTGTGCGTGCGGGCATGGGTATTGATGTGATTTGATTAAATGTATTTTTTATAAAGCGCCATGAGCAGCTAGCCTGGAATGTGCGCTATATAAGTTTTCTTCATTATTATTATTATTATTATTATTATTATTATGCTAGGAAGATTTCGTAAGATTTCGTATCAACTATAAGAGGGAAAACACGTGAAAACCGTGATCTTGACACGTGACGTGGTGGGTCTTTTATCTGATGTTGGCTAGCCTCTACCTGTCGCAGAGGATTCCAGACACCAAGGAACCCACCAACAGTCCCAGCATGTACATCATGTTGACCTTGGCCCTGAACCCTTTGTCCTCACACACCAGGTCGAACTGTAACACAGTTAAAGGGGCACCCTGACGGATCGGTTTTTGCAAGAAACACGTCGAGGTCACCAGAAAGACAGCCTTTTCAAGAATCGGAACACTCACTTTGCTCTGGTTTCCTAGAAATCAAACCATCAAAACGGCGACTCCTCATTGGTGGAGTTGCCGGAGAGAAAAGCCATTTTGGGCGGGGTGGATGGAGGCCACTCGAGTGGTTGAAGCTTTTTCTTTTTTGTAGTGCAGTAA
>CM065690.1:48647177-48649677 GCA_017654935.2 Phymorhynchus buccinoides
AGTAAGTGAAGGTTTTGACACATGTTGCAGTTGTGGAATAATAACAAAAAAGGGTAGGCGCTGCGCTTACGGCGACGCGCTCTCCTGGGGAGAGCAGCCCGAATTCATCAGAGGTAAGTCTCTGTGACTAGAATATGCCAAATACCAAGACCAGAAGTTGTAAAAGCAGCAGTGACAACGGTCGTAGTAGCATCATCACCACCACCACCACCACCACCCTCAGCAATAGTACTACTACTACAACAACTACTTCTACTACTACTAGTAGTAGTAGTCAATATTTTGCTTTCTGACTATTTTATAGATAAACTGGAAACAGAAGTTTTAAGCTCAAACCCACGAAAACATTAAACACACTTATACCTCTTCACAAATCAGAGAAGGACGTGAAACAAATAATGTACCGTTTGACCACAATGTACTTGCAAAGTGGAGTCAGATTGCTGCTGTGTGAATTGGACAGGTGTGGACAGATTCCCCCTATGCACACAACAGTTAACAAATCAGGACTGAGTAAAGACTAGGTCACTGTGTTATTGCAAAGTCATTGCTTTTAGGGCCACGATCCACGATCAGTCATCTAGCATGGGTCGTCGCCTAACATTCATGCTTCGCGTCTTGCAGGAGTCTGGTGAACTTGTCCAAGAGTCTGAACAATAAAAGTTAAAGACCCCCCATGTCACGTGCCACATTCCCTCTTATACTTGGAAGACTTCTTAAGATTTCTTACCCGGGAAAACACGTGAAAACCATGATTTTGACACGTGACGTGGTGTTTTTTTAATGGTTTATGGCCTAAGGTGTTAGCCAGCCTAAGCCGTTGCCCGCCTCCTACGACGAGGACGTACGGTTGGACTTTAGGAGGCTCTCAACATTCATATGCGTCTCATCTCCTGTCACAGGCAGACAATGTGCAATGATAGCATCTTTCCTGTGAAAGGTATTAGGTATTCTGTACTTCATAGTCACAGGGGCGTCTCTGTGAAATTCGGGTTGCTCCCACCTGGAGAGCGCGTCCGTCGCAGCCAGAGGCGCGCCACCCAATTGTTGTTTTTGCATGCGATTTTTTTGTAACTAATGAGAAGGAAAGGGATGGGGGTACATTTTGACCAAATGACAACTTTTTTGTTGCCACTGGGTTTAACGTGTGCAACGTGCATGGGCACACGGGACCTCGGTTTATCGTCACATCAGAAAGACTCCACGTTCAGACCGAAAGGCCTAGTGTAAATTGAGGAAAAATCCCCTGTATCGGGCCAGGTTCGAACTCGGGTTTACTTGACACGAGGCGAACGCGATGCCTCTGTGCCACTCTATACCGTGATCTAAAATTAGGAGACCATTGGCGCTGCCCCTGGTGCTGCAGCCTAAGGGATGATCTTCCCATTATACCTCCCTCGGCTGTGCGGAAGTCCTTTTGTCCCAGAGAGTGGAACCGGTGCCATGGGGCAAGACATTTCCATTATAAACAAATGTCGGTCCAGCCCTCCAGGATAGTCAAACTTTTGTCGACCCTGACAGACTGGCCTATAGTCGTACAATAGTGATGATGAACAGAGACGTGCAAGCCACGTGTCTTGAAGTCTTCTTCTTCTTCTTCTTCGTTCACTCAGTTTCCTGTCATAGGAGCGCAGATGCGTCATGCTGCCGGTATGCGCCTAACTAGCAAAATAGTTAGGCCCAGCATGTCCGACTTGGGCTGAAGAAATCGTTGTAAGAATTTATAGGAAAAAAAGGGCAGGAAGAGAATGGACCGGTAAGGCAGAAATATAGTAGATGACAGTAAGCAAAGGGAAAAGGCAGAGTCAAAGAGAGTGTTGGATTAGAGGAAGTTGCAAGCACAGAACTTCCAGAAGGTGGGGGAACTATTTGTACAAAAGACCCCCCGGTATCCCCATGGGGGGGGGGGGGGGGGGGGGTCTTGAAGTTAATGCATCAGTTGGATAATGGGCCATAATTATATCTGAAACTTAAGCAGTCGTAAAATCAGCACACATTACTCACTGATCAGTTCGGATATTATATTCAATATCTGTATTGTTACAAATTCGGGATTTTATTTGTGTTGCACTGCCTCCGGGCATTGCCTCCAGGATCGTTCCCACCATCTTTATATTATCTACTAATGTCCCATATGTATCTGTTCCAGACAGGAGGACGTTAAACATATTTTCATTCCGTAAGATGAACATCTGTTCGAGATAGTGCTGTCGTACTGTGGAGTGTTCCCAGAGTGTACTCTGGCAAAGAAAGGAAAAAAGTTTAAAAAATAAATTTAAAAAATACATTGGCCTAGATCATATCCGCAAGTATGTCAACATTGATAATCTGTTCGAATTTCAAAATCCTGCAGTGTTTGTTTGATTTTTAACCAGCTCTAGTTAACCCTTTCACCGCCAGCCATATTTCAGCCAAAGTTATCCATTTAGTTTACCTGGGTAGAGAACAAAATCCATCTGCAGTATTGGGGATTCTTCTGTGACATATATAAAATAAGGCA
>CM065690.1:48657177-48659677 GCA_017654935.2 Phymorhynchus buccinoides
TTGGTGTCAAGGTCAAGGTCATGACCTTGACGTATGACTTTGTGAAAACAATTATTTAGCTATATCTCAAGCACCAGGACATAGGATATTGAAATGGTGAAGGTGGATGCTTATGCTCCTTACGAATACCAAGGTTGATCGCTGACCCTCCGCGGGTGATTCTCGAATGCTACATACGATAACTTTTCAATCTAGGTTTTCGTAGGTTTGAGCTTAAAACTTCTGTTTCCAGTTTATCTATAATATAGTCAGAAAGCAAAATATTGACTACTACTACTAGTAGTTGCTGGTGATGGTGGCGGTGGTGGTCGTGATGGTGGTGATGATGCTACTACGACCGTTGTTGCTGCTGCGTCGAGACTTACCGCTGTGAAATTCGGGTTGCTCTCTCCAGGAGAGCGCGTCGCCGTGAGTGCAGCGCCTACCCTTTTTGTTACTATTCCACTACTATTCCACAACTGCTAAATGTGTCAAAACCTTCACTTACTGATGATGCTACCATTGCTGCCTGCTGTTGCTGCTTCTTCGCCAAACAGCCATTGTCTTTCATCAATGTTTAACGTTGAATTTTCGCTTGCAGACCTGTACAAACCAGCACCATGAGCCAATCGTCACAGAGTTCTAGAGGAGCACCACAAAACAGCAACAATCCTAAAGAATCAGGCTGCGGCTCAGCGGAACAGCAACAGCATCCAGAAATGACGCCAGCTCCCCGGGAGCAGATGCTCTCTGTGCTCAACAAGTTCGGTCTGTATCAAAAACGATTGCTGCTGATGGCCGTTTTCCCGTTCATCATGTCTGGTTACACCTCCATGTCCGTCATCGTCGCCCTGGATTCACCTAAACACAGGTAACAAGAAGAATTCGCATCGCAATGATTTTGAATTATTAAAACAAAACACTCACAAATCACTCCAGCCGTATACACAAACAAAATAGACATATACACAAAAGGAGAAATGAAAGAAGATTACAGGTTTTTACTTTAGGTTTAGACATAGGGAAGCAGTAGATTAGCTATCCACTTCAAACCACTACAAATGCATAGTAAGAGGCAAAAGTGTGGTTTAAGGGAGCGAAGTGAGCTTAGAAGTCACGAAAGTGTGGTGTGCACACATATTTACTTCCCTTGACCCACATTCATCACATTGACAGCTTTATATTAATTCCGGCCATATATGGGTTGAAGGACTTAAATGAGTTAAGTTGGTTGGTTGGTTGGCTGGGACGGTATTCACGTTGAGATAGCATGAGACTTAGCATGATGCTAACTTAGAAGCTCTTCCAATGTCCTATAGGATTTAATAGGACTTTTGGAAGAGCTTCTAAGTTAGCATCATGCTAAGTCTCATGCTATCTCGACATGAATACCGTCCCTGGTTTAGTTCTTCTTAACATACTTTTAAAATTATGCATGTTAAAGATGAGTATGTAAAGTAGGTGTAGGTTTGATTTTGTCAAGTAAATGTATTTACTTTTGAATATGTGCATGTTAAAGGCAATATTATGTGAAGTAGGATTACGTCTGATTTTGTCGTGTGTATGCTTTTACCTCTTTCTCTCTGTGTCTCTGTAAAGACAAGTATGTAATGTAAGAATAGGTTTGGTCTTGCCATGTGTTTGCATTTACATTTACATGTGTGCATGTAAAAGATGAGTATGTAAAGTAGGATAAAGTTTGATTCTGTTGTGTGTATTTGTTCACTTCTAAATAATATGTGCATTATAAAGACGAGTATGTAAAGTAAGATCAGGATTTATTTTGTCATGTGTTTACTTCTCAGTTTGTGCATGATAAATATGAGTATGTAGAGTAGGATTATGTTTGATTTTGCCATGTGTATATGCTTACTTCTAAATATGTGCATGTTAAAAATGAATATACCGATCTCCAAGAGAGCCAAAGAAGGCTGCCAAGCGTGGGATATAAAATCATAACTTGACATATCATTTGCGTATATTAACCCATAGGTTTAGTGTAAACGCACGTGAGAAAAAGGTGTAAGAATACACCGTTGCTATTAGAAACTTGACGTCACAGTTATTTATCTTCACATAGCATTATTACATTACCGTCTTGTCAACGGGAGCTGTACCTACCAAGGCTGGACCCAGAATTTGACAAGCTGTGCAGTACTACCCTTAGGATTCATTCAGCGCTGACGACAAAATGTAAAGCTGGTACACAACGAAGCCGCTCTGAAGAAGATTCATGGTTCGACTGAATCAACAGTGACAGCTGTCACAGATCTACACAAACTATTCTGTGCGTGCCACTTGGAACGTCTAGCCGTGGATCTAGGCCTAGGCTACTCAACTCCATGACCAGCCATGTGCGTCGATATTAGCAAGACGATTCAGTCCGGAAATAAAAATGAGCCGACTGTGCGAAGAGCTACCGCACCTCCGTTTTTAAAAAAAGGATGTTTTCAGGGCCTGTGATTGACGTTCTTGTCAAAGCTGACTCCCCTCTTTTTCACAGTGTGTTGAAATTGACTCG
>CM065690.1:48667177-48707177 GCA_017654935.2 Phymorhynchus buccinoides
GTAATGTGACCAGTAGGACTACTGCTGCTCTTGTGCTTGTCGTTGTTGTTGTTGTTGTTGTTGATCGTCATCATCATCGTCGTCGTTGTTCACTTTCACTTCATTGTTTCAGATTCGGGAGGAAGAAGGTGCTGATGGTGTGTATGATGCTGGAGATCGTGATGGTGATGGCCATGGCCTTTCCAGGGCTGCCTGCCATGCTGCTGGTATACCGCTTCCTGGCAGCCGCCTTCAACATCGGCGTCTACATGACCATCTACATCCTCTGTCGGTATCAATAACAATGCAAAAGAAGTTTCATCACCCACCCATCAACTGTTCCTTCATCTGTCAGTCCATCCACTCACCCATCAACTGTTCCTTCATCTGTCAGTCCATCCACTCACCCATCAACTGTTCCTCCCTCTGTCAGTCCATCCACCCGCATATCTTCCATCGATCCATCAATCCCTTGATTCCCTCTTTCGCGGCATCTGTTTGAATGTTTGTTTCCTATTTGAAATAATAAAGGTGTTCTTAGTTCCGAGTTAGTTCTCCTTCAGCATCTGTATTATGAATATGTCCACGTATATTTCATACACATAGTAGTCATTATTCCTTGCCCATTGTTTCGAGATAATCAATAATAATGGAAGTGTGTGTGAAAAACTAATTCAGATGTGCAGAAGGTTGAGCCATGATTAATAAGCAGAAAAAGAGTCTAAATACCTTTACTAATTTTTCATCTTACAGATATTTGAATGTCGACGTTCAAGATACGTCATTGCAGATATTCCACATTGAAGAGAGCAGTTTCTAACTTTTCATCAAAAGATTTTGCTTGTAATTATTAATTTTAAAAATCGTTTAATTCAAATTTTGTTTTCAAAATTTACTGGGTAGAGGAAATAGAGACGAATAATGCCCTCATCAGAATGTTGGTATTTTTGACTATTTAGGATTCACCTCTTATAGAGGAGAATCCTATTGTTTTTGTAGAAATTCTACTTTTTTTTTTTTTTTTTTTTTCTTACCCTTTTTATGTCCGATTTGGCTGACATTTTCAGAAAAGTTGCAGGTAAATTTGTGTTCATGGAATAACCACAACCGGAAGTGACGTCACAACAGTAACTACTAGATATTGTAGCCCTTATGTTGGCCCAGGTCGGAAAGGAGTTTGGTGATGATATGTTAAATAGTTTTCAAATTATTCAAATTTATGTAAGTTGGGTTGTGTCATTTTCACTTATTTCCATTTATGGATTTTTTAAAATCCGATTTCGCTGAAATGTGCGACATTTCCAATATAAATCGTTTGGCCACGATTTGGCCGAGATATGGCCAACATGGCACAATGTTGCCAAATGTTAATCTTGAATAACTCAAAAACGACTACACGGAATACTTTCATATTTTCAGTATTTATTTAAGAGCAACATTGCAACACTTTCAGTATAAATTCGAACCGGATGTCCCATCCGAAAGTGGGGACAAAAATGGCAAATTTTGGCCAAATTTCAATTTTGAATAACTTGCAAACGGCTGTTTGAGGGGTTAATCCTGTCATGTTTGCTCTCAAAGGCAGACGTAAGCCCTCTAGTTAGGATTCGCCTCTCTAATAGAGAGCAGAATCATATTGCTTTTGTACAAATTCTACTTTTAAAAAATAATTGTTGTTGGGTGCCTAACGAATTGGTGAGAATTGCTTCTGTTTGGTCCATCTGTTTATACGTCTGTCCATCTGTCCCTCCATCTATCCATGCTGCCCCCCATATGACCAGTAGATCGCAGAGAAGATACAATGGTATCACCCAAGGAATGGTAGCACCCAGGAACAAAGAATAGAACGACCCAGCCAAAGTGTACAGATTGTGTACCACGTACAAGGGAACTTAGAACCCATTCGGGCCAGCTACATTCTTTTCCCCGAGAACCGTATTACAGAGCATGTTGATATGTTTATATGTAAGCCCCAAATTATTTTTGCAAGACTTTTAGTGCAAAAAAAGGCAGGGCAAGGGAGGTGGAGTGGTGGAATCCTCCCATGTTTGCTCCCCCAGGGCAAACATAGGCCCTATAATTAGGATTCTCCCCTTTAGGGAGAATACTATTGCATTCTTTTTTTTCTTTTTCTTCCCATTTTTTTGTCCGATTTGGCTGACATTTTTAGAAAAGTTGCAAGACCATATGGGTATGTGAAATATTAAATGATTTCGCTGAATTTTCGGCAAGATATGCGAAATCGGCAAAATTTTAATTTTGAATATCTCAAAAACGGCTGAACGGATTTTGTTCACATTTTCAGAACTGACTACAAAATAGATTTGCAACACTTCCGGTATAAAATCCAACCGGAAGTACGAACCGGAAGTGCCCACACTATGGTCAGGCAGCTTTTATTTGGTTCACGGAATAGCCAAAACCGGAAGTGACGTCACAAAACTAACTATTGGATAGTGTAGCCCTTATGTTGGCCCAGGTCTGAAAGGAGTTTATTGAAGATATTTTAAATAGTTTGGAAGTTATTCAAATATATGTAAATTTGGTTGAGTTACTTTCACCATTGTTTTAATTTTTCAACCGATTTCGCTTAAATTTACAGGAAATGTGACGCACACTATGCTCATGTTCAATGCCCAATATTATGCCGATTGGCCAAAGATTGGTCGAAATATGGGCTAAAAATGACCAAATTCTGCCAATATTCAATCTTGAATAACTCGAAAACGGCTTCGCGGAATGCATTCATATTTTGACTGTTTATTAAGGAGTATCTTTGCAACACTTCCGATATGACACTGAGCCAAAAGTGCCCTCTGGAAGTGGGGACAAACATTTTCAAATGTATTTACTCAAAATCCCTTCCACCTAATGCATAGAATGCTATTTAGAGTATGCATGTCATAGCAGTGTTACAATGACGCAAAGTGACACTGACGTCATTGGTGTCTTGAGGTAAACTGTGACGTATGTAGCTTATAAAATTGCGGTAGGCCACAACAATATCGCCAGAGAGAGAGAGAGAGAGAGAGAGAGAGAGAGAGAGAGAGAGAGAGAGAGAGAGAGAGAGAGAGAGAAGAAAACCAAGTAGGTCTGGCTTACGTTAGATTTTTGACTTTCACACTGACCTCACGATTATTGCACAATTCGCGTAAGACATCAGAGAATAGAATGACGAAAGAAAGAAGCTGAGGTACTTGACTAAAGATAATGAAAAGATGGTTGATGAAAAGGAAGAATCCTGCCATGTTTGTCTTACAGACAAATATAAGCCATCTAGTTATAATTGCTGTTGCTAGTGTCACTATTTATATAACATCCATCTGTCCATGAGTCTATGCTTCAGTCCATCTATGCTTCCCCCAGATGAGCAGCAGTGGAGAAAATGCAATGGTATCACACAAGGAATTGTGTGACACTGGAAATAAAAATAGATTGACCAAGCCAAAATATATACTGTTGCACGCATGTCCACGAGGGATGTTTGAGCCCGCTCAGGTGAACTATTTTCTAGAACTGTATTACTGTGCAAATTTATGTTTGTTCATATAAACTTTACATTAATTTTGCAAGACTGTTTGTGTATAAAGTCAGTTAAAGTACCATCCGCAGGCAGGGTGAGGAGGGTGGAGAGGTTTGCTCTGAAAGGCAAACATAAGCCCTCTAGTTTCTTTTGCTTTTGTTCAAAACCATGCTTTCGGCTCATGTAGGGTTTTGCAGATCTGGATCTGGTCTGGCACGTCGCAGACGCCAGTTCTGACGATACATCGCGACAGAACTAGGAGGGCGCATGTACCTAATAGAAAAGATAGAAGGAGAAAGAGCTACTGTTTACCCTGGGTTAAGACCATTACCCCCCCCCCCCCCCCCCCCCCCCCAGTTCAGCCGAGAAGGCCTAGGCCCCACTTCCAGAAGTCTAGTGTTCAGTGGTCGCATGTTCAGATGGTGATCTGGTCAGCGCTGATGAGAATGCGCAGACGGAGCCTGCGGTGACAGTGGCCTCGCTCAGTTGGTTCCACTCCATGTCAGTCCTGATGAAGAAGGAGCTACGATATTGCTCCGTTTTCTCCACAAGAGTGGTTGATGGCCTGTTTTTCCAAAATGTCAGAAGCTTTGAATCCTTCAAATCTGGTTGGCGTAATCCTACGGTGATTTGTGGTGGCCCAAGTGAAGAACGTTACTGTTGGGAGAACAGGAAGGACACCATCGGCAATCTTGTAGAAGAGACTGAGGCGTTGGTGCCTGTGTCTTTCCTCCAGGGGCGGCAGGTCTAGTTCCCTGAGCATGCCACTTACCCATCCGGGATTCCCGGACCTGTAGTCCCCGGTAATGAAGCGTGCTGCTTGGCGTTGCACTCTCTCCAGCTTCTCACTGTCCGGTCTCTGGTACGGGTCCCACACTGTCGCGCTGTATTCTAATTTGGATCTGACCAATACTGTGTACGCCAGGCGTCTGCAATTTCTAGGACAGTTCCTGAGGTTCCGGCGGAGGAATCCTAGGATCGATCCAGCTTTGCGGCATATGTTGTGAGATATTGGGGGACCATCTTAAATCGCTTGCGATCTGTACTCCGAGATAGGGGGTCTCATGAACTTGTTTCAAAATGACTCCTCCCAGACTATAGATGTAGGACGACATGCTTTTGGTGGAGAGTGCGTTGCACTTTGATGCGCTGCAACGCATGCCCCACTTCATAGCCCAGTCGTCCAGGTGTCTTAGATCTGCCTGCAGGGTCAGGTGGTCTTGGAAGCTGCGAATTTCCCGGTACAACAAGCAGTCGTCAGCGAAGAGCCGTACTGTTGAGCTCACAGAGTCCGGCAAATCACTGATGTGGCAAAGCAAAAGTAATGGACCAAATACAGTGCCTTGCGGTACGCCGGACTCGACTGCTGCTTCTTCGGATGCCTGGCCGTCCAGTACCACCCTCATCTTCCTCCCTCTCAGGAATGTGCTGCGCCATGTGTAGACCGGGCCTCTGACACTGTAGAGGTCCATTTTGTGCAAAACCTTAATTATGCGTGCAGGTTTGGAGTTCATGGGCACATCCCAGAGGACATTGGCATCGACGCTGATGCAGGTTCAAGGAACGTTCGGTCCGTTGCTCAACGCCGGCCTCTCCTACGTCATCAGGGACTGGAGGTGGCTGCAGATCCTCAACGGAGCACCCTTCATCGTTCTCATCAGCTACTGGTGGTAGGATGTCACGCCTGTTGCCCTTTCTACGTGAGTTAGTCTGCGTCCAACGACAAGTGTGTGTGTGTGTGTGTGTGTGTGTGTGTGTGTGTGTGTGTGTGTGTGTGCGTGCGTGTGTGTGTGTGCGTGCGTGCGCGCGCGCGCGCGCGCGCGCGTGTGTGTGTGTGTGCGTGCGCGTGCGTGTGTGCGTGTGCGTGCGTGCGTGCGTGCGTGCGTGCGTGTGCGTGCGTACGTGTGTGTGTGTGTGTAAGGGAAGAGAAGGGGTTGTACATGCATGTGCGTGCTTGTTTCTATTGTGTATACAGCTAGCAGTAATATAGAATTCATTATGACAACAACAAAAATAACAAACAATTATGTAGTTAAGACTGTGTGTTAACTATACTTAAACTTTTCTTTCTTTTTTTCTTTCCCTTTCTCGCTTTTTTCAGGCTGATTGACGAGTCTCCAAGATGGCTGCTAACCAAAGGTCGCGTGCAAGAAGCCGGAAAGGTCATCTCCAAGGTCATGAAGGTCAACAAAATGACCATGACTGTTGACACTATATCTAATAAGGATGAAATAGCCATGAATCCTCCCCAGGACCCCACAGCACAAACAGAGGGAAACAGGACAGATGCATGCCAAGGCACAAGGTCAAGCAGCAGTGGAGATCCGTTTGCTAAGGGGGACAATCAATCCAACTTGGCATTGAGCACCATAAGAAAGACGATGGCAGATAACGCAGACAAAAAGGAAAGAACAGAGACACAAGAGGAACAAAACGTGAGGCCGGAAAGTCCCCTGAAGCTGTTCAAGTACCCTAACCTCATCGCCAGAACGGGCATTATCTTCTTCAACTGGTAAACTAGAAAATCTGGAATCCTGCTTTGATGTTTTGTTCTTGTGGGTGAGTGTTGTAAACATGCGTCTTTAAAGACCCCCCACGTCACGTGTCACATTCCCTCTTATGCTAGGAAGATTTCTTAAGATTTCTTACCAGCCATAAGAGGGAAAACACGTGAAAAAAGTTATTTTGACACGTGACGTGGTGGGTCTTTAATACTGTGGTTGTTTTTGTTGCCTACACAAAGGCATGTTTGTATGTCTATAAGCAACATAACATTATTACAGACTACAATTGATGTCATCTGTTGTAAGGTTAATTTACTGACATCCATTAAAAAAATATTGGTAAAGGTAAAGATGTGCCCCCCCCCTCCTCCATTTCTCGGTTGTTTCCATTTTTCCGTTCTTGTCTTTTTATTTTTACTGCAGATTGAGTACCTCATCCTCTATCATTTGCTATGTTCACACTAATTTTCATCCATTTACATAATGAAACACATGCATTCAATAATAGTAGAAGAAAAAGGCAGGACGGGAAAACGCAATGAACCTGGACTGTGACAAATGCCGCCGTGTACTGCACTACATAGGGGAAGTCCTATTAGATAATGGCCTTTATCATGACTGTGATTAATTATTCAACAAAGATAATTAGCTGAAAAGGTTCATAAAATACAGCTTTATGTTTGGTATTAAAAAAAAGGCAAGAAAGGAAAAAATGGAAACAACCGAGAAATGTAGGGGGGTGGCACATCTTGACCTAGCCAGGGTATTTGATCTATGTTGCTAAAGACAGTTAGATTAGTTTTCCTCCTTGGTAGGGAGGCAATGGCAGAATCCAGCCGATGACAACTGTTTCGACCCTTGGGGGTCTCATTAGCTCGGCAATGGATGGGGTCTTAGTCTACCAAAGTAGAGCTCTCTCACCTCAACAAGAAGATTGTTCCACAAAGGGAAGGTTTCTTCATGCATAGTAGTAAAAAGCTCCAAAAAAACAAACCAGCACTCAAGTAAAATAGAAATGAAGAAAATCTTAAGTACAAATATGAACATAACAATGTTCTATAAGTTTTTTAAAAATTGAAAAAAATGAGCGACATGACCCCATCCGTTGCCGAGCTGATGAGATCCCCTAGTATTAAAACAGCTGTCCTCGGCTGGGTTCTGCCATTGCCTCCCTACCCAGGAGGAAAAACTAAACTAGCACTCTTTATGTTTTTCTTAGAACACAGATCAAACACCACATTAATTTCACTGGTCTTGGTTTTAATGTTCGCATCCAAAGTCATAGGGGCAAAAACGTTTCAATCATTTTTACTATCATTGCATTTCAAATGCTTTATTTTTTTAGTCCTGTAGGCTGGAGGAATGACGCACACAAAGAGTAAAGAACAGAGACACAAGAGGAACAAAACGTACACTGAAATTTGTTCATATCTATTTTTATCCTTTTGAATATTATTTCTGTTGCTGGCCCTCTCTGGTTGTGTCGATTATTTTTTAATTTTCATGTTCTCATCCAAAGACCTAGGGACAAAAAAAGTTTTAATCAATTTTATCATCATTCCATTTCAAATTCCCTAACTGTTGAGTCTAATAGGCTGAAGGAACGGTGCCGGCAATACACTGAAATTTGTTCATATCTAGATTGTGCCGCTTTTAGTTTTTCCTCCCAATGCAGGAGGGGACAGTTCCCTGCTTGGGACAGCTGTTTCGGACCTTGGGGTTCATCATCAGCCAAGCCCAGGTGTTGCTACACATCTGCAGTGGGTCTGTTTCATAGGAGGTTTCATATTTGCATTTAATCAAGTGCTGCTTTGGTTTCTGAGGGCCTTTCACGTAAATGCAAAGATGAAACCTCTCAATAGGAATTGTTCCTAAAATAATTACGGGGAGTAATTTCATGGTGTGTAGGAGTGATCTTGCCTAATTCAATCGGTCAAACATGAGAAGTTACTCTACCATCAGGTAGATCCCCAGCTCTCGTCTCGTATGCTTGAGTAGACTTACATCACTTAGAACACAATGCGTCATTCTAAAATTGATATTTGTACGTCACATTTAGCCTGTTGTATCAGTTTGTGGATACTGACCCCCCTCATTTTTCTGCAATCAAAATGTTTGCAAGTAGCTGACTCGCATTCTGCGGTTTCAAGCGTCGACGCCATGCCGCCATGGTTGCTATGGTTTTGACCGAGTAAGTCGAGGTAATCAACTCTAATTTTCACGAAGTGCTCTCCCTTTTTTTTTCTTCCGAAAATCGTCTATCATGAGAGGTCGTCTTGCATAAGTGAACAGACCCACTGCAGATTGGTAGCAGCACCCAGACTTGGCTGATGATGGACCCCAAGGTCCGAAACAGCTGTCCCAAGCAGGGATCTGCCCCCCCCCCCCCCCCCCCCCCCCATGGAGCGGAACAACTAAAAGCGGCACAATCTTATTCTATACAGAACACAAATCAAAATTCAAAGTTCCCTGTAACTGGTTTTGATAAAGATGTTCAATACATGGCATTTGGATACAAAGGTTATATAAAACTCAAGTATATATCAAGTAGATATATATGTAGAGGATGGACTCCTCTCTCTCTGTCTCTCTCTCTCTCTCTCTCTCTCTCTCTCTCTCTCTCTCTCTCTCTCTCTCTCTCTCTCTCTCTCTCTCTCTCTCTCTCTCTCTCTCTCTCTCTCTCTCTCTCCCTCCAACAAAGTATATCACAAGGATTAGCCCCACTTGAACTTGTCGCCACCTGGCAGTGAACTCAGCCAGCTAAGCCACTCATTGGGCAAACCATTTTGTCCATTTCATGAAATAGACAATTTCACGGATTGGGCGTTACACATTCGCCTCAGTTTGACATTGACCATTACAGTTACGAACCATGGCCGTTCCTTCTCCAGGTCTGCAATCAGCATGACGTACTTCGGTCTTAGTCTGAACGTGGCCAATCTGGATGGCAGCATACGCCTCAACTTCATCTTCTCCAGCCTGGTGGATCTGGCAGGCTGCCTCGCTCCGTGGCCTCTGCTCAGCACACTGGGCCGGAAGCGCACACACTGCGCCGCCATGTTGCTTTCTGGCGTTGCCTGCCTGGCGACCATTTTGCCTGTCATGCTCGGCAGCTCGGGTAAAGAAGGTTTTGATTGACACGTGGTGTGTTTGTTTTAATGACATTCCCCATAGGCCTAGCATAACTGGAACTGTTCTACTATTCTTTAATGTAAACAAAAGGAATTGATGGGACATGAAAAAGGGTTATATTACCATAATTTAAAAAAAAAGGTGGCATGGTAGTAGAGGGGGTGTGAGAGAGGAGAGCGAGTGATGTCAAATCAAAAGATGGGAAGGACGCACGCACATATGCACCAACATAGGCGACAACGACAACATTTCGACGACGGTGATGATGATGATGATGTTACTGTTGTTGTTGTTGTTGATGATGATGATGTTGTTGATGATGATGTTGTTGATGACGACGACGATGATGATGATATATATATATATCTCTCTCTCTCTTGCGATCAATCTGGCAGTGCTAAGGTCTCAGTCCACATGAGGTCGTAAACTGGACAGTGCGGCTCAGGTCGTCTGCCGTTCCCCACAGCTTGCTGGCGGTTGGCACCTCCTGCAGCCAGATCTGCTCCCTCTGCACCGCCAACAAGGGACAGTCCTGGAGAACATGGTGAACTGTCTGGTGAACATGATGATGATGATGATGTTGATGACGATTATGATGATGTTGATGACGGTGATGATTATGATGATGTCGTTGTTGATGCTGCTGCTGCTGCTGCTGCTGATGATGATGATACTGTTGTTGTTGATGATGGTGTTGTTGTTGATGCTGATGATGATACTGTTGTTGGTGTTGTTGTTGTTGTTGTTGTTCATGATGATGACGGCGATGATCCTGATGACTTTTCAGAGCTGCACTGGCTGACCACCTTGCTGATGATGCTGGGGAAGCTGGGCATCAGCGCTGCCTTCTGCACGGTGTACCTCATGTCTGGAGAGCTCTTCCCCACCGTCATCAGGAACATCGGCGTAGGGTACTCCTCAGCCGTGGCCAGGGTGGCTACTGCTGTGTCCCCCTATATTGCTGACCTGGTCAGTTCCCATAGTTGTCTCTAAAACAAAGACGCGTTTCCTCGCGCGAAGCGTTCTGCAGTACGAATTTATATTATAACCCAGGGGCGTAGCAAGCCTACTAGAAGTGTTCAGGTTAAAATGGGGGGGGGTGTTCTCGTTTGTCTGGGGAAAAGTTGTTGTGGGGTGTGTTGTTTTTTTGGAGGGGTCTGTTTGCTCCTTTGAGACTACGATGTGAATTTGCAATCCATATTGTTCTCAAGTCAACCTCTGACTGTGACCATCAATTCAATCACCACTATAACTGCACCCCCATGTTCATCACCACCACGCACCTACATGCATGTATGTGTGTATGCCTGTCAGTCGCTAGAATGTATTTATCGTGGAATTTTGAGGACAGCGGGCGTTATGGAAGGTCCCCAAAGGCCAACCAATCCATTTGGCTGCAGCACAAGAGCTTGTGCAAATGCCCCCTAATTTGAGTCATAGTCTTCCACAAAATACTAAACTGTACCATGATGTTCCACTACCGTAGAATATCATCACACATACTCTGAACACAAATCTCCAATGAAGAAGAAGAAGAAGAAGAAGAAGAAGAAGAAGAAGAAGAAGAAGAAGAAGAAGAAGAAGAAGAAGAAGAAGAAGAAGAAGAAGAAGAAGAAGAAGAAGAGATGAAGAAAAGAAGAAGAAGAAGAGGAGAAGAAGAAGAAGAAGAAGAAGAAAGAAGAAGAAGAAGAAGAAGAAGAAGAGAAGAAGAAGAAGAAGAAGAAGAAGAAGAAGAAGAAGAAGAAGAAGAAGAAGAAGAAGAAGAAGAAGAAGAAGAAGAAGAGGAGAAGGAAGAAGAAGAAGAAAAACCTTTGTTTTCTTTTAGTCAAACAGCTTTTGAACTTGGGTTTGAAAAACATAAATTCCGTGGATTTATCTCAAACTCCTACTTCCATATCTTATAAGAATTGCAATGTTGTTTTGTTGTTGTTGTGCTTCAACGGCGCCATGCTGTAAATGTGACGAAACAAACACGATTTACACACATTTATAAATGACGCTTAAAATAAGAAAAACGCAGTTTGTGTTAACACCACCCAATGTGGCATGAACAATGCAGTTTGTGTTAACACCACCCAATGTGGCATAACACCACCCAATGTGGCATGAACAATGCAGTTTGTGTTAACACCACCCAATGTGGCATAACACCACCCAATCTGGCATGAACAATGCAGTTTGTGTTAACACCACCCAATCTGGCATAACACCACCCAATCTGGCATGAACAATGCAGTTTGTGTTAACACCACCCAATGTGGCATAACACCACCCAATCTGGCATGAACAATGCAGTTTGTGTTAACACCACCCAATCTGCCATGAACAATGCAGTTTGTGTTAACACCACCCAATGTGGCATGAACAATGCAGTTTGTGTTAACACCACCCAATGTGGCATGAACAATGCAGTTTGTGTTAACACCACCCAATGTGGCATGAACAATGCAGTTTGTGTTAACACCACCCAATCTGGCATGAACAATACACTTTGTGTTAACACCACCCAATCTGGCATGAACAATGCACTTTGTGTTAACACCACCCAATCTGGCATGAACAATGCACTTTGTGTTAACACCACCCAATGTGGCATGAACAATGCAGTTTGTGTTAACACCACCCAATGTGGCATGAACAATGCAGTTTGTGTTAACACCACACAATGTGGCATGAACAATGCAGTTTGTGTTAACACCACCCAATGTGGCATGAACAATGCAGTTTGTGTTAACACCACCCAATGTGGCATGAACAATGCAGTTTGTGTTAACACCACCCAATCTGGCATGAACAATGCAGTTTGTGTTAACACCACCCAATCTGGCATGAACAATGCAGTTTGTGTTAACACCACCCAATCTGGCATGAACAATGCAGTTTGTGTTAACACCACCCAATGTGGCATGAACAATGCAGTTTGTGTTAACACCACCCAATGTGGCATGAACAATGCAGTTTGTGTTAACACCACCCAATCTGGCATGAACAATGCAGTTTGTGTTAACACCACCCAATCTGGCATGAACAATGCAGTTTGTGTTAACACCACCCAATGTGGCATGAACAATGCAGTTTGTGTTAACACCACACAATGTGGCATGAACAATGCAGTTTGTGTTAACACCACACAATGTGGCATGAACAATGCAGTTTGTGTTAACACCACACAATGTGGCATGAACAATGCAGTTTGTGTTAACACCACCCAATGTGGCATGAACAATGCAGTTTGTGTTAACACCACCCAATGTGGCATGAACAATGCAGTTTGTGTTAATACCACCCAATCTGGCATGAACAATGCAGTTTGTGTTAACACCACCCAATCTGGCATGAACAATGCAGTTTGTGTTAACACCACCCAATCTGGCATGAACAATGCAGTTTGTGTTAATACCACCCAATCTGGCATGAACAATGCAGTTTGTGTTAACACCACCCAATCTGGCATGAACAATACAGTTTGTGTTAACACCACCCAATGTGGCATGAACAATGCAGTTTGTGTTAATACCACCCAATGTGGCAATGAACAATGCAGTTTGTGTTAACACCACCCAATCTGGCATGAACAATGCAGTTTGTGTTAATACCACCCAATCTGGCATGAACAATACAGTTTGTGTTAATACCACCCAATCTGCCATGAACAATGCAGTTTGTGTTAATACCACCCAATCTGGCATGAACAATGCAGTTTGTGTTAATACCACCCAATGTGGCATGAACAATGCAGTTTGTGTTAATACCACCCAATCTGGCATGAACAATGCAGTTTGTGTTAATACCACCCAATCTGGCATGAACAATGCAGTTTGTGTTAATACCACCCAATCTGCCATGAACAATGCAGTTTGTGTTAATACCACCCAATCTGGCATGAACAATACAGTTTGTGTTAATACCACCCAATCCGGCATGAACAATGCAGTTTGTGTTAATACCACCCAATCTGCCATGAACAATGCAGCTTGTGTTAATACCACCCAATCTGGCATGAACAATGCAGTTTGTGTTAATACCACCCAATCTGCCATGAACAATGCAGCTTGTGTTAATACCACCCAATCTGGCATGAACAATACAGTTTGTGTTAATACCACCCAATGTGGCATGAACAATGCAGTTTGTGTTAACACCACCCAATGTGGCATGAACAATGCAGTTTGTGTTAACACCACCCAATCTGGCATGAACAATGCAGTTTGTGTTAATACCACCCAATCTGGCATGAACAATGCAGTTTGTGTTAATACCACCCAATCTGCCATGAACAATGCAGCTTGTGTTAATACCACCCAATCTGGCATGAACAATACAGTTTGTGTTAATACCACCCAATCCGGCATGAACAATGCAGTTTGTGTTAACACCACCCAATGTGGCATGAACAATGCAGTTTGTGTTAACACCACCCAATCTGGCATGAACAATGCAGTTTGTGTTAATACCACCCAATGTGGCAACGAACAATGCAGTTTGTGTTAATACCACCCAATCTGCCATGAACAATACAGTTTGTGTTAACACCAGCCAATCTGGCATGAACAATGCAGTTTGTGTTAATACACCCAATCTGACATGAACAACGCTTTTGTTGAAATTTCAAAATACAGTGACTGAGTGTGAAGGGAAGACGTTACCTCTCACTCTGTGTGTGTGTCGTGCAGTCTCTCTCACTGTGTGTGTGTGTCGTGCAGTCTCTCTCACTGTGTGTGTGTGTCGTGCAGTCTCTGTTCAATGAAGGGAAGACGTTACCTACCACTCTGTGAATGTTGTGCAGTCTCTCTCACTCTGTGTGTCGTGCAGTCTCTCTCACTCTCTGTGGCAAGTCTCTCTCACTCTGTGTGTCGTTCAGTCTCTGTACATTGAGGGGAAGATGGGTCAGGCGCTGCCTCTCATCATCTTTGGCTCTCTGTCTCTGTGTGTCGTTCAGTCTCTGTACATTGAGGGGAATATGGGTCAGGCGCTGCCTCTCATCATCTTTGGCTCTCTCTCTCTCTGTGTTGTACAGTCTCTCTCTCTCTGTTGTTCAGTCTCTGTACATTGAGGGGAAGATGGGTCAGGCGCTGCCTCTCATCATCTTTGGCTCTCTGGCGCTGGCTGCTGGTCTGCTGGCTCTCTGTCTGCCGGAGACCCTGCACCGCAAACTGCCAGACACCATCCTGGAGGCTGCCAACTTCACCAAGTGAGAACCACAGTCTGGGAAGTTTATCTGCCTGTCTGTTTCATTGCCTGGTTTTGCCTGCACATCTGTGCCTTCTTCCTGCCTAGTTGATTCTTTTGCTTTTGTTGTGGAACCTTATCTGTGTTTGTGTGTGTTGTCACCCTCAATTCTTATGTCTCTTCCGTTTGTTTCGAACCTTACATTAAAGACCCAGTGACGCACCACGATTAAGTCCCTTGGTTTTTCTGGGTTGCTGTGACCCACATACACATTTCCCCAACTTCAAATTGAGGCTGTTCTTTAAACTGATGTTTCGGTTTGAATTTGGGGTCATTTATATGGGAGTCAGACTTGGTCAAAACAAGATTTTTTTCAGTTATAAGAGGGGAAAAAACGTGAAACCCGTGATTTTGACACGTGATCTGGTGGATCTTTAATATTTTAATTTTATTTTAAATATATATTTATCCTGTCTCTGTGTGTATTTTGTTCTCTCTTTTCTCCAGCTCAACTCTCACTCTGTTGTTGTTTCGTGTGTATTATTATTGGATGTTGGCTTACAATCATCAACATTAATCATTGATTGAAACGTTTGCTTATTTTCACGCTTAAAGGTTTTGTGCAAGATGTGTAGGTTTTGTACATGAGATGTAAGTTTAGGTTTTGTATAAGATAAAACATTCAAGCTGAAAACATACATATATCAGATATATAAACCTATAATATATATAGGTTTTGTGCAATATTTTTATGTTTTCATGGATGACATCTGGATATACTTTAAACACTTTTGTGGCAGTAATATCAGAGTGAAGAAGAATTACTTAACCAGACAAATCTCGTGGAACAGGGAATCAACAGCTGTGCGTTACTAATTCTTGAAAATAAAAGTGAAATGTTTCTTCAATGTTATTGACTATTCAGAAAGTGTACCCTTGGTCTTTACACTATGACAGGACGAAGTCGGAGGACAACGTTCACGTGCAACGAACCACATCAGACAACAGCACCAACCTCTGAAATTCGACAGTTGACAGCGCAGATAGTAACGGAATGAACAGAGTGGGAGAACGAAGTGAAAGAAAGAAGAAAATGGTATCAGCAACAGGGCTAAAAATGCACAAGAAAGGCGTGTAGGGCTCAAATGCGTAAACTTTTGTGTGAAACTGGTTTCAATATTGTATGGCTTCAGCAAGGTGTTGGCGATATAAAAGCTTTTTTGTATATATTCAAAGACTAGTAGACATGTTTATTCAGGAATGGTCTGGATCACTTAGAGATAGTGACAGATGTAGTAACTATAGATCTTTCAAAACTATATTTGACAAGGAAGAATATATCACTCGTATGGATTATTGTTTTAGTTAGACTTGCCATTTCACACACAAGGTTCAATGTCTTGCCTCTCAATAATAATGTACACAGATATAGTGATAACAATGTGGATAAGATGTGTCCTTTCTGTATGAGAAAAAATGAAAACGAGGAACATTTTATTTTTGAATGCTTCATGTACAATGATTTAAGGTTGACATTTCTGAAAGATTGCATTACCTTACCAGTGTCTGCACTACTGAAGGCAAGCAACAGTACTCACAGACATGGTTTATCCAGATACATTTTACATGCTATAAACAGAAGAAAGAATGTGATTGGCTAATACAGATTCATTGTTATCAACATTTTACTATACATAATGTCATCTATGAGTATGCGTACATGGCCATTAATACTGATTTATGTGATATTGTGTTTTTTCTAAAGAAATAATTTAATTTATGACTGTGAACACGTGACCATTGATACTAATCTATTTAATGAGGGTAAACGGATAAGCTCAAGCTTCTTTACACCATGCCCTCGAGAGGGAAAAGAAAAGCCAAATAACAAGAAAAGGAAATCAAAAAGAAAGCATAAAATACATAAAAAGAATAGAAAAATAACAACAGGCATGTTCACAGTAAATTGAAGAACATGGGGGGAAATTCAAGCTCAAATGAACAGCTCGTTCACGTGCTCGCACACACATAAAAACATACAGTATTCCCTACAGCTATGCCATAACACAGAGAGAGAGAGAGAGAGAGAGAGAGAGAGAGAGAGAGAGAGAGAGAGAGAGAGAGAGAGAGAGAGAGAGAGAGAGAGAGAGAGAGAGAGAGAGAGAGAGAGAGAGAGAGAGAGGAGAGAGAGAGAGAGAGGAGAGAGAGAGAGAGAGAGAGAGAGAGAGGAGAGAGAGAGAGAGAGAGAGAGAGAGGAGGAGAGGAGAGAGAGAGAGAGAGAGAGAGAGAGAGAGAGAGAGAGAGAGAGAGAGAGAGAGAGAGAGAGAGAGAGAGAGAGAGAGAGAGAGAGAGAGAGAGAGAGGAGAGAGAGAGAGAGAGAGAGAGAGGGAGGGAGAGAGAGAGAGAGAGAGAGAGAGAGAGAGAGAGAGAGAGAGAGAGAGAGAGAGAGAGAGAGAGAGAGAGAGAGAGAGAGAGAGAGAGAGAGAGAGAGAGAGAGGGAGGGAGGGGAGATAGAGAGAGAGAGAGAGAGAGAGAGAGAGAGAGAGAGAGAGAGAGAGAGAGAGAGAGAGAGAGAGAGAGAGAGAGAGAGAGAGAGAGAGAGATCACAGTACAGGTTATCCATGCACACTTGAGTCACTCACAATGGTGATTACACGACACACTGGGCCTAGTGTTGCCTTTAACAGGTCGCTGAACTCAACGCAAAATATGTGGTCTAAAACATTTTGATTATTCATCGGATGCACAATATTCTTACAAGCTATATACATGTAAGCTTCCTCTTTCACTATTCCTGGATTTCTGCCCATGAAAATGGGTTGGCTTTCATTGCATGCACGATAACCTGGGTACAGGGGATTTTTTCTTCTCATTCTACACTAGGCCTTAACGGTCTGAACGTGGAGTCTTTCGGATGAGACGATAAACCGAGGTCCCGTGTGCCCATGCACTTAGCATACGATAAACCCAGTGGCAACGAAAAAGTTGTCATTTGGTAAAAATTTACCCCCCCCCCCCCCCCCCCCCCTCATCATCAGTGACAAAAATCGCATGCAAAAAAAAAAAAAAAAAAAAAAAAAAATTGGGTGGCGCGCCTCTGGCTGCGACGCGCTCTCCAGGTGGGAGCAACCCGAATTTCACAGAGACGCCTCTGTGACTATAAAGTACCTAATACTAATACTAATACTGATAAAGGTACGTGGCAAATTGTTTTGAGTATGATATTACTACAAGTAGTATGTATATTATTCATTCATAACAGAGTGAATTATGTAGACGTAATGGAAGAGACACAGAGGAATATGAAGAACATTTCATAGATATAAATTTATGACTGCATATTCCTCCGAAGTCGCAGTGTGGCTGCCCACGTGGCGGGGTAATCAAAAACGATCACACATGTAAATAATCGATGGCTTGGAGTCAAAACGGACTATCTTTAGATAGTCCATTGACGTATTATTGGATTTATAACAAAAACTATTAACTTGTGTCAAACAATGACTGCAGAAATATATATTTCAGCAGTCTTTATTTTATTAAAGTTATTAGTTTTCGTAATACTAATAACTTGTGTCAAACAATGACTGCAGAAATAATTATATATTTCAGCAGTCTTTTTTTTTATACAAGTTATTAGTTTTCGTAATAAGTTCAATAATATGTCAATGGACTATTTAAAGATAGTCCGTTTTGACTCCAAGCCATCGTAATGTTCTCTCATCCCTAGCTGGTACAGTTGTACCGTAGTGTTCAAGTGCTTCGGCTGTTGGGATGATCCCTGGAGTCTTTTAGCCAGGGTAAGACGACAAACAGCAAAAAAAACCATCACTGAATATATCACAGAGAAACAAAGAAACGCAATTGTGTTCATTTAAAAGTGTACAAAAAGTGAAAAAGTATCTTCAAAATGTACAGCAAAAATGCTTTCACTCTGCTTAAATATACCACAATCATCACACTCTAATTAAATATACTACAATGCACAAAAATATACATCCCCCATGAAACGTTTTTTTACTACCTTAATCTTTATCGATTAAAAACTCGGGACTTTCCCGACATTGCAGTACCTCCAGGATCGTCCCACCATCTTTATATCTATTAGTGTCCCACATGTGTCTTTCCAGACCGGAGGACGTTAATCGAATTTTGATTCAAACAAAACTATCTATGTATTTTATCTTTAGATCGTTTTTCAAAAATAAATATATTTAGATTTAAATATTTTTGTAGATTTTGAAGTATCTTTTTAATATTCAAGCCAAATCATCTTCAACATTAATTTTTATCCCCCCCCCCCTCTCACCCCCAACCCGAATAACATTTTCTGCGGCATTTTGCAAATTATACCTGACAGTATCAAACGTACAATAGTTTGAAAATGTACATTTGATGAACGTTCATATGCATTCATAAATGTTTAGGAGTAACAATATTATGTTTGAATCATTAAAAAGGTAGTGCAACAATATTTGTACGGATGCAATGTCTTAGAAATAAGAAAAACTCAGGATATACATGTTTCACGAATAATAATGCCATGCAATATTACACCATTTAAACCAAATTTGAATAAATAAATAATTTAATTGTTCACGTCTTTAAAGAATAAAGTGGTGTTCAAAAATGGTCCATGAGGACCATGTAAAAATATTTGTTTAAAGATGTTTGATTTCTCAAAATTAAAACACGTTTTTGTTTGTCACTTTTTTAGCCCCATTTAAAGCAAATTAGCCTAAATAAAATATGCCATTGCTTGTGTCTTATAAAAAAAAAGGTTAAAAATGGTTTACGAAGACGATATAAAAATGCTTGTTTGAAAAAAATTACTTAATAAAAAAAAAGTGAAACCTGTTTTTATTCATCACTTTTTAACAACATTTAAAGCAAATTCGCCTAAATAAATTAGTTCATTGCTCGCGTCTTACAATGGTGGGGTCCACAACTTTATATATAAGTAATGTCCCATATGTTCTTTTAAAGAGCGGGAGGACGTAAAGCATAACCGACCTTACAATGAATTAAATGTTGTTCAAGAATAGTTTAAGATGACGATATAAAAAGTCATTGTTTGAAAGATTTGATTTATCAGGAAGTGAAGACGTTACCTTTGCTGTTTTTGTTCATAACTCTTTAAGCATCACACAATAAGGAAAAAAGAAACTTAAACGCTTACTCTCATAAACAATTTTAGGATTTTGTTTTCGTTGCTGCATTTTCGTTGTCTGAAATGTTTGCACTGAAACTTATGAAATAAAATTATGCCTTTCTACTGTCAATTACATCGTTGTGTTTTTCAAACCAGGCCTTTGCATTGTATATTAGTGCTGCAGCTTTAGGGATTAGCTGGTCACTGTCTCTGAGGACTCTCTCTCTCTGACACCAACTGTTCTAAGTCCAAGAGAATGGGATGTCTCATGTGTAAAGGGCCAGCCACACGTCCACTAAGATCGCACGACTGTACAATACGATTCGATCACGTGGTCTCTAAGAACAACATGTGTTTGGCGCAGCGAGACCACGTGATCGAATCGTATCGTACAGTCGTGCGGATTTTAGTGGACGTATGGCTGGCCCTTTAGGCTTCTTCACTATAAACAATGAAAACTATCTTTCTACACTCAAGGCCTTCGTGAATGATTATGGCAGAAGAACTACGAACTACGAATGGGAGACATTAGAGGGGGTGGGGGGGGAGCCCAGTGGGGTCCAGGGGCAACGCCCCTGGTGGGGGTCGGGGGGCAAAGCCCCCTGAAACTAAAGCTTTTTTAACAAAATAAAGTGCCCAAACTCCCTTTAAATTGTACCTTAGAACAACAAAACAGTAAGGAGGACTCTCTGTCTTTCTTTTTTCTCTTTTTTTTGGGGGGGGAGGGGGGGGTACGGAACCCAGGTATCCCCCCCCCCCCTGGATCCGTCCCTGATGTAGTGCGGTGGTTCTGTGTGCTGTATCCCTGAAGGTTAGTTGATGTTTAGGGCCCATTTCCTATGTCAGTTGAAGAGTCTGTGGTTGTAGTGAACGAAACCCTCTCGGCTGAGAGAATGCTTTCTCCATCAGGCATGTGCCGTTGTCATTGTCGGACACGACTTACTAACACCAAAGACTTTGCAGGTCGTGGTAACTTACAAAGGCTTTGCTAACACACACATAATCTACATGCTATTACTGTTGACTGTCCTGCCATGCCGTGCCATTAGATATGTTAGCTTTAAGCCAATACTCTTTCTTACTTCTTCTTCTTCTTCTTCTTCCTCTTCTGCGTTCCCAGGCCATATGGCCACAATGGGTAAGGTACGTATGCGTCCGGTTTTCAGTTTTCACTGGTCTCCCCGCTGCGTACAGCCGACACATTCCGATTTCGGAGGAGCTCAAAGGAGAAAATTTTTGGAAGATTTTTTTTTTTTAAAGGCTGGAGAATGGGCCAATAAGTCAGAAAGATAGTAGATGATGGAAAGCAAAGGGAAAAGGCAGAGTCAAATAGAGTGGCAGATAAGAGGAAGTTACAAGTACAGAACTTCCAGAATGTGGGGGAACTGTTTTTACAAAAGACCTCCGGTATCCCAGCGGGTAGAACTCTTTCCTACAAACTCTATATTTCATCCACGTCGTGCACGTAACTAGTAATATTGTGAATCCACTTAATTAAACAAACTTCCTTTCTTTTACATTTTTTCAAGCGCTTAGAGCTTAAAGGTGAAGCGCTATATAAATTTTCTTAAATACATTTTTAGCCTTGTTGCTGACACCATTTTCTTTCTTCTCTCACTTCGTTCTCCCACTCTGTTCATTCCGTTATCTCTATCCTATCAACTGTCGAGTTTCAGAGGTTGGTGCTGTTGTCTGATGTGGTTTGTTGCACGTGAACGTTGTCCTCCGACTTCGTCCTGAAATAGTGTAAAGACCAAGGGTACACTTTCTGAATAATCAATAACATTGAAGAAACATTTCACATTGCTATATTTATTTTCAAGAATTAGTAACGCACAGCTGTTGATTCCCTGTTCCACGCGCTTTGTCAGGTTAAATAATTCTTCTTCACTCTGATATTACTGCCACAAAAGTGTTTAAAGCATATGCTGATGTCATACCCATGAAGACCTACAAATCTTGCACAAAACATATACATCTAAAATAGGTTTATATATCTGCTATGTATGATTTCAGCCTGAATGTGTTGTCTTAAGCAAAACCTAAACTTACATATCATGTACAAAACCTACACATCTTGTACAAAACCTTTAAGCGTGAAAATAAGCAAATTTTTCTATCAATAATTAATGTTGATGATTGTAAACCAACATCCAATAATAATACACAAGAAACAACAAGAGAGTGAGAGTTGAGCTGGAGAAAAGAGAGAACAAAATACACACAGAGACAGGATAAATATATGTAAATAAATAAAAACAATATTAAAGTCAGGTTCGAATGAGGCACACACACAAAACACACACAAATACGGTTCGAAAACAAAAGCAAAAGAATCAACTAGGCAGGAAAAAGACACAGATGTGCAGGCAAAACCAGGCAAAGAAACAGACAGGCAGATAAACTTCCCAGACTGTGGTTCTCACTTGGTGAAGTTGGCAGCCTCCAGGATGGTGTCTGGCAGTTTGCGGTGCAGGGTCTCCGGCAGACAGAGAGCCAGCAGACCAGCAACCAGAGCCAGAGAGCCAAAGATGATGAGAGGCAGCGCCTGACCCATCTTCCCCTCAATGTACAGAGACTGAACAACACACAGAGCCAGAGAGCCAAAGATGATGAGAGGCAGCGCCTGACCCATCTTCCCCTCAATGTACAGAGACTGAACAACACACAGAGAGAGAGAGAGCCAAAGATGATGAGAGGCAGCGCCTGACCCATCTTCCCCTCAATGTACAGAGACTGAACAACACACACAGAGAGAGAGAGCCAAAGATGATGAGAGGCAGCGCCTGACCCATCTTCCCCTCAATGTACAGAGACTGAACAACACAGAGAGAGAGAGAGAGAGAGAGAGAGCCAAAGATGATGAGAGGCAGCGCCTGACCCATCTTCCCCTCAATGTACAGAGACTGAACAACACACAGAGAGAGAGAGAGAGCCAAAGATGATGAGAGGCAGCGCCTGACCCATCTTCCCCTCAATGTACAGAGACTGAACAACACACACACAGAGAGAGAGAGAGCCAAAGATGATGAGAGGCAGCGCCTGACCCATCTTCCCCCCAATGTACAGAGACTGAACAACACACACACAGAGAGAGAGAGAGCCAAAGATGATGAGAGGCAGCGCCTGACCCATCTTCCCCTCAATGTACAGAGACTGAACAACACACAGAGAGAGAGCCAAAGATGATGAGAGGCAGCGCCTGGCCCATCTTCCCCTCAATGTACAGAGACTGAACAACACACAGAGCCAGAGAGCCAAAGATGATGAGAGGCAGCGCCTGACCCATCTTCCCCTCAATGTACAGAGACTGAACAACACAGAGAGAGAGAGAGAGAGAGCCAAAGATGATGAGAGGCAGCGCCTGACCCATCTTCCCCTCAATGTACAGAGACTGCACAACACAGAGACAGAGAGCCAAAGATGATGAGAGGCAGCGCCTGACCCATCTTCCCCTCAATGTACAGAGACTGCACAACACAGAGACAGAGAGCCAAAGATGATGAGAGGCAGCGCCTGACCCATCTTCCCCTCAATGTACAGAGACTGAACAACACACAGAGCCAGAGAGCCAAAGATGATGAGAGGCAGCGCCTGACCCATCTTCACCTCAATGTACAGAGACTGCACAACACACAGAGTGAGAAAGACGTACCACACACAGAGAGAGAGAGACTGAACAACACACAGAGTGAGAGAGAGACTACACAACACAGAGAGAGAGAGACTGAACAACACACAGAGTGAGAGAGAGACTGCACAACACAGAGAGAGAGAGACTGTACAACACACAGAGTGAGAGAGACTGAACAACACAGAGAGAGAGAGAGACTGAACAACACACAGAGTGAGAGAGACTTACCACACACAGATTGAGAGAGACTGAACAACACACAGAGTGAGAGAGACTTACCACACAGAGAGAGAGACTGCACGACACACAGAGTGAGAGAGAGAGAGAGAGAGAGAGAGAGAGAGAGAGAGAGAGAGAGAGAGAGAGACAGCGAGAGAGACAGAGAGAGACACAGAGAGAGAGAGAGACACAGAGAGAGAGAGAGAGAGAGAGAGAGAGAGAGAGAGAGAGAGAGATAATTATTTAGCATCTTCTCTTCAATGTAGTGAGACTGTTCTTTTCATATCTCCATTTGAAACGATCATACTCCCGTGCATAGAAAACTGACCAGGGACGGTATTCATGTCGAGATAGCATGAGACTTAGCATGATGCTAACTTAGAAGCTCTTCCAATGTCCTATAGGATTTAATAGGACTTTTGGAAGAGCTTCTAAGTTAGCATCATGCTAAGTCTCATGCTATCTCGACATGAATACCGTCCCAGGTTAGCAAGGTAGGGGACAGGGCTGTGACAACTTTGACCACAGTAGAGGTACCTTTTGATAAACATTGAAACAACAACAACAACATTTTCTCCTTTTGAAACAATCCTACTGCCACACATAGAAAATTGACCAAGTCAGCAATGAACAGGGGACAGAACAGTAGCCACTCCTGCCACAGTGAAGTTACCTTTGGACATAATAAAGTAAAAAAACACCACAAAATAACATTATCTCCTTTTGCAACGATCATACTCCCATAATTATTTTTTCATAACCCCGAAATCAGTATATCCTTTTGATGTTATAAAAACTCCCATGCATAGAAAACTGACCAGGTCAGCAATTGAGGGGGACAGGACAGGACAGTGGCCACTTTGGCCACGGTGGAGATACCTTCTGACAAAAATTGGAAACATTTGAAATTTTAAAAGTTCTGAAATTGAAAATTTTGAAATTTGAAATTTGCAAAATAATTATCTCAATTTGATGTTAACAAACTCCCATATATAGAATATTGTCAGGTCAGCAATGTAGGGGGACAGAGCAGTGGCTACTCTGGCCACAGAAGAGATACCTTCTTCAGGACAGAAATTAGAAAGAAGAAAACTTTTTTCTTCTCTTTTTGATGCTATCATGCTCCCATAGATATAAAACTGACCAGGTCAGCAATGTAGGGGGACAGAGCAGTGGCCACCCTGCCCACGGTGGAGGAGCATCCCATGCCGAAGTTCCTGATGACGGTGGGGAAGAGCTCCCCAGACATGAGGTACACCGTGCAGAAGGCAGCATTGATGCCCATCTTCCCCATCATCACCAACATGATGGATACCCACTGCTGGTCTGAAACCAGCACCATCACATTATGCTTTTTGTTGATTTTTTTGTATCGACATCGTCGTCGTCGTCATCGTCATCAGCTTCGTCATCGTTGTCGTTGTCATCATCGTGAACATGATCCTCATCGTCCTAGTCGTTGTCGTTGACGTTGACGTGGACATGCATTAATTGTCATCGCAGTCATCATCATCTTTATCGTGATCGTCGTCATCGTCATTTATATAAGTGTATTTATATATATACATGCAAACTGCGCGTTTACAACACACAGCACTTCAGGCAGCATTACACATACCGTGTCAGAATGATAATCAACTCGAAATGTTGTTAGTGATTATTACACACGCACGCACGCACACGCGCGCACACGCGCACACACACACACACACACACTCGCACGCATACACACACACACACACACACACACACACACACACACACACACACACACACACACACACACACACACACACACACACTCGCACGCATACACACACACACACACACACACACACACACACACACACACACACACACACACACACACACACACACACACACACACACACACACACACTTCTTTAACCCTCAAAAAAGATGATTTTGACTTGACTTGATACACGCACGCACACGCGCACGCACACGCACACACGCACACGCACGCACACACACACACACACACACACACACACACACACACACACACACACACACACACACGCACACACACACACACACACACACACACACACACACACACACACACACACACACACACACACACACACACACACACACACACACACACACACACTTCACTCCTCACATTCTACCCCCACCTCTTTCCTCTTCTAAATCCACATTCCATCCTGAAATCAGTAACCCTAAGGCCATGTACACGCATAAGCAGATAATCCATGCGGAAACCCGTGCGCAATCCATAAATAAGTGAAACAAAGAAGGGAAAAGATTTGCGCACGTGTCCGAATTTCCCCATATATGCGTACACTTCTGTCCTTCTTTCTTCCACTTATTTAGGGTTTTCCGTACGGAACGTACGCGTCTAATGTGAACCCGGCCTTACCCGAACTAGCAAACAGTACAGGGAAGATGGTGGCCAGACAGGAAATGCCGGAAAACAACATGGCGGCGCAGTGAGTTCGCTTCCGGCCCAGTCTGTCCAGCAGAGCCCAGGCGGCCAGAGCTCCGATGAGATCCATCACGTTGGACAACATGAAGTTGAGACGAATGTCCCCACTGAGGTTGGACACGTTCAGACTCAGACCGTAATACGTCGTGCTCACTGCGGACCTGAAAGTGAGGCGAGGGATAGGAATGTTTGTTCATATATGTTTTTAACATATATATTCTTTAGTAAAAAAAATTGTAAAGCGCTTAGAGCTTTGATGAATAAGCGCTATAGAAATGTACAGTCTTCTTCTACTTCTTCTGCGTTCCCAGGCCATATGGCCATAATGGGTAAGGTACGTATAATAAATAAATAAATGGCGCCAGAATCAGAATCAATTGTATTTGTTCCCTACATTATTCAATGTAAATTCAGATTAAATGGTTGCCCCCCCCCCCCCCGTCTCCCCCCACGGATAAACATTAATTAGTTATACGGTCTGATCAGCAAGTTGCCCTATTGATAGAATCCGGCTTGTCAAATCTATTGAAAGTTCTGGTAATACACCGGAGAAAACGCTTAAAGACCCACCAGATCACGTGTTAAAATCACGGGTTTCACGTGCTTTCCCTCTAATAGCTGGTAAGAAATCTTGTTTTGACCAGGTTTGACTCCCATACAAATGCCCCCAAATTCAAAACGAAACATCTTTTTAAAGAGCAGCCTCAATTTGTAGTTGGGGGAATTTGTATGTGGGTCATGTCACAGCTACCCCCCAAAAAACAAGGGACTTGATCGTGGTGGGTCAGTGTGTCTTTTAAAAAAAATGTATTACTAACAAACACAAAGAAGAAGAAAACGGTGGAAACGTCTCCATGCATTCAAGGAATCACACACGGAATAATACAGAGAAATGGACCAACGTACCAGTTGAGGAAGATGATGCCCGTTCTGGCGATGAGGTTAGGGTACTTGAAAAGCTTCAGGGGACTTTCTGGAGACACGCTTTGTTCCTCCTCTATCTCCACGTTGGTCTCTCCATCACCATTTACTGTCTGCGTCTTTCCCTCTTCTGTCTGCGTCTTTCCCTCTTCTGTCTGCGTCTTTCCCTCTTCTGTCTGCGTCTTTCCCTCTTCTGTCTGCGTCTTTCCCTCTTCTGTCTGTGTCTTTCCCTCTTCTGTCTGCGTCTTTCCCTCTTCTGTCTGCGTCTTTCCCTCTTCTGTCTGCGTCTTTCCCTCTTCTGTCTGCGTCTTTCCCTCTTCTGTCTGCGTCTTTCCCTCATTGTCTGTCTCAGAGGACTGATGTCCGTATCTCTGTGCCTCTCTACCTGTGTCTGTGTCCGAGCTCTGTTGGTCGTCGGGAATCATTTCTTTGCTGTCTGTTTGGGTGCGGTGTGTGGTCATGTCCTTCTCTGTGGATGTTGTGTCTCTGGGCAGATCGTTCATGGACACTGTGTCCCCATCAGTACAACTGTCCACGGGCGCGATCATTTTGTTGACCTTCATTATCTTCAGGATGATCTTTCGGGCTTCCTGTACGCGACCTTTGGCCAGCAGCCATCTTGGAGACTCGTCGATCAGCCTGCGATTGAGAAACAAAAAAAGCCTATGGTATATAAAAGAGTACACATTAATTTGTCAATGTTTCGTATTGATATTGCATTTTTCTAAGCTTTGAAGTTACTATGTAGAGCCACTTTTAAACATATATTATGACAATACTACACTGGATACAAAACATTCTGCCTACAATGAAATCTACTGGACTATCAAGCAAATTAGAACGTGAAAAATCTTTCATAGTTTTGCTATAGTGGAAAACGTAGTCATTATAGTACCAATCTTACCACCAGTAGCTGATGAGGAAGATGAAGGGCGCTCCGCCAAGGACCTGCAGCCATCTCCAGTCCACGACGACGTAGGACAGACCGGCCACCAGAAAGGGGCCGAACACCCATAGAACCATCATCAGCGACCCCGCCAGGGTCCGCTGCTTGGTGCCCATCGACTCCAGACCTGTACACATGGGTACGTATTGTCTTTCTGTTCACTCTGTCTCTGTTTCTCTGTCTGTATGTCTCAGTCGCTCGTTCTTCTTCAGTTCTCTCTCAGTACCATCATCAGTGATTATTTTGTTTAGAGGTAGGCGAAAAACACACGACCTGATTTCCCCAACCCAATCGGATATTGTGATGAGAGATGAACTTATTGAGGACGTTTGCGGGACATGTGGGTGGCAAATCCCAGGACTTCCACGAGAAAAAATGATGACGACGATGATGATGAATGCAAAACTGGCACCACTTACTGAGGACGTATAGAGACATGTATGTTGCCAACTTTAGGACAGAAATGCCGATGATGCTTGCCAACCTGGCACCACTTACTGAGGACGTATAGAGACATGTATGTTGCCAACTTTAGGACAGAAATGCCGATGATGCTTGCCAACCTGGCACCACTTACTGAGGACATATAGAGACATGTATGTTGCCAACTTTAGGACAGAAATGCCGATGATGCTTGCCAACCTGGCACCACTTACTGAGGACGTATAGAGACATGTATGTTGCCAACCTTAGGACAGAAATGCCGATGATGCTTGCCAAACTGGCACCACTTACTGAGGACGTATAGAGACATGTATGTTGCCAACCTTAGGACAGAAATGCCGATGATGCTTGCCAACCTGGCACCACTTACTGAGGACATATAGAGACATGTATGTTGCCAACTTTAGGACAGAAATGCCGATGATGCTTGCCAACCTGGCACCACTTACTGAGGACATATAGAGACATGTATGTTGCCAACTTTAGGACAGAAATGCCGATGATGCTTGCCAACCTGGCACCACTTACTGAGGACATATAGAGACATGTATGTTGCCAACCTTAGGACAGAAATGCCGATGATGCTTGCCAACCTGGCACCACTTACTGAGGACATATAGAGACATGTATGTTGCCAACTTTAGGACAGAAATGCCGATGATGCTTGCCAACCTGGCACCACTTACTGAGGACATATAGAGACATGTATGTTGCCAACTTTAGGACAGAAATGCCGATGATGCTTGCCAACCTGGCACCACTTACTGAGGACATATAGAGACATGTATGTTGCCAACTTTAGGACAGAAATGCCGATGATGCTTGCCAACCTGGCACCACTTACTGAGGACATATAGAGACATGTATGTTGCCAACTTTAGGACAGAAATGCCGATGATGCTTGCCAACCTGGCACCACTTACTGAGGACATATAGAGACATGTAGGTGGCCAATCCTAGGAGGACAGGAACGCTGATGATGCTTACCGGGCTGGCACCACTTACTGAGGACATATAGAGACATGTAGGTGGCCAATCCTAGGAGGACAGGAACGCTGATGATGCTTACCAGGCTGGCACCACTTACTGAAGACATATAGAGCCATGTAGGTGGCCAATCCTAGGAGGACAGGAACGCTGATGATGCTTACCAGGCTGGCACCACTTACTGAGGACATATAGAGCCATGTAGGTGGCCAATCCTAGGATGACAGAAATGCTGATGATGCTTACCAACCTGGCACCACTTACTGAGGACATATAGAGAGATGTAGGTGGCCAATCCTAGGAGGACAGGAACGCTGATGATGCTTACCGGGCTGGCACCACTTACTGAGGACATATAGAGACATGTAGGTGGCCAATCCTAGGAGGACAGGAACGCTGATGATGCTTACCGGGCTGGCACCACTTACTGAGGACATATAGAGACATGTAGGTGGCCAATCCTAGGAGGACAGGAACGCTGATGATGCTTACCAGGCTGGCACCACTTACTGAAGACATATAGAGCCATGTAGGTGGCCAATCCTAGGAGGACAGGAACGCTGATGATGCTTACCAGGCTGGCACCACTTACTGAGGACATATAGAGCCATGTAGGTGGCCAATCCTAGGATGACAGAAATGCTGATGATGCTTACCAACCTGGCACCACTTACTGAGGACATATAGAGAGATGTAGGTGGCCAATCCTAGGAGGACAGGAACGCTGATGATGCTTACCGGGCTGGCACCACTTACTGAGGACATATAGAGACATGTAGGTGGCCAATCCTAGGAGGACAGGAACGCTGATGATGCTTACCAGGCTGGCACCACTTACTGAAGACATATAGAGCCATGTAGGTGGCCAATCCTAGGAGGACAGGAACGCTGATGATGCTTACCAGGCTGGCACCACTTACTGAGGACATATAGAGACATGTAGGTGGCCAATCCTAGGAGGACAGGAACGCTGATGATGCTTACCGGGCTGGCACCACTTACTGAGGACATATAGAGACATGTAGGTGGCCAATCCTAGGAGGACAGGAACGCTGATGATGCTTACCGGGCTGGCACCACTTACTGAAGACATATAGAGCCATGTAGGTGGCCAATCCTAGGAGGACAGGAACGCTGATGATGCTTACCGGGCTGGCACCACTTACTGAGGACATATAGAGACATGTAGGTGGCCAATCCTAGGAGGACAGGAACGCTGATGATGCTTACCAGGCTGGCACCACTTACTGAGGACGTATAGAGCCATGTAGGTGGCCAATCCTAGGATGACAGAAATGCTGATGATGCTTACCAACCTGGCACCACTTACTGAGGACGTATAGAGCCATGTAGGTGGCCAATCCTAGGAGGACAGGAACGCTGATGATGCTTACCAGGCTGGCACCACTTACTGAGGACGTATAGAGCCATGTAGGTGGCCAAGCCCAGTGCCCCCATGAGGAAGCGGTAGACGAGCAGCATGGCGGGGATCCCTGGAAAAGCCATGGCGATGGAGACGGCGACGGACAGCATCATGTTCACCATGAACACCTTCTTCCTCCCGATCCTGCCATCATACATGGCACAAGTACACAATAATACATGTTAGCAAGGGTCCTGGCAGAAGATATGTATCGTTTACATGGAGAGGAAAGGCCATGAATGCGACAGAGATGGCGACGGTGAGCATCGTGTTCACCATGAACACCTTCTTCCACCCGATCCTGCCCACATGGAAAGACACCAACTATGATCCATGTTAACAAGGAGCCTGATAGAAGGTATGTATCTTTTAGATAGAGAGGACAAGCCATGGCGATGGAGACGGCTATGGTGAGCATCATGATCACCATGAACACCTTCCTGGCGATCCTACACACATACAGGACACACATCCAGTATTATCCATGTTACTAACGTCCTGATAGAAGGTATGTGTATGTTATATAGAGAGGAAAGACCATGGCGATGGTCAGCATCATGTTCACCATCAACACCTTGTTCCTGCCGATCATGCAGCATTGCAGACACCTACAATAATCCATGTTATTAACGCCCTGATAGAAGGCATGCATCTTTTAGATGGAAAGGAAAGGCCAAAACAATGGTCATCATGCTCACATTGAACACCTTGTTCCTGCAGATCCTGCCACACGGCAGAAATAATACAAGATTAACAGCAATAGGAAATGCATGAGCAACAGCAACAAGAACGAACAAGAACACGTTATTCTTGCCTCGTTTTCGTCTTGATTTAAAATGTTTTAAAACATATTTTTAAAATGCCTTCTGCTTTTACCGGATTTCTTGTACATAGTTGTCCGGTTTGTTAATTACAACATTGCAGTGTTATTAGTTATCAGTTTATATTCTTTGTTGTTGATAAATGTGTTTATTGTTGTTTTTCTCATGTGCACCTGGCTGAAATTTCTCTGTCATGAGATAATAAACATGGTTTGGGTTTGGATTTGGATTACTACTACTACTACTACTACTACTACTACTACTACTACTACTACTACGACTACGACTACTACTACTACTACTACTACTACTACTACTACTACAAGCCTACTGCTGCTGCTGCCGCTATGTCTACTACTCTTGCCAGTCATCATCACCATCATCATTATCGGCGTCGTCATCATCGTCATAAGAATAACGATTGTTTTTTAAAATGAGAATTTTAGACACACTACTATACCACCACCTCTGCTATTTCTACCACTAACTATTACCACTACTACCACTAACCATTACCACTACTAAGACTAACCATTACCACTACTAAGAAAACACGTACAAATGGTAGTGTTGTGTCGCAAGTAGTAGTAGTTATTAGGGCTGATACGGATGGGCCTCGCGGCCCTTTTACGCCCCTTCTTGGCTGCTTTTAGTGTGTGTTTTTTTGTCCCGTAAGAACAACTCCAGTTGCACAAGAGAAGCACAAGATTGTTTGCTTGTTTGCTTGGTAGGTTGTTTGGTTTGGGGTTTTGGGGTTGTTATTTTAGGGGTGGGTGGGGGCTTGTTGTTTTTGCAAACCATGTAAGAGTTAAGTCTGGCACTTGCCTGTCACAGAGAAAGCCCGACACGCAGGAACCGACCAGCAGTCCCAGCATGTAGAGCATGTTGAAGTTGGCCCGGAACCCTTTGTCCTCACACACCAGGTCGAACTGCAAAGCGTAAATGGACAAAAATGTTAGGAAGAACTGGGCCACAGAACCTCGTCAAAGAATTAAGTAACCCTCTCCAGGCGTCGTCTTCTTCTTCTGCGTTCCCAGGCCATATGGCCATAATGGGTAAGGTATGTCTGTGTCCGGTTTTCAGTTTCTGTGTTAACCCATTTTTAGAAAAGTCCCTTTTTGAGGGGCAAAAACACATTTGCAGAACATTTCAGTTGTCTGAAAACTGTCTTTTTTTTTTTAAATGGCTGCCTTTATTACCATAAAAATGCAAGACTCGACATATCCCGACGGTTGGAGCCCACATAGGCCTGTAAATAAGAATGTTGTCCGGGTACCACAGAAATTGAAATGGCAGAAAGCGTTTTTGGACCTCAAGAAAGGCATTTTATGAAAATGGGGACTGTTGTTAGTGGTGGTGGTGGTGTGTACCCTGGCTAAAAGACTCCGGGGGTCATCCCAACAGCCACATCACTTGAACACTATGGTACAAATGCATGAGCTAGGGATGAGAACATTACGTGTGTGACCGGTTTTTTAATTAAAATTACCCCACCACGTGAGCAGCCACACTCCGTCTTCGGGGGATTGGGGACTTAATTTCTGGAACACACAAACAAATCTTGGAGAGAAAAAACAACTATTGTGATCTTTCATGCATTGAATCTTCTTTAAACACCCGAAAACTGAAAATGATTGCTTGATTATTATTAATCTTTTTATTTCATTTTGTGTTGTTGATTTGTTTTCGTCACCCTTAAAGGTGGACCCTGACGGATGAGTTTTTTGCAAGAAACACATCGAAATCACCATGGAAACACCATTTACAGAGATCGTAACACTCACTTTGCTCTGGTTTCCTAGAAATAAAATTTATCTAAAAGAGTTTCGCTCACATCAAAGGAAATAGCTTCATTTTTTTTTACTGCACTAGAAAAAAGAAAAAGCTTCAACCACAATGGGTTTGGCCCCCACCCACCCCATCCAAAATGGCTTCTCTCTCTGGCATCTCCGCCAAGGAGGAATCGCCGTTTTGACGGTTTGATTTCTAGGAAAACCAGAGCAAAGCGAGTGTTCCGATCCTTGAAAAGGCTGTCTTTCTGGTGATCTCTACGTGTTCCTTGCAAAACCTCATCCGTCAGGGTCCACCTTTAACAGCCTAACTGTTCAACAGACCTGAGTGACGATGGTTCTGTCGAAATCGCTGTCGTCATACACCCATCTGTCACAGGACTCTGTGTCGTCATCTGATGTTCTGTTGATGACGTCACGGTCCTTGTACACGTCACACTTGGAATAGCTGACGTCATCGTCTGATGACGTCATGGGGATGGAGAGGTTGACAAGCGTTCTGTGTGCTTCGCTCTGAATGGAATAGGTGTCGTTGACCAGACCTGGCACTCTGCATCTGAACAGAGAGAGAGAGAGAGGAGAGAGAGAGAGAGAGAGAGAGAGAGAGAGAGAGAGAGAGAGAGAGAGAGAGAGAGAGAGAGAGAGAGACAGAGACAGAGACAGAGACATAGAGAGACACAGACAGACAGACAGACATACAGGCAAACAGGCAAAGAGAGAGAGGAAGATATCTGAATGGAATGGGAATAGGTGACTGAAACCTGGCACACTGCATCTCATCAGAAATTGTGTATGGAAATATTAAACAAAGACAGAAAAGAAGAACGTAAAGAGACACAGGGACAGGGACAGACAGACAAACATGATATCATACCCAGAAGCATCAAAAGCATCAGATAACATGGGATCGTAATTATGCAAACGAACAAGCAAACTTCTTCTTCTTCTGTGTGCCCAGGCCATATGGCCATAATGGGCAAGGTACGTATGTGTCCGGTTTTCTGTTTTCACTGGTCTCTCCGCTGCGTACAGCTTATGCTTTCCGATTTCGGAGGACCTCAAATGAAAAACATTGTTTGGAAGATTTGTTTTTTAATAAGGCAGGAGAATGGGCCAATAAGTCAGAAAGATAGTAGATGATAAAAAAAAAGGGAAAAGGCAGAGTCAAATAGAGTGGCAGATTAGAGGAAGTTACAAGCACAGAACTTCCAGAAAGTGGGTGAACTTTTTTTTTAACGAAAGACCCCCCCCCCCTCCCGGTATCCAGACTCGTGGAGGGGTCGGGGTCGTCCAGCATGGAGGCACAAGGCTGCCCCCAAACAAGCAAAATAAACACACAGACTGAGAAAGAAACTGCTTTACCTATGATCCGGGGAATAAAAGGTGACGATGACGGACAAGGAGACCCAGCCATGATGAGGGGGGGGGGGGGGGGGGGGGGGGGGGGGGGGGGGGAGAGAAGAAAAAATAGCAGCATCAGAAGCATAGATACAAACATGGCATCGTATATATACAAACACACAAAGAGAATCAGCTTTACCTATGATCCGGGGAATAAAAGGTGACAAGGAGAGCCAGCCATGACGAGGGGAGAGAAGAAAAAACAGCAGCATCAGAAGTATCAAATATCACGGCACCGTATATATACAAGCAAGCAAACAAACAAACAAACAAGCAATCAAATACACAAAGAGAAACAGTTTTACCTATGATCCGGGGAATAAAAGGTGACGATGACGGACATGGAGAGCCAGACATGACAAACAGCATCAGAAGCATCAAATAATACAGCATGGTATATATGCAAACAAACAAACAAACACACAAAGAGAATCAGCTTTACCTATGATCCGGGGAATAGAATGTGACGATGACGGACATGGACCTGTAGCCAGACATGACGAGGTGGAAGAAGAAAACCCACAGCAGCATCAGAAGTATCAAATAATACAGCATGGTATATATGCAAGCAAACAAACAAACACACAAAGAGAATCAGCTTTACCTATGATCCGGGGAGGAGTAGAAGGTGACGATGACGGACAAGGAGAGCCATCCATGATGAAGTGGAAGAAAAAACAACCCAGCAGCATCATGAGTATGAAGTAATACAGAAGCGTATATTTACAAACAAACAAATACACAAAGAGAATCAGCTTTACCTATGGTCCGGGGAATAGAAGGTGACGATGACGGACATGGACCTGTAGCCGGACATGACGAGGGGGAAGAAGAGCAGCATCAGCAGCCGTCGCTGGTAAGGGCCGAACGTGTTGAGGACATTGAGCATCTGGACACGGGACATCTCCCCTGTCCCGGATGTCTCTGTCTTTGTCTCTGAGCTCTGAGGAGTCACGGAGGCTGCACCACGAGCCATGGTGCTGGACTATTTCACAAACTGTAGATAATAGAATATATTTCAGACAATAATGGTGTGTGTATTGGCCACTGCAAAGAACACCTTTTGCAAGAGTGAACGCCCTTGGTGGGTGGGGGAAGGTGGTTGAGTACTGACCAAACAAGGGATTAACTCTCGCCAATAACCCTATTTGAGGCCAGCCATTTTTCAGTTTAAACTGTCCATTAAACTTACCTGGGTAGCGAAAAGATCCCATCTGCAATATTGGGGATTCCTCTGTGACATGTATAAAATATGGCCTATCCTTACCTCCCAAAATGAAGAACATAAGGTCACTGGATACCAGACCCTCATTTGATGCCTTTCAGTGACATGGGTGTTCAATCAAGAGGTGCCAAGAGGCGACAGTGGCGATGAAAGGGTGGCTGCCTTTTGCAAGAGTGAATGCCCTTTTGGATGCTGATCACCAAGGGCTTAACTCTTGCCGTCAAGGGCATTAATAACCCTAGTTGCAGTGGCCAATAGAGAGATGTGCTGAAGTATCGCAAAGCTGAAAAAAGGGTGGTGCTGGGCTTGCTGGGCTTGCGGCGACACTCTCTCCAGGTGGTAGCAGTTTAAATTTGACAGAGGTAAGTCTCTGTGACTAGAATAGGCAAATGTTGAGAATAGCCCCGGGCCTCCTCTGCCGCTTCCATTCATTTCAGACGGTTTTAGTTAGGGTTAGGTTTAGGAATAGTGTTAGGGATATGCTTAGGGTCAGTTAAATGTCAATATCATAACATACCATCAATTGTGTGTGTGTGTGTGTGTGGAGGTTAGACGGTTTCAAGTTAAGGTTAGGGTTTGGGTTAGGGTTAGGGATATGCTTAGGGTCAGTTTAGTGTCAAACACACACAAACATAAACGTTGATGACTACGCTGACCCTGAACCTATCCCTAACCCTAACCCTAACCTGAAACCGTCTGAAATGAATGGAAGGGGCAGAGGAGGGTGTTATTCTTAACATTTGCCCTACAATTATACTAAACTACCACGATACCAAACTACGTAAAGAAAGCTATTGAGAAAGTTCTTCTTGTTCCGATTAAGGGTGTTTATCCTGCCCCGCGCCCGAAGTCTTCATTTAGATAGTCGTTGGCGCACAGGATGCATGCTATGTGAGTTCATGCCATCCACCCCACAGCACGGCCTACTCCTACCGAATACTCCCATACAAATGCCCCCAAATTGAAAACGAGACAGAGACATTAAAGAGCGGTCTCAATTTGAAGTTGGGGGCATTTGTATATGGGTCACACCTACCCAGAAAAAAACAAGAGACTTAATCTTGCCGGGTCGGTGGGTCTTTGACCCTTTCACCGCCAGCCATATTTCAGCCACAAATGTCCATTAAATTTACCTGGGTAGAGAACAAAATTCACCTGCAGTATTTGGGGATTATTCTGTGACATATATAAAATAAGGTCTATCCTTGCTTCTCAAAACTAAGACAATCGGGTGTTTGGATAATAGACCCCAATTTGATGCTTTTTAGTGACATAGGTGTTAAATCACTGTGGTGCTAAAATGTGACTTTGGCAGCGAAAGGGTTAACGCGTGCACAAGATTTTATGCGTGTGTTCACACACGGGATCTCAGTTTTAAATCTCATCCGAAGGACTTTCCCAACTGACGTTAGGTACCCGTTAACATCTGAGTGGAGTGGGGGGAAAATAGAAGTCAAGTGCATTTTCTATCTACAGTTCTTTCTCGTAAACGGTGAGTTTTGGGGTCTACATCATAAATTGAAAAACATTGGACAATCTTGCACTTAAGATGCCACCTCATGTTTACGACTCTCAATCTCGTAGTCCGCGTTATCAGCTTTATAAAAACAGGCCTAATTCTAGGCTGATCCTAACCCTATCCCTTTCTCGAGAACGGCAGGATGTTGCTTCTCAGTGAACATTTTGAATGCAAACATTTGAGGGGGTGTAAAGTACAGGATGGCCTAAAGTTGTTTATTCATCTGAAATTTGAGGGGGGTGTAAAGTACAGGATGGCCTAAAGTTGTTTATTCATCTGAAATTTGAGGGGGTGCAAAGTACAGGATGGCCTAAGGTTGTTTATTCATCAAAAATTTGAGGGGGTGCAAAGTACAGGATGGCCTAAGGTTGTTTATTCATCTGAAATTTGAGGAGGTGTAAAGTACAGGATGGCCTAAGGTTGTTTATTCATCTGAAATTTGAGGGGGTGTAAAGTACAGGATGGCCTAAAGTTGTTTATTCATCTGAAATTTGAGGGGGTGCAAAGTACAGGATGGCCTAAGGTTGTTTATTCATCTGAAATTTGAGGGGGTGTAAGTACAGGATGGCCTAAGGTTGTTTATTCATCTGAAATTTGAGGGGGTGTAAAGTACAGGATGGCCTAAAGTTGTTTATTCATCTGAAATTTGAGGGGGTGTAGAGTACAGGATGGCCTAAAGTTGTTTATTCATCTGAAATTTGAGGGGGTGTAAAGTACAGGATGGCCTAAAGTTGTTTATTCATCTGAAATTTGAGGGGGTGTAAAGTACAGGATGGCCTAAAGTTGTTTATTCATCTGAAATTTGAGGGGGTGTAGAGTACAGGATGGCCTAAAGTTGTTTATTCATCTGAAATTTGAGGGGGTGTAAAGTACAGGATGGCCTAAAGTTGTTTATTCATCAAAAATTTGAGGGGGTGTAGAGTACAGGATGGCCGAAAGTTGTTTATTCATCTGGAATTTGAGGGGGTGTAAAGTACAGGATGGCCTAAAGTTGTTTATTCATCTATTCATTCGTCGATAAATAAATAGGCCTAATTAACCATAAATTCCTGTATCTGAATGTATTATGGCACCAATATATTTTAATGCTAAAAAAGAGAGATGATTTTGACCCAAAAAAACAGATGCTTGTGGCAAAAGAAAAGACCATCTAACCCTAACCCTATCCCTAACCACGGAAAGAACCAAGAAATAGAACAGGAGGGTGTAAATCTACATATTTGCCGAGAAATCGATGTACAAAGCCATGCACTTATACTACTTTTTTTTGCTGGAACCATTCCTTTTTTTAAGTCATATATTTATCTGATCCAACGCCTTGGCACCTTGAGTCCACAAGGACTCAATGTCAGGGAGTAACACCTCATCCAAACCTTCATCTCCCACTCCCCACTCCCTCGCCCCCCCCCCCCCCCCCCCCCCCAACGCCCAACGCCTCTACTCCTTCAACCTCCCTTCCCACCCTACCCTGCCCCTTTCATTTTGCCCCCAACTTGAGAACTGTATTCACACCACTACTCCCCACACTTCCCCGCTGTGAACTGTAATCACTTTTCCATCCCAGTGCTGCCCACTTCTTCAACCACTGCCCTTTCAAGTCTTGAACTGTGCTCACTGACTTCAAATATAAAAAAAAGCCTTCCAGTCAACTTTTTCCTGCATTCCCAGTCGAAGTGTTTATGACACGAAACGTCGGTTGCCCCCCCTCTCAGGTACTTTTCCCTTCACCTTGTTTTTTTTTACCTATCTGAACAAAGTTAATGTCTCATGTTCAGCGAAGTGCCACAACTGTTTGCAAACCTTCATTGAAACATATTTCTAACTTATTAACCAATCTGCTAATTAAGAGTGTCAACAAAAAAATGTTTTTTAAATCATGTCCGTCATCGTCATCTTTTTTTCATCAATGATAACGTTTATCGATCAACTCCAAAAGATGTAAGCCAATCCTTAGTTCATACGAAGGCCAGCAAGAAACTTTTATCATCAAATATCCATTTGCAGTCTTTCGGATGAGACGATAAACCGAGGTCCCGTGTGCCCATGCACTTAGAACACGTTAAACCCAGTGGCAACGAAAAAGTTGTCATTTGGTCCAAATTTACCTCCGCCCCCTTTTCTTCCTCATCAGTCACACAAACAATCGGATGCAAAAAAAAAGAAAAGAAAAAGGGTGGCGCGCCTCTGGCTGGCTCGGACGCGCTCTCCAGGTGGGAGCAACCCGAATTTTACAGAGATGCCTCTGTGACCATAAAGTACCTGATGCCTAATGCCTAATATTGAATATGAAATTTACACCACAGTCGTTCGTTCCACTTGTTTTTTAAAAAATTGTTTGAATGCTATTTATCAAATATCCATAGATAGATAGGAGGTGAGGGGAGGGAGGTGGGGGTCAGGGGACAGTGGGTTGTGCTATGTTTACATGCAGCGTGTTTTCCATATCAATGTTATTCATTCTTTTATTTATTAATTTCATATAGAGATGTATGGTGATGATACGTGAGCTAGTCGTTTACAAATGTTTGTATAATGTGTATACTGTTGCTGATACAGTATGAATGGTGAGTGAAAGCGCATTGAGTTGCTTAGCAAGATTATGCGCTATGTAAGCAAAAATAAATAAATAAATAAAACTGAAACAGACTGCAACGTCACTGACCAAAGTAAGATATACCACACAACAAGTGCAGAGTGACGTTAGTTTATTGACGAGACAAAACAGAACGTGTAATATT
>CM065690.1:48714677-48765351 GCA_017654935.2 Phymorhynchus buccinoides
AAGACTAGCTTTAAACCATTACTTTAAAAAAAAGACAGTAAGAACTTGCATAAAAATGTCTTCCTAGTATTTTTGCAATAGTTGTGAGAGCCATCTCCTTTGTGGAGGTTTGTATCATCTGAGTGTTTTTCAAGCTTTCAAAAACAAACAAGCAACCACAACAACGAAACCTCAAAGAACACACAGATGAGATTTCTAATTCGATGTTTATATGATTCATTTAGCTTGCAGTGTAGACAAAAATAACTTATATCACTTATCAGAGTGTAAACTAATTTCTCTTGCCATAAACAGCCTATGCAAGAAAATATAATACAACATTTATTTCAACAAATTGGCTGGGTGTTTTTTTCAACAAATGCTTTAGGACAGCAGCTCAAAAACATGAATAAGTACAATATGGCACATATATCATTACAGTCTCAAGCAAATTATTCCATCTAGAAAATGTCAGGTTTTTTTATCATGTGATTCATACCCTGCATGACTAAAATATAAATGTCGATAACAATAAAACACAAACAATATCACTTGATCGCCATCAAACTGAACATAAAAATAATGAGAAGCAGTTGTTATATCAGAGCACATACACAATAAGCAAACATGCGTGTATGCACGCATGCACACACACTCCTAATGCTGGAAAAAGACCATTATCTAATCAAAAAAACTTTTCCAAGCAAAGCAAAGCTCAACAAAAACGTTGCGATATAAAATCAAATATTAAGCGATAGAGCTGTGCCTGGACTGCTTTTTTGAAGGTGAGCTTTGCTTCTACAAGAGGGAAAAGTTACAAGAAAGGCAATAAAGCGCTGTGTACACACAGATATTAACTTCATTAACTTAAAACTACCGTAATTGTGCACAATTGTCCACAGAATTCCATCAAAATCCATTCCTACCCTTTACTTACAATACATTTGCTTACTTAAAGGTGGACCCTGACGAATGAGTTTTTGCAAAAAACACGTCGAGATCTCCACAAAGACAGCCTTTTCAAGGATCGGAACACTCACTTTGCTCTGGTTTCCTAGAAATTAAACCGTCAAAACGACGATTCCTCTTTGGCGGAGATGCCGGAGAGAGTAGCCATTTTGGATGGGGTGGAGGTCACTCATTGTGGTTGAAGCGTTTTCTTTTTTTGTAGAGCAGTAAAACAAAATTGGAGCTGTTTCCTTTGTTGTGAGCGAAACTCCTTTAGATAATCTGTATAAAAATTTTTGTATTGTAAACATTTTGTACAAACGATTTGGTATAAATGCAGGCGGCCATTAGAAAAGAGACGACACACGCCTTCTCTTTGGGTGAAAGAATTTGACTTCCAGCACCTCCGCCAAGGAGGAATCGCCGATTTTACGGTTTGATTTCTAGGAAACCAGAGCAAAGTGAGTGTTGCAATCTCTGTAAAGGGTGTTTTCCTGGTGATCTGGACATGTTTCTTACAAAAACTCATCTGTCAGGGTGGCCCTTTAAAGGCAATAGATAAATTAAAAAGCTATTAATCTTAAAATTCATGTACATCCAACACACAATCCAGAATCAGTCGAAAATTTAATGGAACGTTCTTTTGCATTAATTCACATTTGTTCGCAACTCGTTGAGTAGGCTACTTTTGTTCACAGGCAGACAAAAGTGATTAGGAAACTTCTTTTTTCTTTTTTAAAATTAATAGTAAAAAGCTCACAGTCAGAATTCCATATGCGCGATTTTAAACGCTAAAAATTGACGGCGATAATCGCCTGCGATTAAATTTTATCGACACCAACAATAAAGTCATTCTATACACCCATAGGCGCGATAATCGCGAGCAGTCAGTCGAAAATCGCTCGCAATTTTATTTTATCGCTTGGTGAAGCGAAAAATATTTTTGTCGCCGTCAAAATTAGTCTGGCGGAGCTAAAACATCACGCCATTTTTTTTCAGCCAGCATGGCTTCCCAAAGCGTGGAGAAACTTGTGGTACTGGTGAAAAACGTTGCTTGCAGTTCCGTATGGGCGATCAGGATTTGTAGCGCAATGTTTGAAAAGCGCCATCGAAAATTGCCGGCGATTTTAGCGTCAATGGAATTGCAAGCAACTTTTTCCGTCGCTGTCGAAAGTCGTGGGCGATTTAAGCCGGCGAAAATAGCACGTATGGAATTCCAGCTTTAAAGACCCACCACGTCGCGTGTCAAGATCACGGCTTTCACGTGTTTTCCCTCTTACAGCTGGTAAGAAACCTTAAGAAATCTTCCTAGCATAAGAGGGAATTTGACACGTGACATGGGGGGTCTTTAAAGAGTGCATGCACTCACTACATAAAACATGTGAAAAAAAAGCCTTTATGAGCTTATTCAATGTTCTTCTATGAATAAAATTTTGACATTGACTTTGAAGCATCGGTTAAGTCATTTCAACATTCTAGAAAAAAAGCCTGTGCTTAGTACACCACTTACAAATCACGGTCCCAAATTTGTTCAAGTCATTAAAAAAAATCAAGTAAAAACGACATAATGCACGCACAAAATATGATCATTTACAGCGATCAAGACAAAATAGTACAAAAGATAGAATTAAAAAACATTTAAAATTCCATTCAGCATATTAATGTTGATGAACTAATCACAGTTTTAACGTTTTGTAAGTTATGCAAAAAGCTTTCTCGAAACAGGCGCAGAAAAATCCTACAAAAACCAGTTAGAAGATACAACAAATGCACTTAATGTACAGATTTCCTTGGCTGAAGTAAATTGCAGTTGACATTAAAGAAAAACAAGGCAGAAATAAAGCAAACTACAGACTACAGAAATAAGCACATACACTTCTAGAAGGAAAGGAAATGTACTTTTAATAGAAAAGAGCTTTTGATTGAAGCACTACAGGTGTTCTGCATCATCAAATTGGACATGGTGAATCAAGCACTATCATTGGATATCATAGGGACAGTGGGTGGATGCCTCGTGCCTCCATACGGGGAGCTGGACGACCCCCGCCCCGTCCACGAGTCTCTCCCCGTGGGGATACCGGGGAGTCTTTCATAAAAATAGTTCCCCCACCTTCTGGAAGTTCTGTGCTTGTAACTACCTCTAATCTGCCACTCTCTTTAACTCTGCCTTTTCCCTTTGCTTTCTATCATCTTCTATCTTTCTGACTTATTGGCCCATTCTCCTGTCTTCCAAATAATTTTTTTCCCTTGAGCTCCTCCGAAATCGGAATGTGTCGGCTGTACACAGCGGGGAGACCAGGGAAAACTGAAAACCGGACACACAAGTACCTTACCCACTATGGGCATATGGCCTAGGAACGCATGTAAGAAGAATTGTATATATCATTGTTCTTTGACTCCAAAAAGTTTATGTACATACAGTATCAAACAGAATTTCATTCTATTGTAACAAAAAGGGAGCGAGATGCCCCCGAAAGCTCCGAAGAAAGCTTATTTCTTTGGCTTGAGTGCTTGTGGTTAAAATTCTTCTAATATGTAATAAAAAGGTTTTTAAAAAGTGTGACACAATAAAAATACAAATAAAACAAGGTTTTTAAAAAAACGTGTTAAGCAACATAATGCCACAATGTGGTGATTTGGACAACTATCAAGATCAAGATCAACAAAACTAATTTTAGCATGCAAAAATAAAAAACATGCATTAAAACAATGAATAAACATCATAAACACGCATTTCATGTAAGCTCTGGGTGATCTGGAAAAGTAGAGTGTAAAAAAAGATCTGTTATTGTAAGAAACCATAGGAATGCTTTTTTTAATGGTAATGCTGTTTTTCAATCACTTATAAAAGTCATAGAGCACAGAACATGACATACAATTTCAACAAAATTGTGTGTGTGTGTGTGTGTGTGTGTGTGTGTGTGTGTGTGGTGTGTGTGTTGTGTGTGTGTGTGTGTGTGTGTGTGTGTGCACGTGCGTGCGCACATACTTTTGTTATGTCACTTTGTTTAACCCAATCCCTTTATGAATTTGTCTTTGTCCAACAAAATTATAATATCGTCGGTAAAATTCACAAACCTTGTATCTCGAGTTTTGTTTTATTTTACTTAGATACAGAGTCAGCTCTCTAATATTTCGTGCCACCTTCCACCAAAAGCTCGTATCTCTAACGACTTTGTATCTGGGGTAAATGAGGTTGTGTAAATAGATAAAAAAATTCTTAAGTCCCAAATTCAGATCTACTTAAGGACAAAAACCTTGTATCTTTGTTCTTTCCAAGTATAAAAAATAAATAAAAAAATTCTGAACAAAATTCAGGACTAGAAAAGTTTGTTTTACGTCCTCCCGGCCTAAGCCATATGGAACATTACTATTAATTTTTAGTTAGAAAATTCAGGACTGAACTTGCACTGTCTTGAACAACATATTTATCATAGTTAATAAGTTGTGGTAAACGCGTTTATTTATTTTTTATTTTTCTTCTCAAAACTACCAAAATTGAGATACGAGGTTTGTGAATTTCACAGACGATATACATTAATAAAAAACCTCTTGTGGTAAATCATATAATCACACCGGTGAGCAAATACATGTAAGTAATACTGTCTGAACACTGATGAAAGACTTTGAAAACAAGGCTGAATCAGAGAGAGAGTATAACAAAGTACAAAATCACTGCATGAAGTACACAGGTGGACATAAGGATATACATGTACAGTGACCACATATACAAATGAAAACCCTGCATAATGTGTATAAAATATGAATATTAAATTAAGTACGCAAATGTGGAGCCAAGTTTGAACCAATCATTTTCATCAGATCTTAAATTTATTAGGCACTACAAATTAATCTCAACGGTACCCAAAAGATGTATGTTTTAAAAGTCATTTCACATTCTAAGCAAGTTATGACTGTGCATCAGACAAATATTTGCATTGACTCCATTCCTTGCAAAACGTTCACTTCTTTACTACCCCATGGACCTTTAGTTTTAATAGTTTTACAGACTACAAACCTTCTGTCAAGTGCAATCAATATCTAACAGATCTGTCCTTTTGAAGTCACCAGAAATTTGTTGATGGCTTGGAGTCAACATGGACTATCTTTAGATAGTCCATTGACGTATTATGGAACCAATTACAAAAACTAATAACTTGTATCAAACAATGACTGCAGAAATATATAAAGTTTTTTTTGTTTTTTTATATTTCTGCAGTCTTTTTTTGATGCAAGTTATTAGTTTTCGTACTAAGTTCAATAATATGTCAATGGAGTATATCTAAAGATTGTCCGTTTTGACTCCAAGCCATCTTGACATGTACAAATTGAACAAATATGACAGATCTTTACTTTCACATGAACAAAAATTCTCATCACAAGTTCAGTCAGTATTCAAAAGACCTATTCTTCCAAACTCAATGCAGGTCTTTGTCAAGTTTAATCAGTATCTTATAAATATGTTCTAATGATCGTTAGAGGCCAACTGACTGCAATAACTTCCCTTGGGATTTATCAGGATGAAGGCTGGATGAGAGGGAGTCCCAATCAACAAATGAAAGAATCTATATTTTTATGGTCACTGCTAATCTTTGTTAAAATCAGATAGTTACAAAATCACAGCTATTCTTTTATTTTTATTTTAAATCAATGAAAACTGTTAACAAGTATTTCAAAGACCTTCGATTTCACATTCACTGCAATTCTTGTGTCCATTTCAATATTTACTAGCGCAACACCTAGTACTGGTAATACCGAGTACTGGTAATGCCTAGTACAGGTAATGCCAAGTACCGGTAATGCTGAGTAGTGGTTTTGCTGGGTCCATGAAATATTATATGATTACTTTTGTGTCTCTCCCTCCTTCCATCTTCTTCTCTCATCCTGTTCTACCCCCCCACCACACCCCCTCCCCAACCATCCTCTGCCCCCCACCCCCGCCCCACCCGCTATTACTTTTGTTTCTCTCCCTCCTTCCATCTTCTTCTCTCATTGCGTTCTACTCACCCCCGCCCCCCCCCCCCCCCCCCCCCCCCCCCCCCCCCCAACCATCCCCCCCGCCAAGAGGCCGGTGGATATGCGTTTCGCGCATTTGCCAAACTGCGCAAATGACACGTCCGCCTCGGTTGCTGTTGCCATCGCCCCGTTAGGGCTCACAGCAAATTTGAAGCGATTCGGTCGAAAAACGACGGAGTTATAAGGCCCGTTTTGTGTTTCAGACACACATACAGACAGACAGACACACACACACACACACTTGCCTTTTTATTATATGATTTACTGTATTTTACGGACTATGAGGCGATACTTTCCCCCCAGACTGAGACCCCTGCGCCTTACAACATGACTCTAATAATAGTAAGAAAATATAATAACAAAATCTGACTTTTGTGCAAAATGAGGGGGGTGCGCCTTATTGGCCACTGCAACTAGGGTTATTAACGCCCTTGACGGCAAGAGTTAAGCCCTTGTTGGTCAGTATCCAAAAGGGCATTCACTCTTGCAAAAGGCAGCCATTCAGTGGCCTCAAATAGGGTCATTGGCGAGAGCTATTCCCTTGTTTGGTCAGTACTCAAGCATCTTCCCCCACCCACCAAGGGCATTCACTCTTGCAAAAGGCAGCCATTCAGTGGCCTCAAATAGGGTCGTTGGCAAGAGCTATGCCCTTGTTTGGTCAGTACTCAAGCATCTTCCCCCACCCACCAAGGGCATTCACTCTTGCAAAAGGTGGTCGTTGCAGCGGCCAATAATCAGGTGTTATTTATAGTCCGAGAAATACAGTAACAGATCTACAAAATCCAGGCACTGTGAACAAGTTCAATCATCATCATATTCTAGTTCATTGTGGGCCTGTTGTTGTGTGCTTGTGTTATGTCATTGTTGTTACAGGTCGTATTGTTGCTAGAGACCTTTTACTGTTATGCTCCTTTTGGGAGTCTGTTTATGATCCTTTTCCTTGTCATCCTTTTACATCTTTAGATTATCCTTTTACCTTTTACATTCCTGTTCTTTCTTTTTTGTTGTAGTTTAGTAGATTGATTAAAGACCCAGTGATGCACCACGATTAAGTCCCTTGGTTTTTTCTGGGTTGCTGTGACCCACAAACAAATGTCCCCAACTTCAAATTGAGGCTGCTCTTTAAACTGATGTGTCGGTTTCAATTTGGGGCCATTTATATGGGAGTCAGACTTGGTCAAAACAAGATTTCTTTCCAGTTATAAGAGGGAAAACATGTGAAACCCGTGATTTTGACACGTGATCGGGTGGATCTTTAAAGAATGGAAATTCCAAATGGTCTTCTTTGGTTTATTGTGCATCCCTCATCGTGAAAGTCTACTGAACTCCTTCATCCTCCCCAATTCTTTCTTCTTAGAAGTAAAATACCTCTTCTCTTTCTATCAAATGCTAACCTATCTAACCGTTCAGTCTGCCTCCGCCGGGTCTTTGGAGGTGAACCTGTCCTCGAAGATAAACATGTAGGTGGACAAGGCGCTGGCCAGGCTGAACTCGTGCATGGAGTGGAGGGTGAAGGCCGGCTTGAAGTCCCACAGGACCAGCAGCTGGATGAAGTAGCTGACAAACAGGTCCTCGGGGAAGCTGGCCGTGGCGAACACGCTCATGGGCACCAGGGCGTCCATGCCTCGCTCGCTGCACAGCTCCTGGGTCTTCCTGCTCAGGAAGTCCACTGACTTCCACACCGCGCACATCTTCTCCATGATGCCGGGAGCCTCCAGCACCTCGTGCACCTTCTGGTGGTACGGCCGGACGATGGCGTCAAAAATGTCCAGCACCGAGGACACTGTCTGACTGCTACGGACACCTCCGTCTGTGTCACGCGTTTCGGACGAGCGCTTAATGTCGGCAACCTCTTTTGAATGAACTCTGGATCCTGAACGTGAAGAGGAGTAGCTCTGACATCGATGACTGTCCGTCGTGGCAGATTTTGACGTTCTGACCACATCGTCACTTTTTTCGCTGCTGTCCCTCTCTCTGCTTTCATCTTCCCCAGCGTCTTCTCCGGTCTTCAGCCCTTCTCTTTGATCCGGTTTGCCGGGATCCTCAGCGCAGGACCAGCCTAAACTGCCACGCGGCGGGTCAGAATTGATGAGCTCTTCCAGGTCCATCATGTGGCAGTTGGCCCTGGCACCGTCCCTGTTGACCAGCGCGTACAGATCCGTCAGCGAGCACCTCTGCAGATCCAAGCTCAAGGCCGACATTGAATTCTGGGACTTCAAACGGCCTATGACAACGGGCTTCTCAGACTCGGAAACCTCCATTTTCGTTGACAATCCACTGCGGCCGAACACTTTGTGAAAGAAGCGGCTGTCCATGATGTCTGCCAGAGCGGCTGAGCTGGCCCGCTGGTGCACCCTCCTTGCGGCTGGGGCGTGGAAGTGGGTGTACACCTTCTCCATGAGGCGCCCGGCGTGGCTCCAGAAGTGAGCATCGTAGCACAGCCAGGCCCGGTTGACGTGGCGACTCTCGCGGGAAGCATCCAGCTGCAGCTTGAGCGCGATATTCTCTGCCATGTCCCAGGTGTGGAGCAGGGCCTGCTCCAGAACCAGCTTCACCATGGGCGCTCGCTGGCTGGACAGGTCTCCCCCCATGACTGATGACAAACAACAAAATGGTAAGAATCTCTTTCGTGTATGCAGAGAAAAGAGGAGTTTTCTGTTTACACCACTGCCAAACACTGTTGGAATTATCAGGCAGTGATCAGTTTAGTCCTCATTTTTTCAGACCCTTCTCTACTTTCATGAACAAGATGAGACAGAATTGGAAAAAATCAACAATGATGACAAAGATCGCGTTATTTGATGTGCAATAATGCAAAAAAGTGAAAACGTCAAAAAAACTCCATTTGGTACATTTGAGCTCTTACCCCTCGAAATAAGACAAAGAGATTAGATGTGGTCAAATCGTTCATCAACATTTAGCTTCTGATGATAGCAGAGGGCCATAAACGAAAAGCATAAGATCCATAAAACCGTTAATCAATTTACTGTACATTTTTGTATTTATTTTTACATTGTTTATAGTCCCGTCAACAGCAATGGTCTTCTCAGGACTGTCACCACAGTAAACATGAAACGTGTCAATAACACGTTGTACACGTATATACTATGCAAACAAACAAACAAAAAGCCAGCATGCCATATCACATTTCTCATTGAGGCCTCTAGCCCATAAAGTTAAGCCATGCTGAGTGCTTCATGCCTTCTGCTTAACTTATCAGTCCTAGATTATAATGTTTTTATAAAAATGAACACAATACATAACCGAAAATAAATAAGAAAGGCCATTTACTGTTCATATTTACTAGGATAGGGATAATAATGGAAATAACAACTTCAAGACATCAATAAGGCCGTGTACACACATAAGTGGATATTCCATGCGGAAACCCGTGCGCAATCCATAAATAAGTGAAACAAAGAAGGGAAAAGATTTGCGCACGTGTCCGAATTTCCCCTATATGCGTAAACATTTATCCTTCTTTCTTCCACTTATTTAGGGTTTTCCGTACGGAACTTACGTGTTTAATCTGAAGCCTTAGGCTTAATACAAACTAAAAATGTAAAAAATGATTAATCAGTTGTGTGCATAGGCCTCTGCAACTAGGGTTATTAACGCCCTTGACAGTGAGAGTGATGCCCTTGCTGGTCAGTACTGACAAGGGCATTCACTCTTGCAAAAGGAACCAATTTAGTGGCATCAAATAGGGTTATTGGCGAGAGTTATCCCCCTGTTTGGTCAGTACTGAAACATCTTCCCCCACCCACCAAGGGCATTCACTCTTGCAAAAGGTGTTCGTTGCAGACCCCAATAGGAGGGTGATAACAATCAAGACATTTTATGACATTATGACTCAAGTTCATCTTTGATTAAGATCATCTAAACAGAGAAAAAAATATCAAGTGATTAAATAATGGAGATACTGTATCTTGATAAATAATAAGAAAGGAAACTCTTTCAATGTACAACTATATTTCATGAAACAATATTTATCAACAAAACAGGAATCAACTAATAGATAAAAACAGAGAAAGGGAAAGGGAAATCTTACATGTTGGAAGAATTCCAATATCTTTTATCAATCTGTTATCTTTTTTTTAATCTTTTGCAGCACATAAGCAGCAAATACAAAAATCAAAAGGTGACCTTGCTTTATATGAGATCAGAATGGTACAGAAAACAGTTCCTACGAGATCTCATCATTTCCAATGTCACCTGCCAGCCTGCAGAAAATGCAACTAGTGTTCAACTGTTTACTTTTCACCCACCATACCTTACCTGTTTCTCCCTTATTGGGTGTTGTGTGTTTGCTTATTTGTTTTTTGTTGTTGTGGTGGCTCTTATTTTTAATTCATATGTATTTATTTTTGGTTTGGGTTTTTATTTAGTTTGCTGTTATTGTTGTTGTAAATCTAACCAGTTATTCAAAAAAGTTTTTTCACTTTTAATGACAAATAAAAAGCAAATTTGTATTTTATACTTTATGCCATAGTACACAAATAGGACCCCAAGTAATGAGATACTGTCAGTGAAATTCAAAAACCTTGTATCTCAATTTTGGTATTTTGAGTAAAATGAAAAAAACTGTTTTAAAAAATAACCACAATTGATTAACTATGATGAATATATTGTTCAAAACATTGCAAGTTTAGTCCTGCATTTTGTTAAAATTACTTTAATTTTTTTTTTTTTGACTTGAAAAGAACGAAGATACGAGGTTTTTGTTCTTAACTAGATCTGAATTTGGGACTTACAAGTTTTTCTTCTATTTTCACAACCTCATTTAAACCCAGATAGAAAGTCGTTAGAGATGCAAGCTTTTGGTGGAAGGTGGCGGGAAAAATTAGAAAGCTAACTATGTATCCAACTAAAAAAACCAAAAAAACACGAGATACAAGGTTTTGGAATTTCACCGACGATATGTCATACTTACTGGGATCATTCCCTCGATGAATCTCCCCTGTCTGCGACTCCGAAGCCCGTGAGCTGTCTGCAGAGGACGAGTCCTCCCCGATGAGAGAGAGCCGAGCGTCGCTGAGAATCCCTTCCACTAGGTCCTGGATCAGCTGACAGCCCGCCAGGTGCAGCTTCCTCACGGAGCTGTCCCTCTCCATCCAGCCATCCACCCGGGCCTGCATGGACTTCCACGACTTCTTCTTCTCCTGCTCGCTGTCCGGGTTGATGGAGAACTCGGTGAAGTCTCCGAAAGGCGCGGGGTGGTCGCGCTGAACGGCTTTGATGGTGGACTCCAGGGCTTCACGCACCGCCGTCAGGTGAAGCTTCCTGTAGCACAGGCGCTTCAGCTGGTCTTTGTCCGTCACCAGTTGTTCGTACGCCGTCTGGAAGTTGGTGTGCAGGCTTGCGTCGTTTTCGTCGATCTTCACTTTTTGCTTCTTCGATCGGTTCTTCGGAACGAAAGGTCGGTACAGACGGTTTCGAATAGCCTCTCGCACTGTCAGCAGTTTCTGCATAACACCGTACAAGTTGTCGCGTTCAGATTTCATTTTGTCTAGCTGCTCAGCACCATCGGTGGCATCGCTGCTTTTCTTCAGGTCATTGATCTTCAGCTGAAGGATGTCCAGTTGCGTGTTCTTGTTCTTGATGTCTTTGATCACCTGGACGTACAGGGCCTCCACAAAGTCGGCTTTGCACGCCTGCAGGTAAGACTGAGACGTCAGCTGATCAAGGTGGGTCAGGATGACCTCCTTGAGGCGAGCCATGTAGCGGTCGGTGATGTCCACCTGTCTCTCCTTGGCGTTGATTTCCCTGCTGATGTCCTCGTGCTTGGCCAAGATCAGCCGGTGGCATTCCTTGAGGACCGGGGTGTCTTCTTTCAGGAACGTCACCGTGGGAAAGACGTAACAGTGAAGAATCCTGGCCACCTGTGCAGCGAAAAAACAAACAAACATCAACGCTGTTTAAGTTTTTTAAATAATCATCTATGTGGAGCAATGTAGCCGGCTTCCAAGTTAACACCGAACACCAAGGTCCTCTAAATGTTATCTGTCGTTATTATATACATCAGTTTTCAATCCATTGTATGAAACTCAATATGTAAATAGCTTTTATAATAATACTTGTGTAATAAAAATGGGCTGATACACCCATGGGACACTTTCACAAGGATTCCTTTGCGTCGTATCTAAATGGTCACCAAGTCGAGGGCAGGTATGTGCCTTGCGCGCTTAATGAAATGTCCCGTCCTTCACCTAAATAACATAGCACGGGCTTCCAAGGCTGGTGAAGGCCTGCTCTTGTGCTGGTAGGGCAGGTGGGGCCAGTGCATCTCTGGGTCCCATCAGCACCTTGTGGTGTTTCTTGTTCATCAGTTTTTAATCCATTGTATAAAACTCAATATGTATATATAGCTTTTGTAATAATATTCGTGGGACTTTTTTTAAATAAAAAAGTTAGTATTTTAACACATAAACCAACCGGGTCTGTGTACAAAACCTTATCCTCCTTTAGGTCCTTATCCTCACATATAACTAAAACCAAACAATACATTCAAACACACCACACTATCACAAATTCTCTTTTAAGTATTTATACTAGCATACACTCACACACTTACGTAATTTTACCTACACCCAGTATGTAAGGATACAATTAGGTTATGTACATACTGTATATAATATGTTAAACCCTTGTAAATATTTTGGCCTAATAGATTTTTTACAAATAATTTTTTCGCTTTTAATACAGTGGCCCTGACATTTTACATTATCAACCGCTGCACGCTCACGGCATGATCAAAACCATGATAATGACCGCCTTGACGACCAATATCTTTTTTTTTTATCTATGTATTAACCCCATCTCTATAATCTATAACCATTTCCCACCCCCTCCTCTTCTTTCTTATATTTGTTGTTTTACCTATATTCTTTTTTTCTATCTTTATCTTTTAAAAATGTCCCATATGTGCCAGTGCCTGAGTGCCGGAGGACATAAAGCTAATATTCTCTCTAACAGGTCTCTTTTAAATTTTATGACAAGAACATTACCATATTTTACGGACTACAAAGCACCCCCCAATTTATACAAAACTATTATTATAGTTTTTTTAACTATATTATCAGTCACATTATATGGCATAGGGGTCTCAGTCTAGGAAAAAGAGTATCGCTTTATACTAAGTTATAGTCTATCAAATATGGTAATAATTTCTCTCTTCTCCTCTAGGAGTGAAGAGGTTGAAGCAATGCATGCGCATTCGAAAATAAAATAGTTACTTTCCCGTTGTCGGTTGAGATGCAATGGACCATCAAGAAGTGAAGAACATCAAAAAACAACATGGCGTTAGAAGAGCTAAAGCCGAAAAATGGCTGACGGTGACATGGTCCATGGAGTAAAAAAAATACCTCATTGTTGATGGCTCCTCTTTCCACCACAGCCTCCCACTGAAGACACAGCTTCTCCGCCTGTTCAAACATCTCGTCAATGGTGGGGTTGAAGCCAGACATCCCTGCCTGCTCTGAGAACAGGGGGCGTGCCAATGCAGGAATAAACGGCACGCTTTCCTCTTCTTCTGCAGTGGCATAGGCAGCAGTAGCCGTCGGACAGCACAAAGAGACTCTTTGGCTCTCCTCCTGGTTGGAAAAAAATCAACAATGTTGGTTGTGCGATGAATAATAAGAAATATAATAGGAAGTTACAGTTTCACACACACACACATTTAAATATAATTAGCTAATAACAAATACTCCCTGAAATTTAAAAAAAAGCACCCAGATTTATTTTCAATTTTTAATAAACAGTTGAAACAACCTTTCTTTTAAATAATTATGTGCTTTGACTCCTGTTAGCCATCTTGATATAAATTATATATAGCTTAGTTCTAAAGGTTGATCTTTTCTGGCAAAAGCTAAGCGCGAGTACGCCGAGTAGTAATACTTAGTTGAGAGAAAGTGTTTAAAATCTTCAATATTGATCTTTCCTTTAAATTAATTAGTTTTTACATGTTTTCATTTTTTTTTTAAATGGCACAACCAGAATGATAGACCACTTCATTAGATCGCAGGCTACTGAAAAAGTCTGTTTCGGACTGGCTGATTGTTTGATATATACCCTACATGTGCAACGGCTATCTGGTATTTACAGATCTCTAAAGAATTGGAACTAATTTACTTACAGATGCAGAAAGCCACTCAAGCTAGAACACATTGCACTGGCTTTTAGTGCTGCTTCCTTAGGGACTAGTTGGCTTTCAGAGACCACCCCCTCCATCAGGCAATTCTAAAGTCCTCTTGGCCACAGGAGTGGGATTTTCCTGGGCAGGGCCTAACCAAAAAAGGAAATTTCAAACCAATCTTCCAGAAATGCAGTTGCCTTTTTCTTTTGTTGAACATCAAAGGTCATTGTCGGACACGAGCACATGGTGCTTGCACCACTCACCCACACACTGACACAGAGAGGGAGAGAGGGGGGGGGAGAGAGAGAGAATCAGAGGGTGAGAGCCTGAGAGAGAGAGAGAGAGAGAGAGAGAGAGAGAGAGAGAGAGAGAGAGAGAGAGAGAGAGAGAGAGAGAGAGAGAGAGAGAGAGACTGGACACTGGAAAACTGGAGAGAGAGAGAGAGAGAGAGAGAGAGAGAGAGAGAGAGAGAGAGAGAGAGAGAGAGAGAGAGAGAGAGAGAGAGAGAGAGAGAGAGGGAGAGAGAGAGAGATTCAGACCAGAGGGAGAGAGACGCATAACGTTTTTATTGTCCATAGCATTAGCACTAAGCCTTAGAACTATTGTTCTAGACAAGGTCTCATCTTCTAAATCAATATCAACACCAAGGAGATTTTTCACATTATGCATTGTAAATCCATTTTTTTGCTCTATTTTCACACACATGCACACGCACACATACGCACACACACACACACACACATGCATGCCAGAGGCAGAGAGAGTCAGAGAGTCAGTCACACTGCCGTCTATGGCATCCCCAGCCACAGAACTCAATGCTGCAAATCCACATTCTTTCCCCCCACTATCTCACAATGGAATGTAGCCTCCCTGAGCAAGTTGCCTCCACTCAGACATTGGACGCATTCAAAACAGCCCTCCACAAACACCTCCACCAAACCACCCTGCCTCTATCACCTCCCCTTACCTCAACCTCACATTAAACTGGGTAACTAGGGGCCATAGATCTATAGATCAAAGTAGTGGTAAGTAAAGGGCAGGAGCTGTGCCAGTCAGGGTCCGCCAACCCCCCCCCCCCCCCCCCCCCCCCCCCCCCCCCCCCATGGAGCGCTTCGCTAGCCAGATTGGTCTTTCCTGGCTGCGAAAGAAAGGTCTATGGCCCACCCTCCTATATATTTTTCTAAATCAGTGCACAGCAAGAGTATAACATCTTTATTTGCAACTTCTAATGTAGTTCTACTTTCTTTCCCTAGTTATATAATTACTTTTTTTTCTTCTACTGCTAACATTTTTGTGTTCGTACTACCCCTTAAGTGTAGCAGAATCTTCAGCCTGTTGAACTGAAGTTAGCTGCCTAGAGGAAGAAGAAGAGAGTAAACAAGAGTACACATACACAGTGACACTATGACGCCCACAAACAATGCCACAGTACCACATACAGAGAGAGAGTGGGGGGGGGGGGGGGTACAAACAGCACACACATAAACAGTGACACACACAGTATCACACACACGTCTTCTTCTTCATCCAGTAATGTTCACCTGCCGTTTTACGGTTTATCAGCAATTATTGACATATATACAGCAATGAAAACCAATCAACACTAACTTGACTTACAGATGAATCAGTGGAGTCTCGTATGGTCACCGATTTTGGGCACCATCTTGCCTCCCTGGTAACGCAGTCGATGTAGACGGCTTCCATGGGTAACGCTTTGAACCAGCAGATAGTGTCGATGCTTCCAGGTCCAGAGCCCGTGACAGAACTGGCCGAATCATAGATGACCTCCCCATTGACAACCGGGCTACAGTCTTCTCCGATTGTCACGTTGCTGATGACTTTGAAGTCGAACGATCCTGTCCCAAACTTCAGAAAAACGTACATGATGATGAAAAGGTCAGATCAAGACAGACACAGTCCAAATGACAACCGGGCTAGTCTTATCCGATTGTCATGTTGCTGATGACTTTGAAGTCGAGCGATCCTGTCCCAAACTTCAGAAAAACGTGTATGATCATGATGATGAAAAGGTCAGACAGTCCAAAATCCACGTTTGGGAGAAACCTAGGCATTGTCGGCATACATTTTCCCCAACCCCTTGGTAGTTCTACTTTTGGGTTGTTCTAGTTCCGCATTCGACATCGAGAAGGAAAGTTCACTCACTTCTCTTGCCGTCAATTTAGAATAAATTCTCGTGCTGGTTGTGACGCGGAAACTTTTAATTGAGGAAGTGCAAAGTTCACCAGAAAGTGTCCTCACTGGGAATAGAAGTAAAAACAAATCCATGTGAGCCAATCGCAATCGCCCATTGTTGTTTTCCTGTCTACGCTCCACCCCTTTCCTTCCTCCAGTTTAAGAGCACGTCTTTTTACCGGTGCTGAGACATAAGCTCACAAGACAAATGCTCACAAGACATTTGCTCACAAGACACTTGCTCACAAGACAATTGCTCACAAGCTTAAGACAATTGCTCACAAAAGAAAAAAACCACTGAAGTGAAATCATTATTAAAAATACTAACGCAGTACAGCAGAACAGGAGACACTTTTTCAATAACAGAGTGACGCACTCCCTGCTCAGACAAAACTTGCACCTGATACTAACAAATTCAAAATCTCCTGGACAAAGACCCAAACCTTACCTGACCTGAGTGTGTATGTGTGTGTGTGTGTGTGTGTGTGTGTGTGTGCCTGTCTATCGTTTCCGACCATGACTGCCAGACTATGAGCTAGCAAAGGGGGCAATTGCTATTCTGGTGGGATGGGCTAAATTTGTTTATAATAGAAGCCTTCTGTGGGGCACATCCTCACTCTTTCGGATAAAGGGATTTGAGACACCTGGCGTTGGGGAAAGTCCCAACGGGCCAACTAACCCCTTTGGCTGCAGCACAAGAACCAGTGCACATGCTCCCTAGTTGAAGAGTCATAAAGAAACGACTAAGCTTTGCTATGATACTGTTGAAACTTTGTTTTTATTGTACAGTTCTCATTTACTATTATTGTCACAGAGACACAGAAACAGAGAGAGAGAGAGAGAGAGAGAGAGAGAGAGAGAGAGAGAGAGAGAGAGAGAGAGAGAGAGAGAGAGAGAGAGAGAGAGAGAGAGAGAGAGAGAGAGAGAGAGAGAGAGAGAGAGGGAGACGGAAGGTGTAGCTATGTGAATTGAATGGAATGTGGATTATGAAGGCGCAAGGCGAATGGCAGAGAGAGAGAGAGGGGGGGGGGGGGGGGGGGGGGCCAAAGAGAGAGACAGACACAGACAGACAGACAGACAGACAGAGAGACACACACACATAATGAGACAGACACTAGACAGAGAGAGAGAGAGAGAGAGAGAGAGAGAGAGAGAGAGAGAGAGAGAGAGAGAGAGAGAGAGAGAGAGAGAGAGAAAGAGGGGGAGGGGGGGGGGGGGGGGGGGGGGGGGGGGGGAATCATGATTGAAAGTCCCAGACAGGGACATTGTTTTCATACAACGACCACTACATGTAATGAAATGTTGTCTTGTGAGCATTTGTGGTATTTTTCGTTAAAGCTGTGAGCATTTGTCTTGTGAGCAAGTGTCCTTTGAACATTCAGTGTCTTGTGAGCATATGTCTCCCAATCCTGTTTACCACAACAGCCTTCTGAAACGTACAACAGAACAAAGTCAACAAAGTGACAGGGGACTATTAAATGCTCAAATTCAGTTATAGTTTGAATGATTTCAGCAGCTTATATTATTTTTCTTACCAACAAAAGCCGGTTTAGATGCAAAATATTTTTAATCACCACGTGGATTCCTCTACTTAGTCTCACGGAGGCCATCTTGAATATTATGCAATAACTCAATATACCCAACTTTTTTTGTTTTTACAACTTGGCCTACAACGGATTTGGATTCAGCACCCTCAAATCATACTGTATTGACACACACACAAAACTAAAATATATCCCCAAACAAAGTACAGCTAGGTTTTATAGCAGTTCTTGTAAAATGTTCATAATTAGAGGGTAGGGGGCTTGAAATAAATTTGATATTGGGTCAAAACAGCAGTACCAAGAGCTGGTGTCAAAATGTTCCCCATAAAACGTTATCATAGTCTCAGCCAAAGTCATCCTAAAAAGACTCTACTGTATCTTGATTTTGCATTATTGAAAAAAAAGTACATCTCTCACTTCATCATTGCCCCAAAGGTCAGGCTTATGTCAACCAATGATAAAAGGCGATTTCAGTCAAATGTACTCTGTCACATATACACATGCATAGACATTCTGAAAACTTCTGTCAAGATATGCATCACATGCACTTGGAATGCTATGTATTTCAATACTTGCAAGGCAAAAGGGACCCTCTATCCCTCCTCTAGGACCCCCATCTATACCTTAAATGAAAGGGTCCTGAACTCACAGATGCAGTTAGCAAAATTCAAAACTTTTTCCATGATTTAAAACAATGGATGTCTATGAATAAGCTGCAGCTTAATGACGACAAAACAGAACTTCTGCTCATTGTCCCTCCCACAACTCCCAAACCACCCCTCTATTCCTTCTTCCGTCAGCATTGGGAGTTCTGATATTTCGAGTCGTTCTCATCTCAGGCTCGTAACCTTGGCGTGACTTTTTATTCCACCAGTTCCTTCCAGCAGCATGTTTCAAATGTATGTAAGGCAGCCTATCTGGAAATACGCAAGATCAGCTCGATTAGACACTTATAGGGCCTACTTTCCACTGAAGCCACAAGAGCTCTGGTCTGTTCGTTAGTTCTCTCAAGGGTGGATTACTGCAACAGTCTCTTGGCTGGCTCACCGAAGTACCTTCTGGACAATCTCCAGAATGTACAGAATCAGTAGTGCCGCCATACTTGTCTGCAGATCATCTAGACGTCAACATGTCACTCCTCTGTTGCAGTCCCTCCACTGGCTCCCGGTTCAGAGTCGGATTGACTATAAGCTGGCTTCCATCTGTTTCTCTTCTGTCTCTGGTACTGGACCACAATATCTTTCTGACATTCACAATACATTTCTGACATTCTACACATCTACACCCCATCCCGTCAACTTCGTTCTTCTGCTGACACTCGTCTTTTCCGTGTTCCTTCTGTCAAGTAGAACAATTAAAGTCCTTCGGTCAACGTTCTTTCTTCTTTCAGGGACCAACTGTCTAGAATATACTTACCATCAATATCAGACACATACTTTCAACTTCTTCCTTCAAGTCTGCTGTGAAGACCAACTTTTTTCAACGGTCATAATTCCTCCCCCACCAATCCGCTCCTCTCCACCCCCTGTACTCAGTTTCCATTAAATGCTGAAGTGGCTGTCACATCATTGGCGTGCCCGCACGTGTGTGTGTTGTGTGTGTGTGCGCACGCTCGCGCGTGTCTCTCTCTGTTTTTGTTTCTTTCTTCTGTAAGTAGTGTACCTTTTTCATGATATCCGTTTTTGTGCCTTTATATATATATATATATATATATATATATATATATATATATATATATATATATATATATATATATATACATCTGAAGAAAAAAACACAACAAATCCTTTGTAAGTTCTAATTTTTTATCCAAGCTTTCGAGGGGGTAACCCCTCTTTTTCAAGGTACAGAACTGATATATATATATATATATATATATATATATATATATATATATATATATATATATATATATATAAACGTACAAGAATTGAAGAAGAAAAAACAACCACACCATTAAACTTTCCTCTTATATATATAGTTTGCTTGGACAAAAATAAACTTGTTTTGTGTCCAATATTTAAGTTTGTGAGCCTACGAAAGAAACTGAATAACTTTAATTTTAACTTTACAATTTATTCTGTGTTCTGAAAAGAATAAAAGAAAATAATGTGCTGATTTACTTTTTCTCCCAATGGGGGAGATAGACAATGCCTATGCAAAGACAGCTGTTTCGTCTTTGAGAAAGACTCTTCAGTCTGCATATCGGCCTGCAAAGTATGTCCACAGTAAACATTCAAACAGAGCTAGAAGACTTTCTACAAGAGAAAGGTTGTCCTCTTTGCACCAGATTGAAAGTCCACAATAAAAGCAAACCAGCACTTAATTAAAAAGAAATGGTAACAATCTTGTGTAAAATAACAAAAATAATAATGTTCTAAAGTTACAATCCCTCGAAGAGAGTAGAAGAGATGGGATGCCATGTTGGTGGATCCAGTGTATATATATATATATATATGTACTTTTCTATATTCTATTCATGTAAAATGTATGTACGTTCTTCATGATCAGAGAATAGGCGCTTTATAAATAATCATTATTATTGTTATTATTACTTGTCTCACATAAATACCATTTCTCAATTCCTTTTCTCGCATTTAAAAACAAAATGATTTGTATTAGTTTACATTTATTGATGTTGATAAAAGTATTGGTACGGGTAGAGAGGCCTAATCAATAAAAGACTTTAGATACATCTCTCTCTCTCTCTCTCTCTCTCTCTCTCTCTCTCTCTCTCTCTCTCTCTCTCTCTCTCTCTCTCTCTCTCGAGTCTCTCTCTCTCTCTCTCTCTCTCTCTCTCTCTCTCTCTCTCTCTCTCTCTCTCTCTCTCTCTCTCTCTCTCTCTCTCTCTCTCTCTCTCTCTCTCTCTCTCTCTCTAAGAACACTATAATGATTGGTGTGGCTCCTTTTGGGGAAGAAAATAATATAGAAAAGAAAGATACTGAAAAAATTGGGGGGAGGGGGAGGGGGGTATCTGCTTCATTTGTTTTTAAAACAACACACACACACACACACCGCACACACACGTTTGATATAAACAGTGTTGCTTATCAAATGAAACCGAAATATAAAAAAAAGAAGCAAGAGATGTACGTGGTGGTAGATAATTATGTTGTTTGCCCCCCCCCCCCCAAAAAAAAAAATGTGGAAGTAAAACTAAATGCAGAGAAATAATTATGATTGTGATGTGCAGTGTTTTAAAAAAAAGAAGAAGTAGGAAAATGCAAAACAGAGGTGTGGGCAAAGATGTATTTCAGCCCCCCCCCCCCCTCATGTTTACGACCTTCAACCTCGCTCAAAGTCTGCTTCCTTCAATTCTATGAAAATAATCCTAGACTGATCCAATGCTAACCCTATCAAAGATTTTAAAAGAGTAAGATGGACTACTTAAGAGTTACAGCGAACCGGGCTGATAGAGTTATCGTTAGTGGGGTAGTTATACACCATTCCCAGCGGCGGCTATCCAAAAACTCAGACTGGAACTTGAACATAGAATTCAACTGGCCTATCGACGTGTAAATGTGTCCTGCTTAAAAGGGACATAACCAGTGTTTCTGTCCTCACTACTCATATAGGGAAAAGAGACCGGATGCTTGTCTTCCCCTACACAGTCTTTGACCCTATCCCTTTTTGAAAATGAGCATAATGTTGCTTCTCAGCGAACATTTTCTATGCTGAGGGGTGGGGGGTGGGGAGAATGACTAAAATACATGATAGCCAAAACACGTGGAGGTCAGTCAATGCAGAGAAGTGTGGTTGTGGTGTGCAACGTTATTTTTACGGTTAAACTAAGTGTGTGTGTGTGTGTGTGTGTGGGGGGGGGGGGGGGGGGTGCAAAGTAGAGACGTGGTGGTGAATATGTGTAAAATGCAACAAAAAGGAGATCTCCTTTTCGAGAAAAACAACAAGCAAACAAACAAAAAATCGCAAAAGAGATGAGTTCGACGTGTGCAACGTTATTTGTAAAATAGAGCAAAGTGGGGAAATGCGAAATAGAGATACGGAAGTGGAGATCTAAATATCGCATATAGGCCTACCTAATAGAAAAATACAGAAAGATAGGCCTACTGCTTGCACTGGGTTAATCCCCTTGGTTTAATTTGAAACGGTGGAAGGAACAGGCCCCACTTCCAGCAACAAGCTTTAATAAATAATATATATCAAGTGGTCAATTGAACCAAAAGTTCTGCATCTGCATTCATAGTTGATAGGGCCCATACTGTGGCATAATCATCAACCAACTCGGGGAGAGAGCACGCCCTAATCTAAAGTTTTTATGACCTTGCCAGCCAGCGCCCGTTCAGCGTGCAACCAGCATGATCATTGATGCCAAGTCCAGCAAGTTGACGAAACCCCCCAGAAAATGCAGTGCATTGTTAAATTAACAGAGAATTGTGGTTGTGATGTGCAACGTATACGTTATTTGTGAGGAAAGTGAAAAAGTAATGACAAGTCTAAAAGTTGTAAATAATGAAAGTAACGAAAAGTTGAAAAAAGAGCTGAGTTAAAAATTTTGTTGCAGTGCACACATGAGCAGAAATGTGTAACTTTATTTGTTAGGAAAATAACGAAAAGTTGAAAAGAAAAAAATGGCAAAAGAGCTGAGTCCGACTGTATCGGACGGGCTGCCAACAAACGCCCATTCACAGGTGCGATCCCACTACTGCGCGACACGGAGCCTTTTGCCTGCTCTGATTTCCAGCCTGGGCCAGTGCGGCTCTCCTTAGTCAACCTGGGCCCCCGGAGCTCCCCCCAAGGGCCCATATTGATGCCGAGCTTAGCGCGGACACCCGATCGACATGGCGCGGCTGCTGGCAGGGCCCCCGCCCTCAAACCGTTCACAACTCAAGCCTCCAAGTAGCTGGATTACAGGAGCACGCCACAACTCCCAGCGAAGGTGTAAATGATTTTTATTAATATGAATAGTATTTCACCCACGTTGTTTTGTTAGAAAACAGAAACATATTTTATATTTGAATGCTAGGATTATATCAAAATGAACTACATTTACGTGTTTAATTGATTTGTGATAATTAATAACTGACTCGAAATTTTAGTGTGTTGTTTTTGACTTGCCTCGTTTTGAAATCTGTCAGCCTCGTTATGAAAGTGACCTTGAACATTTTTCGAATCTGCGGCGTCAGGCCTTCTTTTTTTGATAGAGGAAAAACATGACACTGTTTATAAAGCAGTTAACAGAATAGGGTTGCTTGTAAGTAATACAGAATAGAAACAGAAAAAACCTATCATGGCACATTCACAGAAATAAAGGAATAACAGCCAAATAAATTGTTAATGAAAGTAGGGCATAGTTTCCTATAGTTTCGTATGTTTTGGTACTGAAGACTAGAACAATAACGGGCCACAATAATTGTCAGTTACTTTAAAAACAACAACAACAAAAACAGCTCAAGACAGGCACGGCATTTTTTCTTTTCATTCTAGTTTAAGTTCATTTTTGTTCAGCGCACTCCCCTGTCTTACACAAGTTACAGGACTTGGTTGACCTAATTTACAAAATCTCTCAGTCTTTAAAAAAAATAAAAAGTGAAAAAAACTAAATCGTTGTACATGAAATTCTCCTTCGTTTGATTTAAGTAACATAATTTATTTATTTATTTATACTGATTCACACATCTTTATAAAATAGCTCAAAATGTGTACCCACACGTTTAAAAAAGTAACAGAGAAGTTAGAGACTATTTTGACGAAAGTACACAGATTGCAATGTCAGCTGCTGTTGTAATCGCGATGGGTGCTATCAAGTTTCTGCAGACATCATACTCTACTGTTGTGATTTTCTACTTCCCTAACAAATTCCTTTAACAGTGGTAAGATTTCTCTTAGTCACCCTTCATTTATTTTCAGTGTGCATGTCGTGAATGCCCAGAACTGAAAAAAAAGTCGAACATTTTTATTAGTTTTTTTTACATTCACTGGTTACTTACAGTGTAGCATCAGTGACATGGTTGGTGATCACAGATTAGCCAACACTCAATTTGCAACAAGAGCGTCGCCGGGCGGCAGACATATACCCCCGTTTCTCACCCTACCCACCGTTCCGCCCCCCTTGGGAGGGAGAGGGGTGAGGGTGGTGCGGGGTTGGGGGTGTAGAATTATAGTACAGTTTTCCTTTGAGACATTAAATAATTATCTGTTTGTTTTGCATATAAAGTTAAAAGATGTTCATTATATTTGTTGCAGAGCTGAAGTATCACCTACAGAACTTTCCTTTTTGGAGTACGGGAGTTAATCAGAATTATTTGGAATTGGATAGATCACTTTAGTCTAGATGGAGGATGAACTTAGCTCTTGTCTTATAGTTATACTCACAGTCACACTCATAATCAAATATATTTTGTTTTAATAGTTTTACTTTTATTATTTTGGCATTAATTGTTGGGACTGGGATTATCATTCAATTTGGATCCAGGAGGTTTTTTTCCCAACTTGCTTTTATCGCTTATTAAAAAATTAAACTTTTAAAATTTGTTTATTCAAGAAAATCATTTAAAGTTTAAATGAATCATTACTTTAGCAGTGATGTCCTGAGGCCCCGGTCATACGTCAAACGACAATGACCTATTCAAATTGAAAATGTCCTATTGTGTTTTCTCCTATCACTGTATCAGGGTATCGCTGTATCGGGACAAATGTCTGATTACATTTTAGCGCTGGCACTCTTTCAAGAGTCTTTGTCTTATTGATTTTTGTAAGAGCCAGGACATTGTCCTATTGATTTCTCTCATCTCAGGACAGTTTGTCCTATCACTTTTCGATCCTCAGTCAGTGCATCACTGCATTAGTAACATTTCTAAAATATTTGTTGTATTATTTTTTTCTCTTGCAGAATTCTTTACCATTATGGCGTGCTAGGAGTTCTCCGACATGGGAGCCCATTAGGGGCTACCAGAGGGGAGGGGAGGTGAGATGCGAATTGGAGACTCACTTACTCAGTAAGTTACTGGAGATTTGCAAACTGGAGACTGAAAACAATCTAAGCATGATAATAATATACAGAACAGGTGGACAGTTGATCTTCAAACTGGAGCATTGAAGGAAAAAAAGAAAGAAAAGTGGTTGTCACTGTTAAAGCTAGAAACTCAACCCCCCAAAAAACAGTGTAAGTTCTTGTGAGGCTCCGAGAGACTTGAAAAGCAGCAAAGCTGTTTAGTTCTGAGTGCCAAGATAAGTTACTTATTGTGAGACACTTGAAAAACAGCAAAAATGTTTAGCTCTGTGTGCCAAGATAAGTTCTTGTGAGAGACTTGAAAAGCAGCAAAACTGTTTAGCTCTGTGTGCCAAGATAAGTTCTTGTGAGACACTTGAAAAGCAGCAAAAGCTTTTAGTTGTTCTGTGTGCAAAGACAGTACTCAAGAACCATGCCGTTGGTATTTGAGCCTGAGTGCGGGCCCAAGTGTCGCTCCAAGAGGCACAGGCTGGAAGTGAACGCGGTGATCACCAAGGGGTCCCTGCTGGAAGTGCAGGCGTACTCCAGGCTCTGCCACACCTGGGCCCAGCACACGGACGTCGCTGGCCGCAGCGCGCTGCACGTGGCCGCCTCCTGCGGCAAGGTGGACGTGGTGGAGTGGCTGCTGACGGAGAAGAGATTCGACCTGTCCCTCAAGGATAAGGAGTCCGGGTGGACCGCCCTGCACCGCGCCTTGTTTTACGGCCAGTTGGCCACCGCCAGACTGCTGGTGCAGGTAGTTATCGGCCATATAAAAAAAAGTTTTTTTTAACCCTTTCGCCGCCAACCATTTTTCAGCCAAAAAATACTATTAGGCTTACTTGGGTAGAGAAAAAGTAAATCTGCAATACTGCGATACGTATAACATTAGGCCTATCCTTACCTCCCAAAATTAAGAAAATAGGGTCTTCAGATAACGCGCTGGTTTGAAACTTTGATACTTTTTAATTACATGGATGTTAAACCATTGTGGTGCAAAAATGCGACATTGGCGGTGAAAGGGTTAATTGCAAGAAAATATTGGAATGTAACACTGCACTGCCTAACAGTAACACAGCCTGCAATTTAAAAGATTTCAATGCTGCACTAAGTACCGATCAAATGCATTCCTCCCAAGGACCATCAGGGAGTGGAATAAGCCCATCAGCCCCCCCCCGCGCTTCCCCGCTCCCTCAACCCCTCCACACCCTGTTTCCAGGACGCAGCATCACGCTCAGACCCGAGCAGCGGGCTCGAGCTGGCTGAGTCACTAACCCTGAACACCCCTATGTCCATGCAGCAGCTTAGGCCCTGTATCAGATGGAACCGATCCCCCTTTTTTCAGTCTGAGGGTGCCAGAATGATCAATTTAATGATCGTGGGCCCCAAAGAAGAAGAAGAAGAAGAACACATTATTTACGGGGTACACTATGCATTTTAATTTTTACATAAACAATCATTGAGACCAAATAAAGGTGTTAATTGCAAACAAGATTAATAATAAGAAGTGGTAGTTTGAATGAAAGTGGTTCGTTAAATTTCAATAGAAATTTGAAGCTTAGTAACTGACTTAGTTTTTTTAACTGTGATTCATGTTCCTTCAAATCCAATACACTATACTGTATACAGGATCATTCCTTGCATTGCATAACACTAACAGAGCCAAACACATGTTTTCCCTTTCCTGTGGCAGATTTAGATTTAACATCGAATCGTTTCTCGCTTCTTTGGTCCATGTTTAGAACAATTGTGCAGTGATGTTCCGAGGCCCATGTCGTACTCGTAGGACATAGTCCTATTCTATTGAAACTGAAAATGTCCTGTGGTATTCCTCCGCCAGGACAAATGTCCTGTTACACTTTAACACTGGCAGACTTTGTCCTGTTGATTTCCGCTAGAGCCAGAACAGTTTGTCCCATTGATTTTCTTTTTCAGGACATTTTGTCCTATCACTTTTCCATCATCGATGCATCACTGAAATATGCGCAGTTCTCGATTTGTTTCTTTGTTTTGTGCAGTATAATGCTGATTTGTATTGTCGGGATCATGAAGGCCTCGGACCCCTGGACTTGCTGACAAAAGACAGACCCAGACACTTCACGTTTGATGTGAAAGGTAATGTACACCATGACAAGCTCATGGAATAAAGTAAAACTATAAAAGACTAAAAGTGCCATGACAAAAAGTGTACAATTACTGAATTAGTAGTGAATTACCCTTGATTAAAATTAAATGTATCATTCATTCATTGTCTGGCACTGAGTGGCAGTTACTTTTGTAAGATTGATTTTATGATGAAGTGTTTTGATTAATGAGTTATGTTAAATGTGATTTATATGAAGTGACTTTTTAAATCTCAATTTGTAAAATAATTTATGAAAAATGACCACTCCCAAAAAATACCAGTGAAAGTAAAATCATGAGACTGAGAGAAATTTAAAAAAGAAAGAAAGTCGCAACGGACATTCAAAGGAATTCAAACTTTTAATGGATCTGGTTAAGCTATAGATTTTGAGTAGCATTCTTGGTATTTTTTTCTACACAGTGCGGACTGCTGGTACACTTCATAATTGACTACGTTTTAATTCTGATGGTTTTAATGAATAGACTGCATATTTCGGCCGCATTTAATTCAAAGACACTACATCTCAGCTATCCAGACTACTCATGGCTTATTAGAATGAAAGGGTAGCCTTGTCTATGTTAATGTTCAGCTTTAACTGGGGGTTGATTCTTTTTATAGAAAAAACAACAAACCCCCCCCCAAAAAAAAAACCACAACCCAACAACACACAAACTATGAAGTAACATTGAAAACATCACAACAATAAAAGGTAATTTTTTGATAATTGAAATTACCCTTTAATTAAAAAAAAAAAATGTTGCATGCGTAAAATCATTCACTTATTTTGTCTAAAAACAATATTCAGGAGAATCAATTGCCCACTGAGCAATTGATGAATATGGGCATGATTATCCCAGGGCTCCCAGGGACCCCCATTTGGGGATCTATGACTATGAAGTACTAAAATTCTAAAGGACCCTCTAAAAGAATGTCCCAGGATGCACTAGAAAAAAATCTTTTTGGCATTCGCAATGCCATTGGGACCCTCTATCCCGTCTCTAGGGTCTCTAGAACCCTCTATACTGTAAGTGAAGGAGTCCCTGTGATCCCCTGTTTTGCGGGACGTTTGGGAGCCCTTTTACCCACAGCAGATTTAATTAATAACAATTTAAAAAAAAAGACACAACTACAACAACAACAAAAAAAACAAAGAAATTTTAAAAAACCACCGAAGCCATGATGGGAAGGTAATTGTGTGTGCAGAACGCAATGAGGTGTACTCGTGGGGCGACAACACCAACCTGACGCTGGGCCACGGCAGTGAGCAGAACAGAAGCATGCCGGAAGTGGTGGACACGTTCAGGAGATACTCTGTGTCTATCAAGCAGGTTATTTTTTTTACTTTATTTTGCTGTCCCATCTTCAGGGCCGTACAGTGGCGTTGCTTCCACGTCGCTCATTCTGAGTCCCCACTCGCAGGGACTCCACACCCTGGTTTGTTAGGTCGCGGAATCCGAAAATCAGCAGTCAAGGGGAGCGAATCTATGTAAGGCTGTCAGGAGGCAACCATTAGAGGAGACCAGTCCATCCTTTTGTTGTTGTTAATTTTACATGTGTTTTTGCTTAAAAACAACAAAAAACCCACTTCCCTCGAAATAGATCTGTTGACAAAATCTTTTTTTGTAAATCATGTCCATTTGAAAGGATTTGCAGAAGAAAAGGTTGGCCAATTTTCAAATTTAAAGATTATATCAGTTTCTTTGTTGTTGTTGTTGTTGTTAATCTTTTAAAAAGAAGCCATGACTGAAACCTTTCTGTTATGTTTTCTTTGTTGTTGTTTTTAAAAATAGGTTATTGTATGTGTGTGTGTGTGCGCATGCATGCATGTGCACAATTTTGCGTTTGTATGTGTGTGCACACACGTGTGTGTGTGTGTGATGCACCCGTGGATGTGTCTCTCCCTTTGTCTATATCAGTATATGAATGTATGTGGGTCACAGGGTGTGTGTGTGCATTGCATGTACATGTATGCTATTTTGCAGATGGTGATGTGTAAGTACCACACAGTGTTCCTGGCCCAGACTGGCCAAGTGTACACCTGCGGCCATGGCCAGGGAGGGAGACTGGGCCATGGCGATGAGCTCACTTGTGTGGTGAGCAGCATTTATCCCTTTCACCTCCAGCCATTTTGCAGCCAAAATGTTCAGTAGCACTTAACCCTTTCACCACCAGCCATTTTGCACTTAACCCTTTCACCACCAGCCATTTTGCAAAATGTTCAGTAGCACTTAACCCTTTCACCTCCAGCCATTTTTTGCAGCCAAACATGTTCAGTAGCACTTAACCCTTTCACCTCCAGCCATTTTGCAGCCAAAATGTTCAGTAGCACTTAACCCTTTCACCTCCAGCCATTTTGCAGCCAAACATGTTCTGTAGCACTTAACCCTTTCACCACCAGCCATTTTGCAGCCAAAATGTTCAGTAGCACTTAACCCTTTCACCACCAGCCATTTTGCAGCCAAAAATGTTCAGTAGCACTTAACCCTTTCACCACCAGCCATTTTGCAGCCAAACATGTTCTGTAGCACTTAACCCTTTCACCACCAGCCATTTTGCAACCCCAAACATGTTCTGTAGCACTTAACCCTTTCACCTCCAGCCATTTTGCAGCCAAACATGTTCTGTAGCACTTTACCTGGGTCGCACAGGAGTGGAAATTCCCCTGCAAAATAAGGTCTATCCTTCCAAATTAAGAACATTTTAAGGTCATCGGATAACATACCCTAATTTGATGCCTTTTAGTGACATGGGTTTGAAGTCAACGTGGTTCAAAAAGGGGACATTTATTAGTGGTCAGTTTTCAGTTAATTGTTTTGTGGTGATGCACTGCGCTCAAGTCATCGCTCTTGTGCTTGCCAAAGGCCTTCTGAGAGTGTCCAGTTTACTATTTAGTCATTGCTCTTGTGCTTGCCAAAGGCCTTCTGAGAGTGTCCAGTTTACTATTTAGTCATTGCTCTTGTGCTTGCCAAAGGCCTTCTGAGAGTGTCCAGTTTACTATTTAGTCATTGCTCTTGTGCTTGCCAAAGGCCTTCTGAGAGTGTCCAGTTTACTATTTAGTCATTGCTCTTGTGCTTGCCAAAGGCCTTCTGAGAGTGTCCAGTTTACTATTTAGTCATTGCTCTTGTGCTTGCCAAAGGCCTTCTGAGACTGTCCAGTTTAGTGTCCAGTTTACTATTTAGTCATTGCTCTTGTGCTTGCCAAAGGCCTTCTGAGACTGTCCAGTTTACTATTTAGTCATTGCTCTTGTGCTTGCCAAAGGCCTTCTGAGACTGTCCAGTTTACTATTTAGTCATTGCTCTTGTGCTTGCCAAAGGCCTTCTGAGACTGTCCAGTTTACTATTTAGTCATTGGCTCTTGTGCTTGCCAAAGGCCTTCTGAGAGTGTCCAGTTTACTATTTAGTCATTGCTCTTGTGCTTGCCAAAGGCCTTCTGAGACTGTCCAGTTTACTATTTAGTCATTGCTCTTGTGCTTGCCAAAGGCCTTCTGAGACTGTCCAGTTTACTATTTAGTCATTGGTCTTGTGCTTGCCAAAGGCCTTCTGAGAGTGTCCAGTTTACTATTTAGTCATTGCTCTTGTGCTTGCCAAAGGCCTTCTGAGACTGTCCAGTTTACTAAGTCTCTTGTAGATAGATGGAGATGGACTAGGGGGAGGAGTAGGCTTTCACTGACTTTACTGATGGGGGAAAGCTTCTTGTTGATATCAGCCTTAATAAAACAAAAGCAGCATACTTTTGTACAGAGAAAAATGGTTGTTTGGCTGTTTGAATGAGGTAGGATGGTCTTTCCTATGTCCAGACACCCAGACTAGTGGAGGCCCTGCAGAATGAAGAATGTGTCCAGGTGGCAGCTGCCAGAGACCACACCTTGTTTCTCACTGAAAAGTAGGTTCACATTACGTTCTTTTCCTTACAATCATTGTCTTGTTACACTGCTTTGTTAAATTGGAATGTTATGACTTAAAAAAAACCTGATTACATTATAAACTGTTAATTATTTGGTATTTGGTATTTTCTATTCGGGCTGCTCCCCCCTAAAGAGCGCTCCGCCGCTGGTGGAACGCCACTCTTTTTTTTTGTGTGGGGTGGGGGTGGGGGAGGGACTTTGTAAACCTAGCTATCAATTTGGTGCATTATTTCTCCTTATTCTTATTGATTTTTAACTTCCGTGGTGTTGTTTTTTTAATGTGTGTAAAGCGAACGAGTCAGACTTGCTTTGAGTCCCCATCTGAAGGACTCGACATTCGGTTAAATTTTCCCGTTCAACTGGAAAGGAAGGGGGAGGCCAGGGTTCGAACCCAGGTTACTCCCACATTGCATGGGCAGGCGAGCATCTTAACCACTCTGCCACCATTCTTTAAGCAAAGCGGTTGAAGGAACCAGCAGCGACAGTGGAACCTCCCTTATAAGACCTCCCATTATAAGACTCCCTCCCACATAAGACCCACTTCTCTGAGACATTGCCCTTCTTTGTAAGTACAGTCGACCCCCTCACGAACGGCCCTCTGATTTGCGACCTCCCCTCTTTTACGACTGAAATATGAATGACGGATCGTTTTTCTTCTAAACTTGCCTCCTCATTTACGACTCCCCCTCTAACGCGTTTTACGACCGTAAATCTTGTTGATTTTACGACCGATGCAACACATTCAGTTCGAGCCGACGCACAGCTGGGGTACCACTGTGGTTAGGTCAATCTCGGTAAAAACGAACCGTTCTCATGCCGAAATTGAAGAATTTAATCAGCAATATCACGATCTGACCACTAAATGTCACCACTTTTATGCACATGTGTCATCACTGAGCAGTTTATGATCAAAGTTTGAACTGAAACAGTCGTGATCGTGTCGATCTTTACGAACTCTGTGCACACGTAGGCCTAAATGCGAAGTCAACTCCCAAGTTGAAACTAGGTAATCGGTCACACTCCATAAGTTGGAACTCAGTGAATGGTCTCACTTTGTAAAAAATAAGTTGAAAAGCAGCTCCTTTCCGTTATCAAACTGATAAATCGGCGTTAGTGCGTGCACTACAACTCTCGCTGAATGCAAACAACTCACAAAATCCGATAATTGAAAGCAGCTGGCGCATTAGCGTTTGCCGTGATTTCGTATTTGCGGTATGTGCGGCGCCATTTTGTCAGCCGAGTTGTATGCGCGGTAAAAGTTCCGTGTGTGCGAACTGTGACTGAAAATGAACTGCCAGAGCGTAAAATGGCGAAAATTAGGTCTGTACTGTTGTTATGTGTAGTTTGTGTGTGAGTGCAACACGGGCCGTCGAGCACACTTTCTGTTTTCGCTCGTTTTCGTATATTAGCTAGACCGCAGTCATATACGGTGTAGTGAGTCACTGAGTGCATTGTTTTGGTCACCCCCGATTTAAGACCCCCCTCTTTTACGACTGATTTTTCGCGATTTTTTGAAAGTCTTAAAAGAGGGGGTCGACTGTATTAAAATTACCTCTTATAAGACCTCATTTGGGATGATTTTTGAAGGTCTTATAAGGGAGGTTCCACTGTATATCCACAATGCACTGAATGCCATTGACATGTGTTTTCTATGCTTGTCAGGAACTGTCTGTACGGGTGTGGTCTGAACAACTGCTTCCAGCTGGGGCTGTCTCTGACAGGGGACAAGGGGACCAGCAAGAGTCTGGTGCCAGTGAAGGTATGTGTGAAGAAGAACTGCGTTTGTTTCAGTCTCTTCTCTCTTTACCCATGTTTAAACATCTGAATGTCGGTTATGGTTGTGTATGTGTATGAGTGTATATATACATTTTTTTTCTTCAGAAAAAGCAAAGTGTGTGTGTGTTTGATTGATGGATTCAGTGATCACGCTAGGATTTTTGAAAACCAGTCCCATCAGCGACAATGCCCCCCAACAACCGGTATCAAAACCAGTCCCAGGGAAACAAAAACCAGTGAAAACCACAATATCAGAGCCCCTGTTAAACAATTTATCAGTCCCTGGGACTGACAGGTCAAATATTTTTCAGTATTTTGGTTTTGCAATCAGTATTTTACTGATATTTACCAGTAAACGCGATCACTGTGATTGATTGTGTGTTTGTGTGTGTGCATACAGTTGTGGGGACACACTTATGCACATAGCAGTGGAGGCAATTTCTTTTCTAGAAAATTGAGCTGAAGTTTATTTGTATTTGAGAGATGCTAATGAAAAAGCGTCTTAGTGGTCATGCAGCTTTCATTTTGCCTTCTATCTCCTTAACCCTTTCACTGCCAAAGTCACATTTTAGAACCACAGTGATTTAACACCTATGTCACTAAAAGGCATCAAATTGGGGTATATTAACCAAAGACCCTGTTGTCTTAGTTTTGGGAAGTAAGGATAGATTATTTTATATATATGTCACAGAACAATCCCCAATACTGCAGATGGATTTTGTTCTCTATGCAGGTAAATTTAATGGCAATTTTTGGCTGAAAAATGGCTGGCAGTGAAAGGGTTAATTTTGGCTAATGATGATCAAAGTAAAAAAAAAAAGAAGAGCATTTTCACATAATAATTATGATAAAGAAAGATGTATAAGTAAATGTCTGCTGAAGGGTGTATGCTGTGTTCCAGATGAACATCAAACTTCTGAAGGGTAAAAACATCCTTGGTGTGTACGCGGGTCGGTTTCACTCTGTTGTCTACACCATCGAGGGCATTTACACCTGTGGCCTCAATGCTGGGCAGATTGGTGAGTGGTGTGTGTGTGTGTGTGTGTGACAGTGTGTGTGTGTGAGTGTATAAGCCGCAACTTTCTTTTTACCCCCCCCGCGGCTAGTACAGTGCCGCGGCCTAAACGTTACCGAAAGTGAAAGTAAACTCAACTCAGTCGCATTCTTGATTCAGACCTTTGATTTTTTTGTCATCAACCGTGAACAAGGCCACAGATCAAAGGTCGGAAACAAGAATGCGACGGAGTTGAGTTTACTTTCACTTTCGGTAATGTTTAGGCCGCGGCACTGTACTAGCCGCAGGGGTGGGGTGGGGGTCGGGTGTTAAAAAAAATGTTGCGGGTTATAGTCCGTGAATTATGGTATATATGCATTGTTGATTTCCCCCCCCCCCCTTCAGGTCATCCCAAGGGGGAGCAGTACCAGAGCCAACTCAGGCAGGTGTCGCTGCTGCACCACAAGGAGATGACCGTCAGTAGGGTGGACACTTCTGACGCCGCCATCGTCTGCTTCACTGCGCGCGGGGATCTCTTCCTGCTGCACGAGTACACCTGCAAGAAGATCGCCTCCAGGTCAGCTGGATAGGATAGCACGATGGGAAAAATATGTTGACTGTTGAAAATGTTTAACTGTTGAAAGGTCCTACTCCTAAAGTAAATAGACGATTTTCAGAAAAAAAAACTAGGGGAGAGCACTTCCTGAAAATTAGAATTGTTTACTTCCATTCCTCGGTCAAATGCCTTAGCAACAATGCAACAATGGCGTCGAAGCTTGAAACCGCAGGCAGCGACTTGCAAACATTTTTTAAAGAAAAATGAGGGGCGTCCAGTATCCATAAACTGAGAGAACTTGCGAAATGTGACGTAAAAATATAAATGACATCGATTTTAAAATGACGCACAGTGTTCTAAGTGATGCAAGTCTAATCAAACACGCGAGCCGAGAGCTGGGGGTCTACCTGAAGGTAGAGTTACTCCCCCTGTTTGACTGATTGAATTAGGCAAGATCACTCCCACACACCATGAAATTACTTCCCTAATTATTTCCAAACAATTCCTATTTAAAGTGTTTTGGCCAACGCAGTTTTAATTTTTGTGCCCCCACTTGGAATCCCTTGCCTCGTTCACCTCCATCATCAGTCAGCACTTCCCACTTTCAAGCCCCAGCTGAAAACTCATATGTTTCAAAGAGCTTTTTCTCTGACTTTCACGTTAATTAGATGATGGTCGAATGAATGTGGGAGAATGGTTGTGTATGTTAGCCCATCTGCGTGTGAATCAGTGAACGTGAGCGCCTTGAGTTTAATCTTAACCCTTTCACCGCCAGCCATATGAATGTGGGAGAATGGTTGTGTATGTTAGCCCATCTGCGTGTGAATCAGTGAACGTGAGCGCCTTGAGTTTAATCTTAACCCTTTCACCGCCAGCCATATGAATGTGGGAGAATGGTTGTGTATGTTAGCCCATCTGCGTGTGAATCAGTGAATGTGAGCGCCTTGAGTTTAATCTTAACCCTTTCACCGCCAGCCATATGAATGTGGGAGAATGGTTGTGTATGTTAGCCCATCTGCGTGTGAATCAGTGAATGTGAGCGCCATCTTAACCCTTTCACCGCCAGCCATATGAATGTGGGAGAATGGTTGTGTATGTTAGCCCATCTGCGTGTGAATCAGTGAATGTGAGCGCCATGAGTTTAATCTTAACCTTTGCCATATGAATGTAGAGATGTTAGCCCATCTGCGTGTGAATCAAATGTGAGCGCCCTTAACCCTTTCACCGCCAGCCATATTTCAGCCAAAAAAGTCCATGAAATTTACCTGGGTAGAGAACAAAATCCATCTGTAGTATTGGGGTTTCTTCTGTGACATATATAATAAGGTACATCCTTACTTCCCAAAACTAAGACAATTTGATCTTTTGATAATACTTATTAATAGACCCCAATTTGATGCCTTTTAGTGACATAGGTGTTAAATCACTGGCGTGCTAAAATGCAACTTTGGCAGTGAAAGGGTTAAAGAAAGGCACTATGTAAATACTGTGTATTATTATGATTATTATTATTAAGATGCGTAGGATACCATATTTTACAGACTATGAACTGCATTGTATAACGAGGCGCACCCTCACAAAAGCATTGATAAGCCTGCATTTAAATCATGAAAAACAACTCTGCTCCCCCCTCTCCCTTTTATGTCTTTTAAGTACTGTGTGGAAAACAATCTTGCATTATAGTACATCATAGTTGACTGTTGTGCGTCATGCATTGTGCCATGAACTGCTCGACATGCCGCATGATTTGCTGGAACACTGCACCTCACTGGCTGTGGCTTGCACACGTTTGAAATGCAAAGTACATTAGTCTTGAAACTAAGCGAACAATTTTTTTAAAGATCCCTCACACATACCGGTACATACAAAAAGAAAAAGAACAAAGCAAAAAACTTCCAAATTACACTTATCTATTCTATCATGTTACCGTTTCACTACGAATGAGTTATTCCTTCCAATTTGGAGCAAATGCCAATTTACCAAAGACCAAAGAGTTATAGTCTTTACAAGACTAAATTACTTCCCTTGGTCTACCCAGCCAATACCACTAAGCTGCCGTGGATCCCACTCGCTACGTCACTTCCGGGGAGGCAACTTTAAATCATAATAAATTTTTTCCAACTTGGAGCAGCCATGTTCGTTTTTTGCTCTTGATTTATTTGGTTTATCTACTTTAAGCAGACGCCATCCGCATTCTGTTTGGGTTGCCCCTTTGCCTTGGGGCTGCAGGTTTGTCGGTACATAGTTTGGGTTATTTTCAAAAACGTTTTCATTGCTAAATAATTTTTTGAAAATTTCGTTGTAAGTTCCATGCTTTGTGCCCCCGGTCGCCATGTCATCCGTCGCCCCTGTAGTTTCGGGTCAGTCTTCTGTTCCTAGTGTGGAGTCTAGTAAACAACCTCGTGATGATAAGGGGAAGTTTGCTCATACTCAGAACAAAGCAAAAAAACTTCCAAAATACACTTTTTTCTGACTGTGTCTTGTATATATATTTTTTTTTCTCACACAAACAGACAGACCAACAATGGAGTAATGACACTACTATTGCATTCTTGGTGTTAAAATATAGAGTAGTTATGTAGGAGAATAAAACAAGCACTGCCTAATCTGTAGACTAAGTACATCTGAAAAGTTAGTTTACAAGTTAGGCAGTCCGAGTGCCTAGTTCACAAACTAGGCAAAGTGGCTGCCTAATCTACAGACTAGGCAATTCTGTGAGTTAGGCACGACATATTTACAGGAGAAAAATAAAAAAGGAAAAGAGAAATCAAGTTCGTTAGTGTTGACTCAATCGTCCAATATTTTGAGGTCATTTCAGACGAAGGTTATTCTGTCATTGTGAATTCCTTGTGCATATGTGTGTGTGTGTGTGTGTGTGTGTGTGTGTGTGTGTGTGTGTGTGTTCATGTGCAGGTGGCAGGACATAGAGAAGGTGTGTGTGGTGGGGGGCACCCTGGACCACAACACTGACATGGACGTGCTGAGGGAGAAGGGTGGCTTTGAGGTCAAGGTTGTGCTCATGAACAACTCGGGAAAGGTGACATCTCAGGGCCTCCTCCATGCTTCACTCCTTACCATTGTTAACCCCTTGACTGCCACCAACGTATTACTTACTGACCTGATGACATCACTGATGATGTCATCAGATGAAGAGGAATAACCCTGTTTTGCAGGCTTTTGTTCTAATACAGTCAAGAGAGTAATATCCCCAGACCATTTTGCCAGATTGGCTCTATCAGTTGTCTTTTTGGTGGCATGATTTGCCCAATGATTTTTTCTTTAATTTTCTCTGGCAGTCAAGGGGTTAATTTTGACGCACACATTTGCATGGGTGAAAGTAGTGCAGGAGTGCTCCTGAAATCAGGATTGCAGTGCTGCCTACCGTCTTCCATATTGGGTATTTGTCCCTAGAAAAGGAAAATCGAACTGAGCGTTGAGTCCTTCGGATGGGGACTTGAAGCTAGTCTGACCCGTGCGCTTTACGCACGTAAAATTCCCACGGCAGTTGAAAGTCGGTAAGAGCCGGGAGAAATTTTGCTGCCTGGTATGGCCAAATTGATAGCTAGGTTTCCCAAGTCTGCCCCCCCCCCCCCCCTCCTCACCCTGCCCCCACCAACCCCCCCCCCCCAAAAAAAAAAAAAAAAGTGGGTAGGTGCTGCGCTTGCAGTGACACGCTCTCCGGGGGAGAGTAGCCCGAATTTCACAGAGATAAGTCTCTGTGACTTGAATATACCAAATACCAAAATACCCAAACAGTTCAAAATGGCACCCTGTCCCTGGAATCCTTTTTTCTCTCTGGTGTCCCTGAAAACTGAGAAGAATCAATTTGTTTTTAGAGCTATGACTTGTCTTGTTAGCTGATCTTACTGTTGAACACAGGGACACCCCAAACAACAGATAGTGTTGAAAGTTTCCTTACAGACATGTTACACATGGTTACTTTACTCTAATGGATCTTGAATATTGAAGCACAGTGGCACCAAATAGCATAAAGAAGACTACCCAAAAAATCCAAAGTTGTTGAAATTTTGCTAGATCACGAAATATTCAAAAGTTAATGTTTGTTTTGACCCTGATGCATGACATTGCGATGTTTGTCCCTGGAAATAAGGACATGGAAGTTCAGTTTAACGTCGCGTATCGGCTTTCGCCATGTACGACGGGCTGAACAAACCAACCAGGGTATAAACAAAAATTTATGTTCCTAAATCACTGTCTTAGCCAAAAGGCCGAGAAGCGATCAGAATTTATAAAATAATCTGGAAATAAGTCTGTGTCCCTGACTTTTAAGTAGCTTGTCACTGGAAACTGTAACAGAGGGTAGGCAGCCCTGGGATTGGAAAAGCTGAAAGAGTCTTCAGGATTGGTCATCTTGTCATCCGGCCGGATCCATAGTCTTATAAAATCAAACATTCCTGCCAACATTGTTAAAAATTCGGGACTTTACTGGTGTTGCACTGCCTCTGGGCATTGCCTCCAGGATCGTTCCCACCATCTTTATATCTACTAATGTCCCGTATGTGTCTGTTCCAGACCGGAGGACGTTAAACAGATTTTCATTCAATTTTTTTTGCCAACGGTGATGGAAGATTAAGACAATATGATGGACATACAATTCTAGCCTTGCTAGATTACAAAATCTGATTTTGGTGTACTATTTGGGGGGTGCGCCCTATCGTCAGATATCGTCTCACATTTTCTTTGGTAGTGAATGGGTTGAATGGCTGTGTTTGTAAACCTGTGCGGTGCAGGTGTTGATGTGCTTTCCTGTGCGGTGCAGGTGTTGATGTGCTTTCCTGTGCGGTGCAGGTGTTGATGTGCTTTCCTGTGCGGTGCAGGTGTTGATGTGCTTTCCTGTGCGGTGCAGGTGTTGATGTGCTTTCCTGTGCGGTGCAGGTGTTGATGTGCTTTCCTGTGCGGTGCAGGTGTTGATGTGCTTTCCTGTGCTGTGCAGGTGTTGATGTGCTTTCCTGTGCTGTGCAGGTGTTGATGTGCTTTCCTGTGCGGTGCAGGTGTTGATGTGCTTTCCTGTGCGGTGCAGGTGTTGATGTGCTTTCCTGTGCTGTGCAGGTGTTGATGTGCTTTCCTGTGCTGTGCAGGTGTTGATGTGCTTTCCTGTGCGGTGCAGGTGTTGATGTGCTTTCCTGTGCGGTGCAGGTGTTGATGTGCTTTCCTGTGCTGTGCAGGTGTTGATGTGCTTTCCTGTGCGGTGCAGGTGTTGATGTGCTTTCCTGTGCTGTGCAGGTGTTGATGTGCTTTCCTGTGCGGTGCAGGTGTTGATGTGCTTTCCTGTGCGGTGCAGGTGTTGATGTGCTTTCCTGTGCGGTGCAGGTGTTGATGTGCTTTCCTGTGCGGTGCAGGTGTTGATGTGCTTTCCTGTGCTGTGCAGGTGTTCATGTGCTTTCCTGTGCGGTGCAGGTGTTGATGTGCTTTCCTGTGCTGTGCAGGTGTTGATGTGCTTTCCTGTGCTGTGCAGGTGTTGATGTGCTTTCCTGGCAGGTGCAGGTGAAGATGTGCCAGTTTGCGGTGCGTCGTCAGGTGTGGGTTAAAGACGTGGCCCTCAACATGGGAGGCCTGCTGCTCCTCACCGACCAGGGAGAGGCCTTTGCTGGCTACTCTTCGGGCAGGAAGTCGGTCAACGTCCACAGAGACGCAGACAGGGACAGCAATAAAGGTAGAGTTAGCGTCTTTTTTTGTGTGGTGCATAAGTTCGGTTTTTGTTTTGAGTGCAACACGAGGCCTTCAGTGTATACTCTTCGGGCAGGAAGTCGGTCAACGTCCACAGAGACGCAGACAAGGACAGCAATAAAGGTAGAGTTAGCATCTCTTTTGTGTGGTGCATAAGTTCAGATTTTGTTTTTAGTGCAAGGTTTTTGTCTTCAGTGGATTCTCTCGGGCAGGAAGTCGGGCAACGTTCACAGAGACGCAGACAAGGACAGCAGTAAAGGTAGAGTTAGCGTCTCTTTTGTGTGTGTTGCATAAGTTCGGTTTTTGTTTTTAGTGCAAGGCGAGGCCTTCAGTGGATTCTCTTCGGGCAGGAAGTCGGTCAACGTCCACAGCAATAAAGGTAGCGTGAACAATTCTTATAAATCTAGTATATGGACTATATCTCTTTACCTAGTGCATAAGTTCAGTTTTTGTTTTTAGTGCAAGGCGAGGCCTTCGCTGGGCACTCTTCAGGCAGGAAGTCGGTCAATGTCCACAGAGACGCAAACAAGGATAATAATGAAATAAAGGTAAAGTGAATGGTTCTTATATATCTACATCTCTTTTTTTTACATGGTGCATGAGTTCGGTTTCTATTTTTAGTGCAAGGCGAGGCTTTCGCTGGGTACTCCTGGCAGGAAGTCCGTCAACGTCCACAGAGACACCGACAAGGACAGTGATAAAGGTAAACTGAATGGTTCTTATATACCATATTTTTCGGATCATTAGGCGCTGCTGTGTGTAAGGCGAATAGGGCAATTTTCAAGAACAATCTGAAAAAATTAAAGTAAAAGGCGCCCTCGTTTATATAGCGATACACACCTCGCAAAAGAAAGTCGAAGTTTGAAGCCCGTACTGTCCTGTAAACGCTTACCGACCACCATTACTGCTGTCATAAACGAGAGTTGGCTCCCTTCTCAAATAATCGAACTTCCGTTTTTGCGACTTCCGGTTGTTGTGTTTGGACTTTTCTTCGCGAAAACTGGTAGAATTATGGCATTTTAAGCTCTACAACGATGCTTTTTACATCCAATTAAGGGTTATGGCATCTGTTGGATGGTATCTTGGATGATAATAGGGATTTTGAAGCATTTTAACGTGAGTATTGAACGTATCGGCGATTCGTTGCCACTTTTGATGTTGTGACTCGCAGTAGCCTGTATAGAACACGGCAATCGTTGCCTCTCTTCTCACGATTTTGTTCACTAATAGGGTGCCCTCGTTTATTAGACGCATAGGTCGAAATTGGAGAAAAAATATCGCCTTATAGTCCGAAAATTACGGTATCTGCATCTCATTTTTTTGCATGGTGCATACATTCGGTTTTTGTTTTAAGTGAAAGGCAAGGGCTTCGCTGGATTCTCGTCAGGCAGGAAGTCGGTCAACGCCCAGAAAGACGCAGTTAAGGATAGTAATAAAGGTAGCGTGAATGGTTCTTCTACCATGTTAATGTTTACATTCAGGCATGAGATGTTTCAGCTTTAGGCCGTGTACACACATAAGCGGATATTCCATGCGAAAATCCGTGCGCAATCCATAAATAAGGGAAACAAAGAAGGGAAAAGGTTTGCGCACGTGTTTGAATTTCCCCTATATGCGTAAAGTTTTATCCTTCTTTCTTTCACTCATTTAGGGTTTTCCGTACGGAACTTACGCATCTAATGTGAACTCGGCCTTAGGCTGATTTCAACCTTTTTGATGGCCCCAGAGGTCATTTTTGAGATACAAAAGAGCCATACTGAGCATAGAGTTTCTTCTTGTGAGTGATGCAAAGTGATGTCAGTTCTTATTTCTGATGCTGTTTTTTATTATAAGGCTTAGATTACAAACAAGCTCAAGTGTCATGGGGCTTCTGTCTTTTTCAGCCTAAATCGTAATTTATCAATCTCATGCCTGATAATGTAAGACGACACTTTTTTTCCCCTGAATGAGACCCTGCGCCGTAAAATAGGATTGATAATATGGTAAGAAAATAATTTGAAATAAGAATTTGGGTTTAAAATTAGAGTGTGTGTGTGTGTGTGTGTGTGTGACTTATAATGTATGTATCATCTTATAATCTTTTAAATATGGTACATTTGGTTTTGGTTTGAAGACAAGTTAAAGTCAGGAAGGTCACTGTTATGTGATATTTTTGTTTGTTTAAGCATGCATGCATGCTGTGGTTGTGTGCACGTGATGTGTGCGCATGTGCTCCTGCACACGCACACACACACATTGTTTCTTCTACTTCTTCTGCGTTCCCAGGCCAAAAGGCCATAATGGGTAAAGTATGTATGTGTCCGTTTTCAGTTTTCACTGGTCTCCCCGCTGCGTACAGCCGACACGTTTTGATTTCAGAGGAGCTCAAAGGAGAAAAGTTGGTTGGAAGATTTTTTTTGAAAAAAGGCAGGAGAATGGGCCGATAAGTCAGAAAGATAGTAGATGACAGAAAGTAAAGGGAAAATGTAGAGTCAAAGCGAGTGGCAGATTAGAGGAAGTTACAAGCACAGAACTACAAGAAGGTGGGGGGACTATTTTTACGAAAGACCCTCTCGGTATCCCCACGGGGAGAGACTCATGGAGGGGGCAGGGTTGTCCAGCTCCCCGTATGGGGGCACGAGGCATCCACCCACTGCCCCACACATATTCACAGGGGTGCATGTGGGTCTGCCTGAAGCCTGAATTCAGGCAATTTGATGCAGGTTCAGCAGTGGTCTGCCTGAAGACAGGGCTCTTCTCATGCTCTTTTTGCTCTTAAGTTGACCATATAGGGTTATGATGGGAAGTTCAGGCAAGCTCTTTGATCACCGCATGCACCCATGTATTCATTCATACGTGAACTTTGTTGCAGAGTTTGGCAAGGGTTATGATGGGAAGTTCAGGCAAACTCTTTGATGACCGAATGCAATCATGTATTCATGAGTGAACCTTGTTGCAGAGTTTGGCAAGGGTTATGATGAGTTCAGGCAAACTCTTTGATGACCGAATGCAATCATGTATTCATGAGTGAACCTTGTTGCAGAGTTTGGCAAGGGTTATGATGGGAAGTTCAGGCAAACTCTTTGATGACCGAATGCAATCATGTATTCATGAGTGAACCTTGTTGCAGAGTTTGGCAAGGGTTATGATGGGAAGTTCAGGCAAACTCTTTGATGACCGAATGCAATCATGTATTCATGAGTGAACCTTGTTGCAGAGTTTGGCAAGGGTTATGATGGGAAGTTCAGGCAAACTCTTTGATGACCGAATGCAATCATGTATTCATGAGTGAACCTTGTTGCAGAGTTTGGCAAGGGTTATGATGGGAAGTTCAGGCAAACTCTTTGATGACCGAATGCAATCATGTATTCATGAGTGAACCTTGTTGCAGAGTTTGGCAAGGGTTATGATGGGAAGTTCAGGCAAACTCTTTGATCACCGCATGCACCCATGTATTCATGAGTGAACCTTGTTGCAGAGTTTGGCAAGGTGTCTCTCATGGACCTGATGCTGAGGGATGAGGTGGAGGAGGTCTCCCTGCGACGGGTGCCCTGCGTTCACCGCGCTACAGGCCTCGCCTGCGACGTCAAGGGACGCAACTTCGCCGTCACCCAGGGCTTACCCAATGGATGGTGAGGACCTGTGCCAAAATGAGCCGTGTGCTAAAGTTGTGTATGTGTGTGTGCAGATTTGTTTTAGCCCTTTCACCGCCAATGTTGCATTTATGCACCACAATGGTTTAACACCCATGTCACTAAAAGGCATCAAATCAGGGCCTGTTATTTCAATATCTTATTTTCTTAATTGTGCGCCTTATAGTCCAAAAATATGATATCCTTTCTCTTTTTTTTTATGTCTGTTTCTCTACCACCACCCCCTTCCCCTCTAATTTTCTCCTATGTGAAGAGACTCCTACAACTACGGCTCTAATGACTGCAATAAAGATGGTTTGTTCTATGTTTTTCCAGGCTGACGGAGGTCCCGGTGCTATCGCAGTCTCAGATCCACAGGGACTATCAGCTGTTGATGGAGGAAGCTGACCTGCTGGACGCTATCCACGACTGTGTTGTCCAGGTCAGTCAGCTGTCACTGTCATCACTTCCTTCACCAGCCTCAAGAAGGGAGGCAGGGGGAGTTTTTCAGGGGGTAAATATACCTCAGGGTTGGAGTGGCGGTGTGGGGTGGGGGGTTTGTATTAGCAAACCTGCCAACCTTTCCGCTTAGAGCAGAATTTCTTCCGCTCAAGTCCATAACATTCCGCTTTCAAAACTTAATTTTGTTTTGTTTTGAACACACAAATTCATCGTCTTATATACAGAACAGCACAGCTGTAAATTTTGACCAAATGACAACTTTTTTGTTGCCACTGGGTTTAACGTGTGCTAAGTGCATGTGCACACTGGACGTCAGTTTATCGTCTCATCCGAAAGTCTCCACGTTCAGACCATAAGGCCTTATTATAGTGTAAGGTGAGAGGAAAAATCCCCTGTACCCAGGTTCGAACTCGGGTTCACTTGACACGAGGCGAACGTGCTAGCTCTGTGCCGCTCTACACCCTGTGTCTGTTGCATTATCGCCTTATAGTCAGTAAAATACGGTACCAGTTTCAGGCTTTGGGACCTCCTTCCGCTTGCGCCCCTGTAGTAGACGATTTATGGAAAAAACTAGGGGAGAGCACTTCATGATAATTAGAGTTGTTTACCTCCATTACTCAGTCAAATACCATAGCGACAATGCAACAATGGCGTCGAAGCTTGAAACTGCAGGATGCGAGTCTGCGACTTGCAAACATTTTGTAGAAAAATAAGGGGTGACCAGTTGCTACAAAGGGATAGAACTTGCAAACTGTGACGTAAAAATATAAATGACATCAATTTCAGAATGACGCACTGCGTTCTACATGCTGTGTGTCTCCTCAAACGCAAGAAGCGAGGGCTGGGGGTTTACCTGATGGCAGAGTAGCTTCCCCTGTTTGACCGATTGAATTAGGCTAGATAACTCCTACACACCATGAAATTACTCCCCTTAATTATTTCCGAACAATTCCTATTGTCTGACGCTCTTTTGTCAGGTGGGTGAGCGTCGCTGGCCGGCCCACCTGTTCATCCTGGCCTCCAGGGCCGACTACTTCAGGAAGCAGGTGCCAGGCCTGGCCGCTGAGCCGGACATGGACGCGGGCCAGAGGCCGGTGATGGTGGTCAGCGACGTCCAGCCCGAGGTCATGGAGCAGCTGCTGCGCTTCATCTACACCGACACCTGCGACCTGCTGCAGCTGGGCAACAAGGTGAGGAGAACAACACTGTCTGAAGATTACACCTTCTTCTTCCTCTGCGTTCCCAGGCCATATGGCCACAATGGGTAAGGCAGACCTGCGACCTGCTGCAGCTGGGCAACAAGGTGAGGAGAACGACACTGTCTAAAGATTACACCTTCTTCTTCCTCTGCGTTCCCAGGCCATATGGCCACAATGGGTAAGGCAGACCTGCGACCTGCTGCAGCTGGGCAACAAGGTGAGGAGAACAACACTGTCTGAAGATTACACCTTCTTCTTCCTCTGCGTTCCCAGGCCATATGGCCACAATGGGTAAGGCAGACCTGCGACCTGCTGCAGCTGGGCAACAAGGTGAGGAGAACGACACTGTCTGAAGATTACACCTTCTTCTTCCTCTGCGTTCCCAGGCCATATGGCCACAATGGGTAAGGCAGACCTGCGACCTGCTGCAGCTGGGCAACAAGGTGAGGAGAACAACACTGTCTGAAGATTGCACCTTCTTCTTCCTCTGCGTTCCCAGGCCATATGGCCACAATGGGTAAGGCAGACCTGCGACCTGCTGCAGCTGGGCAACAAGGTGAGGAGAACGACACTGTCTGAAGATTACACCTTCTTCTTCCTCTGCGTTCCCAGGCCATATGGCCACAATGGGTAAGGCAGACCTGCGACCTGCTGCAGCTGGGCAACAAGGTGAGGAGAACAACACTGTCTGAAGATTACACCTTCTTCTTCCTCTGCGTTCCCAGGCCATATGGCCACAATGGGTAAGGCAGACCTGCGACCTGCTGCAGCTGGGCAACAAGGTGAGGAGAACAACACTGTCTGAAGATTACACCTTCTTCTTCCTCTGCGTTCCCAGGCCATATGGCCACAATGGGTAAGGCAGACCTGCGACCTGCTGCAGCTGGGCAACAAGGTGAGGAGAACAACACTGTCTGAAGATTACACCTTCTTCTTTCTTCTGCGTTCCCAGGCCATATGGCCACAATGGGTAAGGCAGACCTGCGACCTGCTGCAGCTGGGCAACAAGGTGAGGAGAACAACACTGTCTGAAGATTACACCTTCTTCTTCCTCTGCGTTCCCAGGCCATATGGCCACAATGGGTAAGGCAGACCTGCGACCTGCTGCAGCTGGGCAACAAGGTGAGGAGAACGACACTGTCTGAAGATTACACCTTCTTCTTCCTCTGCGTTCCCAGGCCATATGGCCACAATGGGTAAGGCAGACCTGCGACCTGCTGCAGCTGGGCAACAAGGTGAGGAGAACGACACTGTCTAAAGATTGCACCTTCTTCTTCCTCTGCGTTCCCAGGCCATATGGCCACAATGGGTAAGGCAGACCTGCGACCTGCTGCAGCTGGGCAACAAGGTGAGGAGAACGACACTGTCTAAAGATTGCACCTTCTTCTTCCTCTGCGTTCCCAGGCCATATGGCCACAATGGGTAAGGCAGACCTGCGACCTGCTGCAGCTGGGCAACAAGGTGAGGAGAACGACACTGTCTGAAGATTACACCTTCTTCTTCCTCTGCGTTCCCAGGCCATATGGCCACAATGGGTAAGGCAGACCTGCGACCTGCTGCAGCTGGGCAACAAGGTGAGGAGAACAACACTGTCTGAAGATTACACCTTCTTCTTCCTCTGCGTTCCCAGGCCATATGGCCACAATGGGTAAGGCAGACCTGCGACCTGCTGCAGCTGGGCAACAAGGTGAGGAGAACAACACTGTCTGAAGATTACACCTTCTTCTTCCTCTGCGTTCCCAGGCCATATGGCCACAATGGGTAAGGCAGACCTGCGACCTGCTGCAGCTGGGCAACAAGGTGAGAACGACACTGTCTAAAGATGACACCTTCTTCTTCCTTCTGCGTTCCCAGGCCATATGGCCACAATGGGTAAGGCAGACCTGCGACCTGCTGCAGCTGGGCAACAAGGTGAGGAGAACGACACTGTCTGAAGATTACACCTTCTTCTTCCTCTGCGTTCCCAGGCCATATGGCCACAATGGGTAAGGCAGACCTGCGACCTGCTGCAGCTGGGCAACAAGGTGAGGAGAACAACACTGTCTGAAGATTACACCTTCTTCTTCCTCTGCGTTCCCAGGCCATATGGCCACAATGGGTAAGGCAGACCTGCGACCTGCTGCAGCTGGGCAACAAGGTGAGGAGAACAACACTGTCTGAAGATTGCACCTTCTTCTTCCTCTGCGTTCCCAGGCCATATGGCCACAATGGGTAAGGCAGACCTGCGACCTGCTGCAGCTGGGCAACAAGGTGAGAACGACACTGTCTAAAGATTACACCTTCTTCTTCTTCTGCGTTCCCAGGCCATATGGCCACAATGGGTAAGGCAGACCTGTTTACTCGACTCTTTTCGAGTGGTATTCTACTCAATTTGGACCTCTTCAGTTTGTGGTGTAGAGTGGCACAGTGGTATCGCGTTTGCTTCGTGTCAAGTAAACCCGAGTTCAAACCTGGGTACAGGGGATTTTTTCCTCTCATTCTGCACTAGGCCTTAATGGTCTGAACGTGGAGTCTTTCGGATGAGACGATAAACCGAGGTCCCATGTGCCCATGCACTTAGCATACGCTTAACCCAGTGGCAACGTAAAAGTTGTCATTTGGTAAAAATTTACCCCCCCCTCATCAGTGACAAAAATCGCATGCAAAAAAAAAAAATTGTGTGGCGCGCCTCTGGCTGCGACGCGCTCTCCAGGTGGGAGCAACCCGAATTTCACAGAGACGCCTCTGTGACTATGAAGTACTTAATAATACTAATACTTCTACTCTTCAAAACTGAACATAATGCTCTTTAATTCTTGAATTTATTCCAATCATACTGACCAACACTCAAAACAATAGCATATTCTTTTACCAACCTGGAACCCATACCATAGTATAATAGAAAAACGAAAGTAGCAAAGGGCCGCTACTCTCGTCATCCGGAAGTTGGAGTTATCTCCCTACATCCGGGGGCGCGGTCATTCTTGATTACTACTCATTTTTAGTGAACATTATTTGATGGTTTAATGAATAAAACTACACTTTTGCACGAAAACTACTCATTTCAGCTATCCAGACTACTCAAGACTTGTGGAGGGGGTAAACAGGTCTGGAAGGTACATATGTGTCCGGTTTTCAGTTTTTACTGGTCTCCCCGCTGCATACAGCCGATGCATTCTGATTTCGGAGGAGCTCAAAGGAGAAAAATTATTTGGAAGTTTTTTGGGTTTTTTTAAAGGCAGGAGAATGGGCCAAGAAGTCAGAAAGATAGTAGAGTAGACGATATAAAGCAAAGGGAAAATGAAGAGTCAAAGAGAGTGGCAGATAGAGGAAGTTACAAGCACAGAACTTCCAGAAGGTGGGGGAACTATTTCTACAAAAGACCCCCCGGTATCCCCACAGGGATAAATATTAGACCAGTTTGTGTAATGAAAAGAGAGAGGAGGGGGGGGGGGGGGGAATGAGAGAGAGAAAGAGATATATCACATTTTTTTCCATTTTGTTTAAAATACATCTTTAGCTTCAGTAAAGAACTAATAAAGAACGTTAGCTTAAGAAATGTTGGTTGGCAGAATGAATAGGTCTTTCACAAAATCCTATTGATTTCTAAATTTTGAGTTTGTTCTTTCCTTCTTTCTCATGAATAAATGTTAACAGATTTCCATGATTGTTGTTGTACTTCTGTACATCTGAATACACTGTGTGCATGCCTGTGGTTGCAGTTCACCTTCGCCCACCTGGAGAAGCGAGGCAACAGCCAGGGTACGGAAACGGACCATCAGGGAGGGGACACCATCTCCTTCGATGGTCGGGTGACATCGGCGTTTGAGGCGGAGCAGCGACGGAGGAAAGCCAAGGGAGGGAAGGAGGGCAGGAAGGAGGAGAGAGGGGGGCAGAAGGGAAGGGACTGCGTCAAAGCTCTGCAGGAAGCGGCTCGGAAATTTGGGGTCAAAGGCTTGTCGAAAAGGTGGGCGAATGTGTGTGTAGATGTCTGTGTGTGTGTGCCGTGATGCATGGATGCTCCTGCTTTCAGGATGTCCTGAAGTTCATGATTTTTTTTATTGCCTGGAGCCGGCGTCGCCGGATTATGAGAATTTGAGAAGATGCATTTTGCTGGTTATAGAGGTCATGAAGTTTAACCAGAAGTGAAAGTGCAACGAGAGCCTGTCAATTACATTGGAAACTGTTGTTTCCCTTCAGCTTCCAGGGGGCATTGCCCCCCGGAACCCCCAGGAGGGGCATTGTCTCTGCACTCTGCTGGGGCCTGGGGTGGCCCCTGGACCCCTGCCTTGCAGGATTTTTTTAATTTCCCAGGAGCACCCATGGTGATGTAATGAGGATCGAAAAATGATAGGACAAACTGTCCTGAGCAGAGCTTCAGATTGTCTGCGCGCCCACGCCAATGACGCATATTTTTCATTAAAAAACGCACATCAATACATTGGAATGCGCCTGTTTGGCGCATCCAGTTTGGCAGCCATTTAGTTAATGAAACTATTGCACCGCTTAAGATGGCCCATCGTTTTGAAAAATTGCCCCCTCATTTTGAGCAGCCATGGGTCATATGACCCATGAAGTCTGAAAACAATTTGAAGCTCTGCCTGAGACAAGAGAAACCAATAGGATAGTGTCCTGGCTCTTGCTGAAATAATGAGACTAAGCGTGCCAGTGTTAAAAATTTCATCAGACATTTGTCTTGACAGGGGAGAGCGCAATAGGACATTTAATATTTTAATAGGTCAATGTCCTTTGACCAGGGCCTCGAGACATCACTGTCTTTTTTTACCTTTTTTTTTTTTTACCTTCACACATCATACTTTACTCTAACAAACTAACACCAACATTACCTTCACACATCATACTTTACTATAACAAACTAACATCAACATTATCTTCACTGTCAATGTGTGTGTGTGTGTGTGTGTGTAGCTAACTTTGTGTGCTTTTGGTGCATATGTAGACTTGCTTCCGTATTTGTTTAGAATGTAAAATTGATAAGACTATGGAATTGCACCTTTTTTGGATTCAATTACCTGAGTTGGATTATTTCCTGGCTTTAGACATTTTTAATCCAAAAGACAAAATTGTGAAAGCAGCACTCTCAATCAGCCTGTCTTTCCAACCCTCCGAAGAAAATGGATCTATACATGTTGCACTTCTCTCTTTTCTCCACTGTTGAAAATTGTAATACTATGTTCTGAGCAAGATAGCGGATGAATGATTGGGTGTGGTGTGAGAGTTACATATTTGTTCATGTAAATTTATGTTTCATACTTTTATTTAATATTTTTATTTTATATGGTGGAAGTTTCCATGTGCGTTGTACAATGCCAATGGACAATAAAGAAACTTATGACTTATGACTTTCTATTTGTTTCACTGTAGGAAGTTAGGTGGCAGAGTAGTTAATTTCTATGCCTGAGTGACCCGGGTTCGAATCCCAGCCTCGTCCTTTCTTTTTAGTTTGACAGGGAAATTGAAATGAACGTTGAGTCGTTCGGATGAGGACTTAAACCTAGTCTCTGACCCGTGCGCTTTATGCACATAAAAATTCCACGGCAGTGAAAAGCTGATAAGAGCAGGGAGAGATCCTGCTGCCTGGTATGACCAAATTGAT
>CM065690.1:48765851-48773351 GCA_017654935.2 Phymorhynchus buccinoides
AACATGAGTGTTATTAGTTATCAGTTCTAATTCTGTGTTGATTAAATGTGTTTTTTGTTGTTTTTCATGTGCACCTGGGCTGAAATTTCTCTGTCATTGAGATAATTAAAACATGGTTTGGGTTGGGATGTTGGATTACCTACACTACTACTTACTAATACTACTAACTACTACGACTACGTACGATACTACTACTAATACTACTACAATACCTACTGCTGCGCTGCCGCAGTACTACTACTCTTGCAGTCATCATTCAACAATCATCTTATAGGACGTCGTCATCATCGTCATAAGAATAACGATTGTTTTTTAAAATGAGAATTTTAGACACACTACTATACCACCACCTCTGCTATTTCTACCACTAACTATTACCACTACTACCACTAACCATTACCACTACTAAGACTAACCATTACCACTACTAAGAAAACACGTACAAATGGTAGTGTTGTGTCGCAAGTAGTAGTAGTTATTAGGGCTGATACGGATGGGCCTCGCGGCCCTTTTACGCCCCTTCTTGGCTGCTTTTAGTGTGTGTTTTTTTGTCCCGTAAGAACAACTCCAGTTGCACAAGAGAAGCACAAGATTGTTTGCTTGTTTGCTTGGTAGGTTGTTTGGTTTGGGGTTTTGGGGTTGTTATTTTAGGGGTGGGTGGGGGCTTGTTGTTTTTGCAAACCATGTAAGAGTTAAGTCTGGCACTTGCCTGTCACAGAGAAAGCCCGACACGCAGGAACCGACCAGCAGTCCCAGCATGTAGAGCATGTTGAAGTTGGCCCGGAACCCTTTGTCCTCACACACCAGGTCGAACTGCAAAGCGTAAATGGACAAAAATGTTAGGAAGACCTGGGCCACAGAACCTCGTCAAAGAATTAAGTAACCCTCTCCAGTCGTCGTTCTTCTTCGTCTGCGTTCCCTGGGCATATGGCCATAATGGGTGAGGTATGTCTGTGTCCGGTTTTCAGTTTCTGTGTTAACCCATTCTTAGAAAAGTCCCTTTTTGAGGTGCAAAAACACATTTGCAGAACATTTCAGTTGTCTGAAAACTGTCTTTTTTTTTTAAAATGGCTGCCTTTATTACCATAAAAATGCAAGACTCGACATATCCCGACGGTTGGAGCCCACATAGGCCTGTAAATAAGAATGTTGTCCGGGTACCACAGAAATTGAAATGGCAGAAAGCGTTTTTGGACCTCAAGAAAGGCATTTTATGAAAATGGGGACTGTTGTTAGTGGTGGTGGTGGTGTGTACCCTGGCTAAAAGACTCCGGGGAATCATCCCAACAGCCGAAGCATTTCAACACTATGGTACAAAATGCATCAGCTACGGATGAGAGCATTTTACGTGTGTGACCGGTTTTTTGAAAAATTACCGCGCCACGTGAGCAGCCACAATCCATCTTCGGGGTGTATGGAACTCTAATTCTCGGAACTACACAATAATAAATCTTGGAGGAGAAAAAAACAACTATTGTGATCTTTCATGCATTGAACTTATGTTTAAACACACCGAAAAACGGAATATGATATCTTGATTACTATTAATCTTTTTATTAGCATTGTTGTGTTGTTGATTTGTTTCTTCACCCTTAAATGTGGCACCCTGACGGATGAGTTGTTTTGCAGGAAACACATCCAGATAAGCAGGAAAACACCATTTACAGAGGTCGTAACACTCACTGTGCTTCTGGTTTCCTAGAAAATAAAACCGTCAAATCGGCGATTCATCCATGGCTGAGGTGCTGTAAGTCAAATTATTTCACAGAAAGAGAAGGCGTGTGCCGTCTCTTTCGCAATGTCGACCAAATTTTGTGCACGATGTTTTCGCAAAACAAGCCTCTTTATTTATTTATGTTTAAATTGTATACAGTTTATCTAAAAGGAGTTTCGCTCACAATCAACTAAGGAAATAGCTCCACTTTTTTTTTAACTGCAATAGAAAAAAGAAAAAGCTTAAACCAACAATAGGCTTAGCCAACACCCACCCCAGTCCAAAATGGCTACAATCTCCGGCATCTCCGCCAAGGAGGAAACGCCGATTTGACGGTTTGATTTCTAGGAAAACCAGAGCAAATCAAGTGTTCCGATCCTTGAAAAAGGCATGTTTTCCTGGTTGATCTCTACGTGTTCCTTGCAAAACCTCATCCGTCAGGGTCCACCTTTAAAACAGCTCTAACTGTTCAACAGACCCTCGTGACGATGGTGCTGTCGAAATCGCTGTCGTCATTACACCCATACTGTCACAGGACTCTGTGTCGTCCTCTGATGTTATGTTGATGACGTCACGGTCCTTGTGCACGTCCACACTTGGAATAGCTGACGTCAAAAATCGTCTGATGACGTCATGGGGATGGAGAGGTTGACAAGCGTTCTGTGTGCCTTCGCTCTGAATGAAATAGGTGTCGGTGATCAGACCTGGCACTCTGCATCTGAACAGAGGATTGAGAGAGAGAGAGAGAGAGGAGAGACGAGAGAGAGAGCGAGTGAGAGAGAGAGGAGAGAGACAGAGGTACAGAGACCAGAGACAGAGACGATAGACATAGACAGAGACACAGAGGACAGACAGACATACAGGCAAACAGGCAAAGAGAGAGAGAAAGATATCTGAATGGAATGGGAATAGGTGACTGAAACCTGGCACACTGCATCTCATCAGAAATTTTGTATGGAAATATTAAACAAAGACAGAAAAGAAGAACGTAAAGAGACACAGGGACAGGGACAGACAGACAAACATGATATCATACCCAGAAGCATCAAAAGCATCAGATAACATGGGATCGTAATTATGCAAACGAACAAGCAAACTTCTTCTTCTTCTGTGTGTCCCAGGCCATATGGCCATAATGGGCAAGGTACGTATGTGTCCGGTTTTCAGTTTTCACTGGTCTCCCCGCTGCGTACAGCTTATGCATTCCGATTTCGGAGGACCTCAAATGAGAAAACATTGTTTGGAAGATTTGTTTTTTAATTAAAGGCAGGAGAATGGGCCAATAAGTCAGAAAGATAGTAGATGATAGAAAAGCAAAGGGAAAAGGCAGAGTCAAAAGAGAGTGGCAGATTAGAGGAAGTTAGCAAAGCACAGAACTTCCAGAAAGTGGGTGAACTTTTTTTTTTACGAAAGACCCCCCCCCCCCCCTACGGTATACAAGACTCGTGGCCGGGGTCGGGGGTCGTACAGAATGGAGGGCACAAGGCTGCCCCACAAACAAGAAAAATAAAACACACAGATTGAGAAAGAAAAATGCTTCACCTTATGATCCTGGGGAATACAAAGGTGACGATGACGGACAAGGAGACCCAGCAATGATGAGGGGGGGGGGGGGGGGAGAAGAAAAATAAGCAGCATCAGAAGCATAGATACAAACATGGCATCGTATATATACAAACACACAAAGAGAATCAGCTTTACCTATGATCCGGGGAATAAAAGGTGACAAGGAGAGCCAGCCATGACGAGGGGAGAGAAGAAAAAACAGCAGCATCAGAAGTATCAAATATCACGGCACCGTATATATACAAGCAAGCAAACAAACAAACAAACAAGCAATCAAATACACAAAGAGAAACAGTTTTACCTATGATCCGGGGAATAAAAGGTGACGATTGACGGACGGACATGGAGAGCCAGACATGACGAGGTGGAAGAAGAAAAACCAGCAGCATCAGAAGCATCAAATAATACAGCATGGTGTATATGCAAACAAACAAACAAACACACAAAGAGAATCAGTTTTACCTATGATCCGGGGAATAGAAAGTGACGATGACGGACATGGACCTGTAGCCGGACATGACGAGGGGGAAGAAGAAAAACACAGCAGCATCAGAAGTATCAAATAATACAGCATGGTATATATGCAAGCAAACAAACAAACACACAAAGAGAATCAGCTTTACCTATGATCCGGGGAGGAGTAGAAGGTGACGATGACGGACAAGGAGAGCCAGCCATGATGAAGTGGAAGAAAAAACAACCCAGCAGCATCATGAGTATGAAGTAATACAGAAGCGTATATTTACAAACAAACAAATACACAAAGAGAATCAGCTTTACCTATGGTCCGGGGAATAGAAGGTGACGATGACGGACATGGACCTGTAACCGGACATGACGAGGGGGAAGAAGAGCAGCATCAGCAGCCGTCGCTGGTAAGGGCCGAACGTGTTGAGGACATTGAGCATCTGGACACGGGACATCTCCCCTGTCCCGGATGTCTCTGTCTTTGTCTCTGAGCTCTGAGGAGTCACGGAGGCTGCACCACGAGCCATGGTGCTGGACTATTTCACAAACTGTAGATAATAGAATATATTTCAGACAATAATGGTTTGTGTATTGGCCACTGCAAAGAAACACCTTTTTTGCAAGAGTGAATGCCCTTGGTGGGTGGGGGAAGGTTGGTTGAGTACTGACCAAACAAGGGAATAACTCTCGCCAATAACCCTATTTGAGGCCAGCCATTTTTCAGTTTAAAACTGTCCATTAAACTTACCTGGGTAGAGAAAAGATATTCTGTCTGCAATATTGGGATTTTCCTCTGTGACATGCATAACATATGACCTATATCTTACCTCCCAAAATGAAGAACATAAGGGCATAGTATACCAGACACCCATTTGATACCTTTCAGTGACATTGGCGTGCTCAATCACTGTGGTGCCAAAGAGGCGACAGTGGCCGATGAAAGAGTGGCTGCCTTTTGCAAGAGTGGAGTGCCCTTGTGAATGCTGATCACCAAGGGCTTAACTCAAATCATTTTGGATGATGATCACCCAAGGGCTTAAACTCTGCCGTCAAGGAAAGGGCATTAATAACCCTAGTTGGCAGTGGCCACTATCAATAGGAGAGATGTGCTGCTGAAGGTATCGCAATTTATCGCCAAGCTGAAAAAAGAAAAAAGGGTGGGGTGCTGGGCTTGCGGCGGACACCGACTCTCCAGGGTGGTTATTTAGCAGGTTTTTTGTCGGTAGCAAGTTTGGTAGCAGTTTTTTAAAGTTTTAAATTTGGACAGAGGTAAGAAAGTTCTCTGTGACTAGAACATACAAAAATGTTTTGAGGGATAGCCCGGCCCCCCCGGGCATCCGGGCCCTCCTCGGCTGCTTCCAGTTCATTTTCGCCAGTTTTATGTTTAGTATAGGGATAGGTTTTGGGAATAGTTGCTATGGGTAGGCTTTAGGGTCAGGTAAGTGTGAATATTATAACATTACCATCAAATTTTGTGTGTGTGTTGCTGTTGTGGAGGGTAGACGGGTTTCAAGGTTAAAGGTTAGGGTTTGGGTTTTATAGGGGGTTTTGGTATAGGGTTAGGTTTAGGTTCAGTTTAGTGTCAAACACACACAAAACATAGAACGTTGATGGACTACGCTGAACATGAAACGTAGCCCTAACCCTAACCCTAACCTGGAAACCGTATGAAACGAATGGAAGGGGCAGAGGAGGGGGTTGTTTGGTGGTTAGTTATCTTTAACATTTAGCCCTACCAATTATAGTAAACTACCACTACCACGATACCACAAGCCCTACGCGTAAAGGAAGCTTATAGAGAAAGTTCTTCTTGTTCCGATTAAGGTTTTAAGGGTTGTTTTTTATCTGACCCGCACCGCGCCGCAAAGTCTTTCATTTAGATAGTCGTTAGATAGTCGTTGGCGAACACAGGCAGGATGCATACTATGTCAGAGTTCATGCCATCCACATTCTCCCCACAACCCGGCCCCTAACCTTTATACTACCGCAATAACTCCTATGCAAATTGCCCCAAACAATAGAGGGAAAACGAGACAGAGAAAATCAGAGACATTAAAAGAGCTGGTCGCAATTTGAAGTTTGGGGGGCATTTATATGTGGGTCACACCTACCCAGAAAGAAAAAAACAAAAAACCAAGGGCCTTAATCTTGACACGTGACGTGGGGGGTCTTTGACCCTTTCACCGCCATCCATGTTTTAGCCAAAAATGTCCATTGAATTTATTTGGGTAGCAGAACAAAATTCAACTGCAGTATTTGGGGATTCTTTGTGACATATATAAAATAAGGTCTAACCTTCCTTCTCAAAACTAAGACAATGGGGTATTTGGATAATGGACCCTAATTTGACGCCTTTTAGTGACATAGGTGTTTAAAATCTTTGTGGTGATAAAATGTGACTTTGGCAGCGAAGGGTTGTTTAACGCGAGTTGCACAAGATTTTATGCGGTGTGTTCACACACGGGATCTCAGGTTTTAAATCTTCATCCGAAGGACTTTCCCAACGGACGTTAGGTTACCCGTTAACATTCTGAGTGGAGTCCCAGAGCGTGGGGGGAAGGGGGGGAAGGAGAAAATAGAAGTCAAGTGCATTGTCTATCTACTCATTTTCTAATCTACAGTTCTTCTCGTTAAACGGTGATAGTTTTTGGGGCGTAGGTGGTAGGTCTACATCATAAATTGAAAAACATTGGACAATCTTGCACTTAAGATGCCACCTCATGTTTACGACTCTCAATCTCGTAGTCCGCGTTATCAGCTTTATAAAAACAGGCCTAATTCTAGGCTGATCCTAACCCTAACCCTTTATCAAAACTGGCAGAATGTTGCTTCTCAGTGAACATTTTGAATGCAAACATTTGAGGGGGTGTAAAGTACAGGATGGCCTAAAGTTGTTTATTCATCTGAAATTTGAGGGGGGTGTAAAGTACAGGATGGCCTAAAGTTGTTTATTCATCAAAAATTTGAGGGGGTGCAAAGTAGGTGCTGCATGGTGGGTGCAAAAGTCAGGATTAGGCCCTGAAGAGTTGTTGTTTATTCATCTGAAATTTTTGGAGGGGAGGGGGCGGTGCCCAAAGTACAGGATGGCCTAAGGTTGTTTATTCATCTGAAATTTGAGGAGGGTGTAAAGTACAGGATGGCCTAAGGTTGTTTATTCATCTGAAATTTGAGGGGGGGCAAGGTGTAAAGTACAGGATGGCCTAAAGTTGTTTATTCATCTGAAATTTGAGGGGGTGCAAAGTACAGGATGGCCTAAGGTTGTTTATTCATCTGAAATTTGAGGAGGTGTAAAGTACAGGATGGCCTAAAGTTGTTTATTCATCTGAAATTTGAGGGGGGTGTAAAGTACAGGATGGCCTAAAGTTGTTTATTCATCTGAAATTTGAGGGGGTGTAGAGTACAGGATGGCCTAAAGTTGTTTATTCATCTGAAATTTGAGGGGGGTGTAAAGTACAGGATGGCCTAAAGTTGTTTATTCATCAAAAATTTGAGGGGGTGTAGAGTACAGGATGGCCGGAAAGTTGTTTATTCATCTGGAAATTTGAGGGGGTGTAAAGTACAGGATGGCCTAAAGTTGTTTATTCATCTATTCATTCGTCGATAAATAAATAGGCCTAATTAACCATAAATTCCTGTATCTGAATGTATTATGGCACCAATATATTTTAATGCTAAAAAAGAGAGATGATTTTGACCCCCAAAAAACAGATGCTTGTGGCAAAAGAAAAATACCATCTAACCCTAACCCTATC
>CM065690.1:48783351-48819314 GCA_017654935.2 Phymorhynchus buccinoides
CACACAGATATTAACTTCATTAACTTAAAACTACCGTAATTGTGCACAATTGTCCACAGAATTCCATCAAAATCCATTCCTACCCTTTACTTACAATACATTTGCTTACTTAAAGGTGGACCCTGACGAATGAGTTTTTTTGCAAAAAACACGTCGAGATCTCCAGAAAGACAGCCTTTTCAAGGATCGGAACACTCACTTTGCTCTGGTTTCCTAGAAATTAAACCGTCAAAACGGCGATTCCTCTTTGGCGGAGATGCCGGAGAGAGTAGCCATTTTGGATGGGGTGGAGGTCACTCATTGTGGTTGAAGCGTTTTCTTTTTTTGTAGAGCAGTAAAACAAAATTGGAGCTGTTTCCTTTGTTGTGAGCGAAACTCCTTTAGATAATCTGTATAAAAATTTTTGTATTGTAAACATTTTGTACAAACGATTTGGTATAAATGCAGGCGGCCATTAGAAAAGAGACGACACACGCCTTCTCTTTGGGTGAAAGAATTTGACTTCCAGCACCTCCGCCAAGGTGGAATCGCCGATTTTACGGTTTGATTTCTAGGAAACCAGAGCAAAGTGAGTGTTGCAATCTCTGTAAAGGGTGTTTTCCTGGTGATCTGGACGTGTTTCTTGCACAAAAAAACTCATCTGTCAGGGTGGCCCTTTAAAGGCAATAGATAAATTAAAAAGCTATTAATCTTAAAATTCATGTACATCCAACACACAATCCAGAATCAGTCGAAAATTTAATGGAACGTTCTTTTGCATTAATTCACATTTGTTCGCAACTCGTTGAGTAGGCTACTTTTGTTCACAGGCAGACAAAAGTGATTAGGAAACTTCTTTTTTCTTTTTTAAAATTAATAGTAAAAAGCTCACAGTCAGAATTCCATATGCGCGATTTTAAACGCTAAAAATTGACGGCGATAATCGCCTGCGATTAAATTTTATCGACACCAACAATAAAGTCATTCTATACACCCATAGGCGCGATAATCGCGAGCAGTCAGTCGAAAATCGCTCACGATTTTATTTTATCGCTTGGTGAAGCGAAACAATATTTTTGTCGCCGTCAAAATTAGTCTGAAAATCGGCGGAGCTAAAACATCACGCCATTTTTTTCAGCCAGCATGGCTTCCAAAAGCGTGGACAAACTTGTGGTACTGGTGAAAAACGTTGCTTGCAGTTCCGAAGGCGCGATTGGGATTTTTAGCGCTATGTTTGAATAGCGCCATCGAAAATCTCTGGTGATTTTAGCGTTGATGGAATTGCAAGCAACTTTATTTTGTTTCTGTCGAAAGTCGTGGGCGATTTAAGCCAGCGAAAATAGCGCATATGGAATTCCAGCTTTAAAGACCCACCACGTTGCGTGTCAAAATCACGGCTTTCACGTGTTTTCCCTCTTACAGCTGGTAAGAAATCTTAAGAAATCTTCCTAGCATAAGAGGGAATTTGACACGTGACGTGGGGGGTCTTTAAAGAGTGCATGCACTCACTACATAAAACATGTGAAAAAAAAGCCTTTATGAGCTTATTCAATGTTCTTCTATGAATAAAATTTTGACATTGACTTTGAAGCATCGGTTAAGTCATTTCAACATTCTAGAAAAAAAGCCTGTGCTTAGTACACCACTTACAAATCACGGTCCCAAATTTGTTCAAGTCATTAAAAAAAATCAAGTAAAAACGACATAATGCACGCACAAAATATGATCATTTACAGCGATCAAGACAAAATAGTACAAAAGATAGAATTAAAAAACATTTAAAATTCCATTCAGCATATTAATGTTGATGAACTAATCACAGTTTTAACGTTTTGTAAGTTATGCAAAAAGCTTTCTCGAAACAGGCGCAGAAAAATCCTACAAAAACCAGTTAGAAGATACAACAAATGCACTTAATGTACAGATTTCCTTGGCTGAAGTAAATTGTAGTTGACAGTAAAGAAAAACAAGGCAGAAATAAAGCAAACTACAGAAATAAGCACATACACTTCTAGAAGGAAAGGAAATGTACTTTTAATAGAAAAGAGCTTTTGATTGAAGCACTACAGGTGTTCTGCATCATCAAATTGGACATGGTGAATCAAGCACTATCATTGGATATCATAGGGACAGTGGGTGGATGCCTCGTGCCTCCATACGGGGAGCTGGACGACCCCGCCCCCTCCACGAGTCTCTCCCCGTGGGAATACCGGGGGAGTCTTTCGTAAAAATAGTTCCCTCACCTTCTGGAAGTTCTGTGCTTGTAACTACCTCTAATCTGGCCACTCTCTTTAACTCTGCCTTTTCCCTTTGCTTTCTATCATCTTCTATCTTTCTGACTTATTGGACAATTCTCCTGTCTTCCAATTAATTTTTTTCCCTTGAGCTCCTCCGAAATCAGAATATGTGTTGGCTGTATGCAGCGGGGAGGTCATTGAAAACTGAAAACCAGACACACAAGTACCTTACCCACTATGGGCATATGGCCTAGGAACGCATGTAAGAAGAATTGTATATATCATTGTTCTTTGACTCCAAAAAGTTTATGTACATACAGTATCAAACAGAATTTCATTCTATTGTAACAAAAAGGGAGCGAGATGCCCCCGAAAGCTACGAAATATAAGCTTATGTCTTTTGCTTGAGTGTTTGTGGTTAAAATTCTTCTAATATGTAATAAAAAGGTTATTTTAAAAAGTGTGACACAATAAAAATACAAATAAAACAAGGTATTTTAAAAAAACGTGTTTAAGCAACATAATGCCACAATGTGGAGATTTGGACAACTATCAATGATCAAGATCAACAAAACTAAATTTAGCATGCAAAAATAAAAAACATGCATTAAAAAAATGAATAAACATCATAAACACGCAGATTTCATGTAAGGCATGGGTGATCTGGAAAAGTAGAGTGTAAAAAAAGGATCTGTTATTGTAAGAAACCATAGGAATGCTTTTTTTAATGGTAATGCTGTTTTTCAATCACTTATAAAAGTCCATCGAGCAAAGAACATGGACATACAATATCAACAAAATTGTGTGTGTGGTGTGTGTGTTTTGTGTGTGTGTGTGTGTGGTGTGGGTGTTGTGTGTGTGTGTGTGTGTGTGTGTGTGTGTGCACGTGCGTGCGCACCTACTTTTGTTATGTCACTTTGTTTAACCCAATCCCTTTATGAATTTGTCTTTGTCCAACAAAATTATAATATCGTCGGTAAAATAAACAAACCTTGTATCTCGACTTTTGTTTTATTTTAGTTAGATACAGAGTCAGCTCTCTAATTTTTCCCGCCACCTTCCACCAAAAGCTTTTATCTCTAACGACTTTCTATCTGGGGTAAATGAGGTTGTGTGGTAAATAGAAGAAAAACTTGTAAGTCCCAAATTCAGATCTAGTTAAGGACAAAAACCTTGTATCTTTGTTCTTTCCAAGTCAATTAAAAAAAAAAAAAAAATTTGAGCAAAATTCAGGACTAGAAAAGTTTGTTTTACGTCCTCCCGGCCTAAGCCATATGGAACATTACTATTAATTTTTAGTTAGAAAATTCAGGACTGAACTTGCACTGTCTTGAACAACATATTTATCATAGTCAATCAATTGTGGTAAACACGGTTAATTATTTAAAGTTTCATTTTTTTCTTCTCAAAACTACCAAAATTGAGATACGAGGTTTGTGAATTTCACCGACGATATACATTAATAAAAAAAACTCTTGTGGTAAATTATATATTCACACCGGTGAGCAAATACATGTAAGTAATACTGTCTGAACACTGATGAAAGACTTTGAAAACAAGGCTGAATCAGAGAGAGAGTATAACAAAGTACAAAATCACTGCATGAAGTACACAGGTGGACATAAGGATATACATGTACAGTGACCACATATACAAATGAAAACCCTGCATAATGTGTATAAAATATGAATATTAAATTAAGTACGCAAATGTGGAGCCAAGTTTGAACCAATCATTTTCATCAGATCTTAAATTTATTAGGCACTACAAATTAATCTCAACGGTACCCAAAAGATGTATGTTTTAAAAGTCATTTCACATTCTAAGCAAGTTATGACTGTGCATCAGACAAATATTTGCATTGACTCCATTCCTTGCAAAACGTTCACTTCTTTACTACCCCTTGGACCTTTAGTTTTAATAGTTTTTCAGAGACTACAAACCTTCTGTCAAGTGCAATCAATATCTAACAGATCTGTCCTTTTGAAGTCACCAGAAATTTGTTGATGGCTTGGAGTCAACATGGACTATCTTTAGATAGTCCATTGACGTATTATGGAACCAATTACAAAAACTAATAACTTGTATCAAACAATGACTGCAGAAATATAAAAAGTTTTTTTTGCTTTTTTATATTTCTGCAGTCTTTTTTTCTTATGCAAGTTATTAGTTTTCGTACTAAGTTCAATAATATGTCAATGGAGTATATCTAAAGATTGTCCGTTTTGACTCCAAGCCATCTTGACATGTACAAATTGAACAAATATGACAGATCTTTACTTTCACATGAACAAAAATTATCATCACAAGTTCAGTCAGTATTCAAAAGACCTATTCTTCCAAACTCAATGCAGGTCTTTGTCAAGTTTAATCAGTATCTTATAAATATGTTCTAATGATCGTTAGAGGCCAACTGACTGCAATAACTTCCCTTGGGATTTATCAGGATGAAGGCTGGATGAGAGGGAGTCCCAATCAACAAATGAAAGAATCTATATTTTTATGGTCACTGCTAATCTTTGTTAAAATCAGATAGTTACAAAATCACAGCTATTCTTTTTATTTTTTATTTTAAATCAATGAAAACTGTTAACAAGTATTTCAAAGACCTTCGATTTCACATTCACTGCAATTCTTGTGTCCATTTCAATATTTACTAGCGCAACACCTAGTACTGGTAATACCGAGTACTGGTAATGCCTAGTACAGGTAATGCCAAGTACCGGTAATGCTGAGTAGTGGTTTTGCTGGGTCCATGAAATATTATATTATTACTTTTGTGTCTCTCCTTCCTTCTATCTTCTTCTCTCATCCTGTTCTACCCCCCACCACAACCCCCTCCCCCAACCATCCTCTGCCCCCCACCCCCGCCCCACCCGCTATTACTTTGTTTCTCTCCCTCCTTCCATCTTCTCTTCTCTCATTGCGTTTTACTCAACTCACCCCCGCACCCCCCCCCCCCCCCCCCCCACACCCCCCCCCCAACCATCCCCCGCCAAGAGGCCGGTGGATTTATGCGTTTCGCGCATTTGGCCAAACTGCGCAAATGACACGGCCGCCTCGGTTTGCCGTTGCCATCGCCCCGTTAGGGCTCACAGCAAATTTGAAGCGATTCGGTCGAAAAACGAACGGAGTTATAAGGCCCGTTTTGTGTTTCAGACACACAGACAGACAGACAGACAACACACACACACTACACTTGCCTTTTTATTATATGATTTACTGTATTTTACGGACTATGAGGCGAACGTTATCCCCAGACTGAGACCCTGCTGCGCCTTACCAACATGACTCGTATAATAGTAAGAAAATATAATAAACAAATCTGACTTTTGTGCAAAATGAAAGGGGGTGCTGCGCCTTATTGGCCACTGCAACTAGGGTTATTAACGCCTCTTGACGGCAAGTGTTAATCACTTGTTGATCAATATCCAAAAGGGCATTCACTCTTGCAAAAAGGCATCCAATCAGTGGCATCAAATAGGGTTATTGGCGATAGTTAATCCCTTGTTTGGTCAGTACTCAAAGCATCTTCCCCCACCCACCAGGGCATTCACTCTTGCAAAAGGCAGCCATTCAGTGGCCTCAAATAGGGTCGTTGGCAAGAGCTATGCCCTTGTTTGGTCAGTACTCAAGCATCTTCCCCCCCACCCACCAAGGGCATTCACTCTTGCAAAAGGTGGTCGTTGCAGCGGCCAATAATCAGGTGTTATTTATAGTCCGAGAAATACAGTAACAGATCTACAAAATCCAGGCACTGTGAACAAGTTCAATCATCATCATATTCTAGTTCATTGTGGGCCTGTTGTTGTGTGCTTGTGTTATGTCATTGTTGTTACAGGTCGCATTGTTGCTAGAGTCCTTTTACTGTTATGCTCCTTTTGGGAGTCTGGTTTATGATGATCTTTTCCTTGTCATCCTTACATACCTTTAGATGATCCTTTTACCTTTTATATTCCTGTTCTTTCTTTTTTGTTGTAGTTTAGGAGATTGATTAAAGACCCAGTGATGCACCACGATTAAGTCCCTTGGGGTTTTTTTTCTGTGTAGCTTTTACCCACATACAAATGTCCCCAACTTGTAAATTGGAGGCTGCTCTTTAAACTGATGTGGCGGTTTGAATTTGGGACCATTTATATAATGGGAGTCAGACCTGGTCAAAAGAATAAAAGATTTCTTTCTAGCTATAAGAGGAAAAACATGTGAAAACCGTGATTTTGACACGTGATCTAGTGGATCTTTAAAGAATGGAAAAATTCCAAATTGCTTTCTTTGGTTTATTGTGCATCCCTCATCGTGAAAGTCTACTGAACTCCTTCATCCTCCCCAATTCTTTCTTCTTAGAAGTAAAATACCTCTTCTCTTTCTATCAAATGCTAACCTATCTAACCGTTCAGTCTGCCTCCGCCGGGTCTTTGGAGGTGAACCTGTCCTCGAAGATAAACATGTAGGTGGACAAGGCGCTGGCCAGGCTGAACTCGTGCATGGAGTGGAGGGTGAAGGCCGGCTTGAAGTCCCACAGGACCAGCAGCTGGATGAAGTAGCTGACAAACAGGTCCTCGGGGAAGCTGGCCGTGGCGAACACGCTCATGGGCACCAGGGCGTCCATGCCTCGCTCGCTGCACAGCTCCTGGGTCTTCCTGCTCAGGAAGTCCACTGACTTCCACACCGCGCACATCTTCTCCATGATGCCGGGAGCCTCCAGCACCTCGTGCACCTTCTGGTGGTACGGCCGGACGATGGCGTCAAAAATGTCCAGCACCGAGGACACTGTCTGACTGCTACGGACACCTCCGTCTGTGTCACGCGTTTCGGACGAGCGCTTAATGTCGGCAACCTCTTTTGAATGAACTCTGGATCCTGAACGTGAAGAGGAGTAGCTCTGACATCGATGACTGTCCGTCGTGGCAGATTTTGACGTTCTGACCACATCGTCACTTTTTTCGCTGCTGTCCCTCTCTCTGCTTTCATCTTCCCCAGCGTCTTCTCCGGTCTTCAGCCCTTCTCTTTGATCCGGTTTGCCGGGATCCTCAGCGCAGGACCAGCCTAAACTGCCACGCGGCGGGTCAGAATTGATGAGCTCTTCCAGGTCCATCATGTGGCAGTTGGCCCTGGCACCGTCCCTGTTGACCAGCGCGTACAGATCCGTCAGCGAGCACCTCTGCAGATCCAAGCTCAAGGCCGACATTGAATTCTGGGACTTCAAACGGCCTATGACAACGGGCTTCTCAGACTCGGAAACCTCCATTTTCGTTGACAATCCACTGCGGCCGAACACTTTGTGAAAGAAGCGGCTGTCCATGATGTCTGCCAGAGCGGCTGAGCTGGCCCGCTGGTGCACCCTCCTTGCGGCTGGGGCGTGGAAGTGGGTGTACACCTTCTCCATGAGGCGCCCGGCGTGGCTCCAGAAGTGAGCATCGTAGCACAGCCAGGCCCGGTTGACGTGGCGACTCTCGCGGGAAGCATCCAGCTGCAGCTTGAGCGCGATATTCTCTGCCATGTCCCAGGTGTGGAGCAGGGCCTGCTCCAGAACCAGCTTCACCATGGGCGCTCGCTGGCTGGACAGGTCTCCCCCCATGACTGATGACAAACAACAAAATGGTAAGAATCTCTTTCGTGTATGCAGAGAAAAGAGGAGTTTTCTGTTTACACCACTGCCAAACACTGTTGGAATTATCAGGCAGTGATCAGTTTAGTCCTCATTTTTTCAGACCCTTCTCTACTTTCATGAACAAGATGAGACAGAATTGGAAAAAATCAACAATGATGACAAAGATCGCGTTATTTGATGTGCAATAATGCAAAAAAGTGAACGTTCAAAAAAAACTCAACTCCATTTGGTACATTTGAGCTCTTACCCCTCGAATAAGACAAAAGAGATTAGGATGTGGTCAATCGTTCATCAACTTTAGGCTTCTGATGAAGCAGAGGCCATAAACGAAAAGCATAAGATTCCATAAAAGCCGTTAATCAATTACTGTACATTTTTGTTATTTATTTTTTTTACATTGTTTATAGTCCCAGTCAACAGCAATGGTCTTCTCAGGACTGTCAACCACAGTAAACATGAAACGGGTCAATAACCGTTGTTTACACGGTATAAACTATGCAAACAAACAACAAAAAGACAGCATGCCATTCACATTTCTCATTGAGGGCTCTAGCCCATAATAAGCCATGCTGAAGTCTTCATGCTTCTGCTTACTTATCATCCTAGATTATAATTTTTTTATAAATGACACAATTACAGAACCGAAAATAAATTAAGAAAGGCCTTTACTGTTCATAGTTACTAGAATAGGGATAATAATGGAAATAACAAACCCCCCCCCCCCCCCCCCCCCCTTCAAGACCTCAATAAGGCCGTGTACTCACATAAGTTGATATTCCATGCGAAGACCCGTGCGCAATCCATAAATAGAGTGAAACAAAGAAGGGGAAAAGATTTGATCGCACAAAGTTGTCCTAATTTCCCCTCTATGCCGTAAACATTTTATCCTTCTTCTTCCACTTATTTAGGGTTTTCCGTACGGAACTTATACCGTGTTTAATCTGAAGCCTTAGGCTAATACAAACTAAAAATTGTACAAATGATTAATCAGTTGTGTGCATAGCCCTCTGCAACTAGGGTTTTAACGCCCTTGACAGTGAGAGTGATGCCCTTCGCTGGTCAGTATCTGGACAAGGGCAATTCACTCTTGCAAAAGGAACCACTTTAGTGGCATCAAATAGGGTTATTGGGCGAGAGTTTCCCCTGTTTGGTCAGTACTGAACATCTTCCCTACCCACCCACTCAAAAAGGGGGCATTCACTCTTGCAAAGGTGTTCGTTGCAGACCCAATAGGAGGGTGAAACAATCAAGCATTTTATACATTATGACTCAAGTTCATCTTTGATTAAGATCTCTAAACAGAGAAAAATATCAAGTGATTAAATAATGGTAGATAACTGTATCTTGTAATAATAAAAAGGAAACTCTTTCAATGTACAACTATATTTCATGAAACCGATATTTATCAACAAAACATGAATCACCTAATAGATAAAAACGAGAAAGGGAAAGGGAAATCTTACATGTGGAAGAATTCAATAGCTTTTAAATCAATCTGTTATCTTTTTTTTATTCTTTGCAGCACATAAGCAGCAAATACAAAAATCAAAAGGTGGACCTTGCTTTATACGAATCAGAATAGGTACAGAAACAGTTTCCACGAGAGTCTCATCATTTCCAATGTCACCTGCCATCCTTCAGAAAATGCAACTAGTGTTCAAGCTGTTACTTTTCAACCCACCATACCTTACCTGTTTTTCTCCCTATTGGTTGTTGTGTGTTTTGCTTATTTGTTTTTTTGTTGTTGCGGTGGCTCTTATTTAATTTCAATGTATTTATTTTTGGTTTGGGTTTTTATTATTTTGCTGTATTGTTGTTGTAAATCTCACGCAGTTATTCAAAAAAGTTTTTCACTTGTATGACAAATAAAAGGCAAATTTGTATTTATACTTTATGCCATAGTAAAACAAATAGAGACCCCAAGTAATGAGATACTGTCAGTGAAATTCAAAAAACCTTGTATCTCAATTTTGGTATGTTGAGTAAAATGAAAAAACTGTTTAAAAAAAATAACCACATTGATTAACTATGATGAATATATTGTTCAAAACATTGCAAGTTTAGTTCCTGCATTTGTTAAAATTTTTTAATTTTTTTTTTTTTGATGAAAAGAACGAAGTTACGAGGTTTTTGTTCTTAACTATATCTGAATTTGGACTTTACAAGTTTTTTTCCCTTCTATTTTCACAACCTTCATTTAACCCAGAATAGAAAGTCGTTAGAGATGCAATCTTTTGGTGGCAGGGGGCGGGAAAAATTAGAAAGCTAACTATGTATCCAACTAAAAAACAAAAAAACACAGAGAATACAAGGTTTTGGAATTTCACCGACGATATGTCATACTTACTGATCTATTCCTCGATGAATCTCCCCTGTCTTCGACTCCGAAGCCCGTGAGCGTGTCCTGCATATGACGAGTCTCCCCGATGAGATAGAGCCGAGCGTCGCTGAGAATCCCTTCCACTAGGTCCTTGATCAAGCTGACAGCCCGCCAGTGCAAGCTTCCCTCACAGTCTGTCCCTCTCCATCCAGCATCCACCCGTGCCTGCGATGGACTTCCACTCCTTCTTCTTCTCCTTCTCGCTGACCGGGTTGATGGAAACTCGGTGAAGTCCTCCGAAGGCGCGGGTGGTCGCGCTGGAACGGCCTTGATTGTGGACTCCAGGGCTTCACCGCACGCGCCGTCAGGTGAGCTTCCTGTAGCACATGGCCTTCAGCTGTCTTTTGTCCGTCACCAGTTTTCGTACGCCCGTCCTGGAAATTTGTGTGCAGGCTTGCGTCGTTTTCCGTCGATCTTCACTTTTTGCTTCTCGCTCGGTTCTTGTTCTTCGGACGAAGGTCGGTACAGACCGGTTTTTCGAATAGCCTCTCGCACTGTCAGCGAGTTTCTCTGCATAACACCGTACAAGTTGTCCAGCGTTCAGAATTTCATTTGTCTAGCTGCTCGCACATCGGTGGCTTCGCTGCTTTTCTCAGTCATTGATCTTCAGCTGAAGGATGTCCAGTTGCGTGTTCTTGTTCTTGATTCTTTGATCACCTGACGTAACAGGGCCTCCACAAAGTCGGCTTTGCACGCCTGCAGGTAAGACTGGACGTCACTGATCAGGTGTGGTCAGGATGACCTCCTTGAGGCGAGCCATTGTAGCGGTCGGTGGATGTCCACCTGTCCTCTCCTTGCTTGATTTCCCACGCTGTGTCCCTCGTGCTTGGCCAAGATCACCGGTGGCATTCCTTGAGGACCGGGGTGTCTTCTTTCAGGAACGTCACGTGGTAAAGGACTTAACAGTGAAGAATCCTGGCCAACCTGTGCATCTAAAAACAAACAAACATCAACGCTGTTTAAGTTTTTTTAAATAATCATCTATGTGGGCAATGTAGCCGGCTTCCAAGTTAAACAATACACCCGGGAACACCAAGGTCCCTCTAACTGTTCTCTGTCGTTATTATATACATCATTTTTTCCAATCCATTGTATGATACTCAATATGTAATATGTCTTTTATAATATACTTTGTGAATAAAAATGGGCTATACACCCATGGGACACTTTCCACCAGGATTCCTTTGCGTCGTATCTAAATGGGTTCACCAATCCGAGGCAGATGTGCCTTGCGCGCTTAATGAATGTCCCTCCTTCACATAAAAAGCTAGCCACGGGCTTTCCCAAGCTGGTGAAGGCCTGCTCTTGTGCTGTAGGGCGGTGGGCCAGTGCATCTCTGGGTCCCATCAGCACCTTGTGGTGTTTCTTGTTCTCAGTTTTTAAATCTTGTATAAAACCATATGTAATATATGAGCTTTTTGTAATAATATTCGTGTGACTTTTTTTAAATGAAAAAAGTTAGTATTTTAACACATAAACCAACCGGGTCTGTGTACACAAACCTTATCCTCCTTTAGGTCCTTATCCTCACATATAACTTAAAACCAACAATAACATTCAAACCAACCACACTATCCACAAAATCCTTTTAGTATTATACTAGATACAACTGGGCACACAACTTACGTAATTTTACTACACCCAGTATGTAAGGATACATTAGGTATGTACATCTGTATATAATATGTTAAACCCTTGTAAAATATTTGGCCTAATAGATTTTTTTACAAATAAATTTTTTCGCTTTTATACCTTGGCCCTGGACATTTACATTATCAACCGCTGCACGCTCACTAGGGCATGATCAAAAACCATGCTAATGACGCCTTGACGACAATATCTTTTTTTTTTATCTATGTATTTAACCCCATCCTATTAATCTATAACCATTTCCCACCCCTCCCCTCCTCTTCTTTCTTATATTGTTGTTTATCCTATATTCTTTTTCCTATCTTTGATCTTTTTAAAAATTGTCCCCATATTGCCAGTGCCTGTAGTGCCGGAGGCATAAAGCTAATATTCTCTCACAGGTCTCTTTAAATTTTATGACAAGAACATGACCATATTTTTACGGACTACAAAGCACCCCCGCAATTTATACAAAACTTAATTATTATAGTTTTTTTAACTATCTTATCAGTCACATTTATGTATAGGGGTCTCAGTCCTAGGAAAAAGAGTATCGCTGTTTATACTAAGTTATATGTCTACTCAAATATGGTAATAATTTTCTCTCTTCTCCTCTATAGTGAAGAAGGTTGAAGCAATGCGCATGCATTGGCTTCAACCTCTCACTCCTAGAGGAGAAGAGAGAAATTATTTACCATATTTTGATAGACCTATAACTTGTATACAAGCATACTCTTTTTTCTGACTGAGACCCTATGCCATATAATGTGACTGATAATATTTATTAAAAAAACTATACTAATAGTTTTGGTATAAATTGGGGGTGCTTGTAGTCCGTAAATATGGTAATGTTTCTTGTCATAAAGTTACAAGAGACCTGTTAAAGAATATTAGCTTTATGTCCTCCGGCACTTAGGCACTGGCACATATGGTCATTTTTAAAGCTAAAGATAGAAAAAAGAATATAGGTAAAACCCAAATATAAGAAAGATATGATGGGTGGGAAATGGTTCTAGATTAGAGAGATGGGGTTTAATACATAGATAAAAAAAAAAGATATTGGTCGTCAAGGCGGTCCATTATCATGGTTTTGATCATGCCGGAGCGTGCAGGGAGGGGTTGGATAATGTAAAATGTCAAGGGCCAATGTATAAAAGTCGAAAAAATTATTTGTAAAAATCTATTAGGCCAAAATATTTACAAGGGTTTAACATATTTATACGTAGTACATAACCGAATTGTATCCTTACATACTGGGTAGTCAGTAAACATTACGTAAGTGTGTGAGGTATGCTAGTATAAGTACTTAAAAAGAATTTGGTGATAGTGTGGTGTGTTGAATGTATTGTTGTTTTAGTTTATATGTGAGGATAAGGACCTAAAGGATGATTAATGTTTGTACAAAGACCCGGTTGGTTTATGTGTAAACTACTAACTTTTTTATTTAAAAAAAGTCCCACGAATATATTACAAAAGTCTATATATACATATTGAGTTTTAATACAATGGATTAAAACTGATAACAAGAACACCACAAGTGCTGATGGACCCGATATGCACTGGCCCCACCTGCCCTACCAAAGGGGGCCCCACAAAAAAGAAGCAGGCCTTCACCAGCCTTGGAAGCCCGTTCTATGTTATTTAGGGAAGACGGGACATTTCATAAGGCGCAAGGCACATACCTGCCCTCGACTGGTGACCAATTTAGATACGACGCAAAGGATATCCTTGTAAAGGTGTCCATTGGTGTATCAGTCCCATTTTTATTACACAAGTATTATTATAAAAGCTATTTTACATATTGAGTTTTCATACGAATGGATTGAGAAACTGATGTATAGAATAACGACAGATAACATTAAGACCTTCTGTTTCGGTGTTTAACTTGGAAGCCGGCTACATTGCTCCATCATAGATGATTATTTAAAAAACTTAAACATCGTTGAGTTTTGTTTGTTTTTTCGCTGCACAGTGGCCAGGATTCTTCACTGTTACGTCTTTCCCACGGTGACTTTTCCTAAGAAGACACCCGGTCCTCAAGGAATGCCACCAGGCTGATCTTGCCAAGCAACGAGGAGCATCACAGGGAAATCAACGCAAGGAGAGACCAGGTGGACATCAACCGACCGCTACATGCTCGCCACTCAAGGAGGTCATCCTGACCCACCTTGATCAGCTGACGTCTCATTCTTCCTGCATTCGGTGGGGCAAAGCGACTTTGTGGAGCCCTGTACTTCCAGGTGATCAAAGACGATCCAAGAACAATAACACGCACTGACATCCTTCAGCTGAAGATTCAATGACCTGAAGAAAAGGCAGCGATGCCACCGATGGTGCTGAGCAGCTAGACAAAATGAAATCGAACGCGACACTTGTACGGTGTTATGCAGAAACTGCTGACAGTGCGAGAGCATTCGCAACCGTCGTACCGACCTTTCGTTCCGAAGACCGATCGAAGAAGCAAAAAGTGAAGATCGAACGAAAACGACCAAGCCTGCCACAACAAACTTCCAGTACGGCGTACGAACAACTGGTGACGGACAAGACCCAGCTGAAAGCGCCCTGGTTGCTACAGGAAGCTCACCTGACGGCGGTGCGTGAAGCCCTGAGTCCCCATCAAAGCCGTTCAGCGCGACCACCCCGGCCTTTCGAGACTTCACCGAGTTCCCATCACCCGACAGCGAGCAGGAGAAGAAAAGTCGTGTAAGTCCATGCAGTCCGGGTGATGGCTGGAATGGAGAGGGACAGCTCCGTTAGTAAGCTGCACCTGCGGGCTGTCACTGATCCAGGAACCTAGTGGAAGGGATTCTCAGCGACGCTCGGCTTCTCTCTCATCGGGAGGACTCGTCCTCTCCAGACAGCTCACGGGCTTCGGAGTCGCAACAGGGAGATTCTCGAGGAATGACCTAAAAAAGTAAGTATGACATATCGTCGGTGAAATTCCAAAACCTTGTCTCTCGTGTTTTTTTGGTTTTTTTAGTTGGATACATGTTAGCTTTCTAATTTTCCGCCCCTTCCACCAAAAGCTGCATTCTCTAACGACTTTCTATCTGGGTTAGATGAGGTTGTGTGCAAATAGAAGAAAAACTTGTAGTCCCAAATTCAATCTAGTTAGAACAAAAACCTCGTATATCTTCGTTCTTTTCAGTCAAAAAAAAAAAAATTAAAGTAATTTTTAACAAAATGCAGGACTAAACTTCATGTTTTGAACAATTATTTCATGCATAGTTAATCAATTGTGGTTATGTTTTTAAAACAGTTTTTTTCATTTTACTCAAAAGATACCAAAATTGAGATACAAGGTTTTTTGAATTTCACTGACAGTATCTCATTACTATGGGGTCCTATTTGTGTACTATGGCATAAAGTATAAATACAAATTTGCGGGGGTTTGTCATTAAATGAAAAAACTTTTTTGAATACGGGGTAGATTTTACAACAACCTAACCGCAACTACATCAAACCCAAACCAAAATAAATACATATGATAAAATAAGAGCACCACAACAACAAAAACAAATAAGCAACACACAACACCCAATAAGGGAGAAACAGGTAAGTATGGTGGGTGAAAAGGTAAAACGAGTTGAACACTATTTGGCATTCATCTGCAGGCTGGCAGGTTACCATTGGAAATGATGAGATCTCGTAGGAACGTTTCTGTACCATTCTGATCTCATATAAAAGCAGGTCACCTTTTGATTTTTTGTATTTGCTGCTTAGTGCTGCAAAAGATTAAAAAAATATAACAGATTGTAAAGATATTGGAATCTTCCAACATTGTAAATTCCTTCCCCTTTCTCTGTTTTTATCTATTAGTTGATTCCTGTTTGTTGATAATTTGTTTTCATGAAATATAGTTGTACATTAAAGAGTTTTTCCTTTTCTTAATTATTTATCAAGATATTATCTCCATTATTAATCACTTGATATTTTTTTCTCTGTTTAGATGAGCTTAATCACAGATGACTTGAGTCAATATGTCATAAAATGTCTTGATTGTTTCTGCACCCTTCCTATTGGGTTCTGCAACGAACACCTTTTGCAAGAGTGAAGCCCTTGGTGGTGGGTGAAGATGTTTCAGTACTGACCAACAGGGGGTATAACTCTCGCCAATACCCTATTTGATGCCACTAAATTGGTTCCTTTTGCAAGATGGAATAGCCTTTCAGTACTGACGCAGCAAGGGCATCAACTCTCACTGTCAAGGGCGTTATAACCCTAGTTGCAGAGGCGTCTATGCACACAACTGATTTAATCATTTTTACCAATTTTTAGTTTGTATTAAGCCTAAGGCTTCAGATTAATACCGTAGTTCCTTACCTGAAAACCTAAATAAGTGGAAGAAAGAAGGATAAATGTTTACGCATATAGGGGAATTCGGACTCGTCGCAAATCTTTTCCCTTCTTTGTGTTCAGTTCTTATTTATGGATTGCGCACGGGTTTCCGGCATGGATATCCACTTATGTGTGTACAAGGCCTATTGATGTCTTGAAGTTGTTATTTCATTATTATCCCTATCCGAGTAAATATGAACATTAATGGCCTTTCTTATTATTTTCGGTTTATGTATTGTGTTCATTTTTATAAAAACATTATACTCTAGGCTGATATTAAGCAGAATGCATGAAGCACTCAGCATGGCTTAACTTTATGGGCCTAGAGCCTCAATGAGAAATGTATATTGGCATGCTGCTTTTTGTTTGTTTGTTTGCCTAGTCATAATAGTGTAACAACGTGGTTATGACACTTTTCATGTTTACTGTGTGACAGTCCTGAGAAAGACCATTGCTGTGACGGGACTTATAAACAAATGTAAAATAATACAAAATTGTACAGTAAATTGATTACGGTTTTTATGATCTTATGCCTTTTCGTTTATGGCCCTCTGCTATCATCAGAAGCTAAATGTTGATGACGATTTGACCGACATCTAATCTCTTTGTCTTATTTCGAGGGGTAAGAGCTCAATGTACCATATAGGAGTTTTTTTTGACGTTTTCACTTTTTGCATTATTGCTACATTCAAATACGCGATCTTTGTCTCATTGTTGATTTTTTCCAATTCTGTCTCCATCTTGTTCATGAAAGTAAGAAGGGTCTGAAAAAATGAGGACTAAACTGTCACTGCCTGAATAATTCCAACAGTGTTTGGCAGTGGTGTAACAGAAAACCTCCTCTTTTCTCTGCATACACGAAAGAGATTCTCCTTTTGTTGTTTTCATCCATCTGGGGGAGAACCTGTCCAGCCCAGCGAGCGCCCATGGTGAAGGCTGGTTCGGAGAGCAGGCCGCTCCACCCCTGGGACATGCAATGATATCGGGGCTAAAGCTGCAGCTGGATGCTTCCCGCGAGAGTCGCCACGTCAACCGGGCCTGGCTGTGCTACGATGCTCAATTCTGAGCCACGCCGGGCGCCTCCTGGGAGAAGGTGTACACCACTTCCACGCCCCAGCCGCAAGGAGGTGCACCAGCGGGCCAGCTCAGCCGCTCTGGCATACACATGGACAGCCGATTCTTTCCAAAGTGTTCGGCCGCATTGGATTATCAACGAAGAATGACGTTTCCGAGTCGTGAAGAAGCCCGTTGGTCATAGGCCGTTTTTGAAGTCCAGAATTCATGGGGTCGGCTTGATCTTGGAATCTGCCAGAGGTGCTCGCTGACGGATCCTTTACGCGCTGGTCAACAGGGATGGTGCCCAGGGCAACTAGCCCACATGAGTGACCTGGAAGAGCTCATCAATTCTGAACGCCGCCGCGGGCAGTTTAGGCTGGTCCTGCGCTGAGGATCCCGCAAACGGATCAAAGAGATAGGGCTGAGACCGAGAAGAACGCGGGAAGATGAACAGCAGAGAGAGGGACGCAGCGAAAAAGTGACGATGTGGTCCAGAAGTCAAACTGCCACGACGGACCCTTCATCGTGTCAGAGGCTACTCCTCTTCACGTTCAGGATCCTAGTTAATCAAAGAGGTTCCGACATTAAGCGCTCGCGAAACGCGTGCCCAGACGGAGGTGGTCCGTAGAGTCAGACAGTGTCCCTCGTGCTGGACATTTTTGACGCCATCGTCCGGTCGTACCCCAGAAGGTGCACGAGGTGCTGGAGGTCCCGTCATCATGGAGAAGATTTGCGCGGTGTGGAAGTCCAGTGGACTTCCTGAGTCAGGAAGACCCAGGGAGCTGTGCAAGCGAGCGAGGCAATGGACGCCCCTGGTGGCCCATGAGCGTGTCGCCCACGGCCATGCTTCCCCGAGGACCTGTTTTGTCAGCTACTTCATCCAGCTGCTGGTCTCTGTGGGACTTCAAGCCGGCCTTCACCCCTCCACTCCATGCACGAGTTCAGCCTTGCCAGCGCCTTGTCCACCTCTGTTTATCTTCGAGGACCAGTTCACCTCCAAAGACCCTGCGGAGGCAGGCTGAACGTTAGATACGTTTAGCATTTGTAGAAAGAGAAGAGGTATTTTACTTCTAAGAAGAAAGAATTGGGGGAGGATGAAGAGTTCAGTAAGACTTTCACGTGAGGGATTGCCAATAACCAAAGAAGACCATTTGAATGTCATTCTTTAAAGATCCACCCGTCACGTGTCAAAATCACGGGTTCACATGTGTTTCCCTCTTATAACTGGAAAACTCTTGTGACCAAGTCTGACTCCCATATAAAATGGCCCAAATTGAAACCGACACATCAGTTTAAAGAGCAACCTCAATTTGAAGTTGGGAAATGTTGTTTGTGGGTCACAGCAACCCAGAAAAAACCAAGGGACTTAATCGTGGTGCATCAATGGGTCTTTAATCAATACTAAAACTACAACAAAAAAGAAAGAACATGAATGTAAAAAGGTAAAAGGATAATGCTAAAGATGTAAAAGGGATGAACAAGGAAAAGGATCCATAAACAGACTCCGCAAAAGGAGCATAAACATAAATAAGGTCTCTCTAGCAACAATGCGACCTGTAACAACAATGACATAGCACAAGCATACAACAACAGGCCCACAATGAACTAGAATATGATGATGATTGAACTTGTTCACAGTGCCTGGATTTTGTAGATCTGTTACTGTATTTCTCGGACTATAAATAACACCTGATTATTGGCCGCTGCAACGACCCACGCTTTTGCCAGAGTGAATGCCCTTGGAGGGGGGGGGGGAAGATGCTTGAGTACTGACCAAACAAGGGCATAACTCTTGCCAATAACCGGCCTATTTGAGGCCACTGAATGGCTGGCTTTTTTGCAAGAGTGAATGCCCTTGGGTGGGTGGGGGGAAGATGGTTGAGTACTGACAAAACAAGGGATTAACTCTTGCCAATAGCCCTATTTGAGGCCACTGAATAACTGCAAGTTGCCAGAGTGAATGCCAATTTGGATACTGAGCAAAAAGCGCTTAACTCTTGCCGTCAAGGGCGTTTAATAACCCTAGTTGCAGTGGCCAATAAGTCCAGCCCATCCCCCCTCATTGTTCGCCATTAAAAGTCAGATTTTTCTTAATATTAATGTATTACAATACGAGTCAGTGTTTGTATAAGGCGTCAGCGGTCTCAGTCGGAGGGGATAAAGTATCGCATGTTAGTACGTTACATACAGTAAATCATATAATAAAAAAGGCAAGGTGTGTGTGTGTGTCTTGTCTGTCCCTTCGTATGTGTGTCTGAAGACAACAAAACGGGGTAACGGACGGGCCTTATAACTCCGCCGTTTTCCGACCGAATCGCGTCAAAATTTCTGTCAGCCCTAACGGGGCGATGGCAACGGCAACCGAGGCGGCTGTGTCATTTTGCGCGGTTTGGCTAAATGCGCGAAGACGAATATCCGCCGCCTCTTGGCGGGGGGGTATGGTTGGGGGGGGGTGGGGGGGGGGGGTGGGGGGGGGGGGGGGGGGGTGGGGGGGGGGGGGGGGGGGGGTTGCGGGGGTGAAGTAGAACGCAATGAGAGAAAGAAGATGGAAAGAAGGAAAAACACAAAAGTAATATAGCGCGGTTTGGGCGGAGGGTGGGGGCGTAGGATGGTTGGGGGGGGGGGGTGAGGGGTAGAACAGCATGAGAGAAGAAGATTGAAAGAAGGAGAGACACAAAAGTAATCCTATAATTATTTCATGGACCCAGCAAAACCACATACTCAGCATTACCGGTACTTGGCATTACCGGTACAAGTCGTTACCGGTTCTATGCGTTGCCGGTACAGGGCGTTGCGCTAGTATATATTGAAATGGACACAAAGAATTGCAGGGAAATGTTGAAAATCGAAGGTCTTTGAAAATACTTGTTAACAGTTTTCATTGATTTAAAAATAAAATATAAAGAATAGCTGTGATTTTGTAACTATCTGATTTTAACAAAGATTAGCAGTGACCATAAAAATATAGATTCTTTCATTTGTTGATTGGGACTCCCTCTCATCCAGCCTTCATCCTGATAAATCCCAAGGGAAGTTATTGCAGTCAGTTGGCCTCTAACGATCATTAGAACATATTTATAAGATACTGATTAAACTTGACAAAGACCTGCATTGAGTTTGGAAGAATAGGTCTTTTGAATACTGACTGAACTTGTGATGATAATTTTTGTTCATGTGAAAGTAAAGATCTGTCATATTTGTTCAATTTGTACATGTCAAGATGGCTTGGAGTCAAAACGGACTATCTTTGGATATACTCCATTGACATATTATTGAACTTAGTACGAAAACTAATAACTTGTATTTTAAAAAGACTGCAGAAATATAAAAAAACCAAATAAAACTTTATATATTTTATGCAGTCATTGTTTTGATACAAGTTATTAGTTTTTGTAATTGGTTCCATCAATTCGTCAATGGACTATCTAAAGATAGTCCATGTTTTAGATAGTCCATGTTGACTCCAAGCCATCAACAAATTTCTGGTGACTTCAAAAGGACAGATCTGTTAGATATTGATTGCACTTGACAGAAGGTTTGTAGTCTCTGAAAAACTATTAAAACTAAAGGTCCAAGGGGTAGTAAAGAAGTGAACGTTTTGCAAGGAATGGAGTCAATGCAAATATTTGTCTGATGCACAGTCATAACTTGCTTAGAATGTGAAATGACTTTTAAAACATACATCTTTTGGGTACCGTTGAGATTAATTTGTAGTGCCTAATAAATTTAAGATCTGATGAAAATGATTGGTTCAAACTTGGCTCCACATTTGCGTACTTAATTTAATATTCATATTTTATACACATTATGCAGGGTTTTCATTTGTATATGTGGTCACTGTACATGTATATCCTTATGTCCACCTGTGTACTTCATGCAGTGATTTTGTACTTTGTTATACTCTCTCTCTGATTCAGCCTTGTTTTCAAAGTCTTTCATCAGTGTTCAGACAGTATTACTTACATGTATTTGCTCACCGGTGTGATTATATGATTTACCACAAGAGGTTTTTTTATTATATTATATCGTCAGTGAAATTCAGAAACCTCGTATCTTCATTTTGGTAGTTTTGAGACGAAAAAATAAAGAAACAAAAAAAATAAATAAACGCGTTTTACCACACTTATTTAACTATGATAAAATATTGTTGTTCCAGACATTGCAGTTCCAGTCCCTGAATTTTCTAACTAAAATTAATAGTAATGTCCCATATGGCTTAGGGCGGGAGGACGTAAAACAAACTTTTCTAGTCCTGAATTTTGTTCAGAATTTTTTTATTTATTTTTTATACTTGGAAAGAACAAAGATACAAGGTTTTTGTCATTAACTAGATCTGAATTTGGTGACATAGAATTTTTTTTTTTTTTTTAATCTATTTACCCAACCTCATTTACCCCAGATAGAAAGTGCTTAGAGATACGAGCTTTTGGTGGAAGGTGGCAGGAATAATTAGAGAGCTGACTATGTATCTAACTAAAAATAACAAAACTCGAGATACAAGGTTTGTGAATTTTACCGACGATATTAAGAATTTTGTTTTGGGTTTTGGAACAAAGACAAATCCACATCATTTTTTTATTTAAAGGGATTTAGGTTAAACCAAAGTGACGCATAACAAAAGTATCCTGGCGCACGCACGTGCACCACACACACCACACACACACACACACACTAACCTTAACACACACACTCACACCATACAACACACACACACACCACACACACACCACACAACGACAATTTTTTTTTGAAATTGTGATCGTCATGTTCTGTGCTCTATGACTTTTATAAGTGATTGAAAAACAGCATTACCATTAAAAAAAGCATTCCTATGGTTTCTTACAATAACAGATCTTTTTTTACACTCTACTTTTCCAGATCACCCAGAGCTTACATGAAATGCGTGTTTATGATGTTTATTCATTGTTTTAATGCATGTTTTTTATTTTTGCATGCTAAAATTAGTTTTGTTGATCTTGATCTTGATAGTTGTCCAAATCACCACATTGTGGCATTATGTTGCTTAACACGTTTTTTTAAAAACCTTGTTTTATTTGTATTTTTATTGTGTCACACTTTTTAAAAACCTTTTTATTACATATTAGAAGAATTTTAACCACAAGCACTCAAGCCAAAGAAATAAGCTTATCTTTCGGAGCTTTCGGGGGCATCTCGCTCCCTTTTTGTTACAATAGAATGAAATTCTGTTTGATACTGTATGTACATAAACTTTTTGGAGTCAAAGAACAATGATATATACAATTCTTCTTACATGCGTTCCTAGGCCATATGCCCATAGTGGGTAAGGTACTTGTGTGTCCGGTTTTCAGTTTTCCCTGGTCTACCCGCTGCATTCAGCTGACACATTCCGATTTTCGGATGAGCTCAAGGGAAAAAATTAATTGGAAGAAGGAGAATTGTCCAATAAGTCAGAAAGATAGAAGATGAAAGAAAGCAAAGGGAAAAGGCAGAGTTAAAGAGAGTGACAGATTAGAGGAATTAACAAGCACAGAACTTCCAGAAGGTGGGGGAACTATTTTTATTAAAGACCCCCGTTATCCCCCACGTGGGAGAGCTTCGTGGACGGGGCGGCGGGGTTGTCCAGCTCCCCGTATGGGGGCACGAGGCATCCACCCACTGTCCCTATGATATCCAATGATAGTGCTTGATTCACCATGTCCAATTTGATGATGCAGAACACCTGTAGTGCTTCAATCAAAAGCTCTTTTCTATTAAAAGTACATTTCCTTTTCTGCCTAGAAGTGTATTGTGCTTATTTCTGTAGTTTTGCTTTATTTCTGCCTTGTTTTCTTAATGTCACTGCAATTTACTTCAGCCAAGGAATCTGTACATTAAGTGCATTTGTTGTATCTTCCTAACTGGTTTTTGTAGGATTTTCTGCGCCTGTTTTCGAGAACGCTTTTTGCATAACGTACAAAACGTTACCACTGTGATTAGTTCATCAACATTATATGCCTGAATGGAATTTTAAATGTTTTTTAGATTCTATCTTTTGTACTCTTTTGTTCTTGATCGATGTAAATGATCATATTTGTGCGTGCATTATGTCGTTTTTACTTGTTTTTTTTAATGACTTGAACAAATTTGGACCAGGATTTTGTAGTGGTACTAGGCAGCAGGCTTTTTTCTAGAATGTTGAATGACTTAACCGATGCTTCAAGTCATGTCAAAATTTTTTTCATACGAAGAACATTTCGAATAACTCATAAAGGCTTTTTTTTTCACAGGTTTTATGTAGTGAGTGCATGCACTCTCAAAGACCCCCCATGTCACGTGTCAAAATTCCCTCTTATGCTAGAAATTCTTAAGTTTTCTACCAGCCTGTAAGAGGGAAAACACGTGAAAGCCCCGTGATCTGACACGCAACGTTGTGGGTCTTTAAGCTTGGAATTCCATACGTGCTATTTTCTCCGGCTTAATCGCCACGACTTTCGACACGACGGAAAAAGTTGCTTGCAATCATTGACGCTAAATCCACGGGGGGGGGGCAATTTCATGGCGCTTTTAAACATTGCGACTACAATCCTGCTCGGGGGGGGGGGGGGCCCATACGGAACTGCAAGCAACGTTTTTCACCATTACCACAGTTTGTCCACGCTTTGGGAAGCCATGCTGGCTTGAAAAAAAATGGCGTGATTTTTTAGCTCCGCCAGACTAATTTTGACGGCGACAAAATATTTTCGCTTCACCAAGCGATAAAATAAAATCTAGCGATTTTCGACTGACCTGCTTCGCGATTGTCGCGCCTATGGGTGTATATAATGACTTTTTTTTTTTTTATTTGTTGGTGTCGATAAATTTATCGCAGGCATTACGCCGCAATTTTTAGCGTTTAAAATCGCGCATATGGAATTCTGACTGTGGGCTTTTTACTATTAATTTTAAAAAAGAAAAAAGATTTCCTAATCCTTTGTGGTCTGCCTGTGAACAAAAGTAGCCTACTCACGAGTTGCGAAAACAATGTGAATTAATGCAAAGAACGTTCCATTAAATTTTCGACTGATTCTGATGTGTGTTGGATGTACATGAATTTTAAGATTAATACTTTTAATTTATCTATTGACTTTAAGGGCCACCCTGACCAGGATGAGTTTTTGTAAGAACCATTCCAAGATCACCAGGAAAACACCCCTTTACAGAGAGTGCAACACTCACTTGCTCTGGTTTCCTAGAAATCAAACCGTAAAACGCGATTCCAACCTTGGCGGAGGTGCTGGAAAGTCAAATTCTTTCACCAAAGAGAAGGCGTGTGTCGTCTCTTTTCTAATGGCCGCCTGCATTTATACCAAATCGTTTGTACAAAATGTTTTACAATACAAAATTTTTATACAGATATCTAAAGGAGTTTCGCTCACAACAAAGGAAACAGCTCCAAATTTTGTTTTACTGCTTCTACAAAAAAGAAACGGCTTCAAACCACAATGAGTACTCACCCCAATCCAAAATGGCTTACTCTCTCCGGCATCTCCGCCAAAGAGGAATCGTCGTTTTACGGTTTAATTCCTAGAACCAAGCAAAGTGAGTGTTCCGATTCCTTGAAAATGCTGTCTTGTGGAGGATCTCGACGTGTTTTTTTTGCAAAAACTCATTAGTCAGGGTCCACCTTTAGTAAGCAAAGTATGTAAGTAAAGGGTAGGAATGTGATTGTGATGGAATTCTGTGACATTGTGCACATTACGGTAATGGCCTTGGCGAATGATGCAGTAAAGTTTTAAGTAATGAAGTTTAATATCTGTTGTACACAGCGATTTATTGCCTTTCTTGTAACTTTTCCTCTTGTCTGAAGCAAAGCTCACCTTCAAAAAAGCAGTCCAGGCACAGCTCTATCGCTTAATATTTGATTTATAGCGCAACGTTTTTGTTGAGCTTTGCCTTGGCTTGGAAAAGTTTTTTTGTTAGATAATGGTCTTTTCCATCAACCCCAACAAAAAAAACCCCCCAACCAACCCAAAAAGACCCCCACCCCAAAAAAAAAAGACAAAACCCCCAAAAACCAGCCCGCATTAGGAGTGTGTGTGCATGCGTGCATACACGCATGTTTGCTTATTGTGTATGTGCTCTGATATAACAACTGCTTCTCATTATTTTTATGTTCAGTTTGATGGCGATCAAGTGATATTGTTTGTGTTTTATTGTTATCGACATTTATATTTTAGTCATGCAGGGTATGAATCACATGATAAAAAAACCTGACATTTTCTAGATGGAATAATTTGCTTGAGACTGTAATGATATATGTGCCATATTGTACTTATTCATGTTTTTGAGCTGCTGTCCTAAAGCATTTGTTGAAAAAAACACCCAGCCAATTTGTTGAAATAAATGTTGTATTATATTTTCTTGCATAGGCTGTTTATGGCAAGAGAAATTAGTTTACACTCTGATAAGTGATATAAGTTATTTTTGTCTACACTGCAAGCTAATTGAAATCATATAAACATCGAATTAGAAATCTCATCTGTGTGTTCTTTGAGGTTTCGTTGTTGTGGTTGCTTGTTTTACTTTGAAAGCTTGAAAAACACTCAGATGATACAAACCTCCACAAATAGAGATGGCTCTCACAACTGTTGCAAACAGACTAGGAAGACAATTCAAAGCATGATAAAACTGTCAAAAATTTAAGGAGATGGTTTACCCCCACTCACACTTGTGTAGGCACAAAGATAATTAGAAGAGCATTAGTATGCCCAAGTCTCTTACCCAGTCTTTTATTTGCCAGTTAATGTTCGTAAAAGCTAGTGTCTTGTGGGAGCTTTTATTTTTGCCCCCAAAAACTACCTAGTTTTTTTTTTTTTTTTTTTTTTTTATGCCAAAGCCCGACGTTTCAACTCACATTAACAACACAAGGATACACAACGTGGTCGCCTACAAAGTGAAATGCCCCCAGTGACAGTTTTAGCCCTTTCGCCACACTGCAATATAGCAGTCATATCCAGTGCATTTACGATACTTGGGTAGAGAACAAAAACATCTGCAAAATTACCTACCTATTCTGACCTATATAGGCCAAAGCCCATCCTTACTTCCCACAACTAGACAATAGGGTCTTTGGATAACAGACGACAATTGGATGCGTTTTAGTGACATAGGGATTAAATCACTGTGGTGCTAAAATGCGACTTTGTGGCGGTGACAGTCTTAAAGTAGAATAACAACATCAGGCCTTCTGCCAACAATTATATTAGTCCATTCAGGTGGCTTGGATAACGTGAAAAAAAGATGACAAAGAGAAAGACAGTTATGTGCATCTTACAGAATGGCTTCTTTACCCTTCTACGAGCATTATGTAGACTAGACTAGACTAAGCTGAAGGAGGATGCATCACCATCATCTGACATCAGTTTGTGCGCGCACGCAACACACATACGACACACACACGTGCACACACACAACACACACACACACACACACACACACCACACACACACACAATACAAACACAACACACACACACACTGTTTTAAACTCACAAGAAAGGTATATTATATGTCTCGCACTTATTCAATGTCTCATCTTTTAAATACAATTTGGACTTTAACACACACTTACAAACACACAACGCACTACAACGCACCAACGGGGAAGGAAAGAGATAGGAGAGAGAGAGAGAGATGAGAGAGAGGAGAGAGAGAGTTACGTAATGTATCCGTGGTTTAAACAAAATTAGTGTAGATAATTTGCAAAGCACATGATAACATCTCCGTCAGCATTGATAACCCAAGCATAGACGATTGCCTTGATCATTTAGGAAACGGAAATGACAACCAGAAACTATGCATTCTAGGACAAGACAAGACAAAGTGGATTTTGTTGCTGTGTTACTTTTTAACTCTGCCAACAAATTTACTAAAGGCGGTACGACGGTGTCGGATTGGCATCAGTAGTGTTGTAAATAGCGAAATTGATATACATGCACAATATCAAAACCCTACATACTAAGTCTACTAATCATGTATTTGACGGTTTAGGCCTACATGTTACACGACGTGACTATTTACATTATTTTGGATCACATTCTTGCATAAATGAACACACATACTTGCATACATACACACACTCAACACACATACAAACACACCTCACACACACACACACACACACACCCAACGTGCACGCTTCCTACTGCACGCACACACCGCATAACAACACATGCACAACACACACACGACTACCACAGTCACACACACACGTACACACACACATGTGCCACATGCACACACACATGCGCCAGTATACCACCATAACACATGCGACCGCGTACACACATAAACAATCCACAAACACACACACACGCCGCGCGTGCGCGTAATATCACACGCACGCACACGCGTACGCGCGCTTACAAACGCACGCATACACACATGCGCACACGTACACACACATATGCGCAGGCGTACACACACAAACATGTTACATAAGTAAACAAAAACACACACATATACACATACACACACCGCGCGCAACGCCATCACACACACATAACAGCGCACTGCACGCACTACACAGACCTGAAAAAAAAAACAGATTGTATTTGCCATTTCCAAGCAATACGTTTCCGACATACAGTGCACAAGTGCAGCTGAATTTGCGAGCACCTCAACTTTAACAATGCCAGGTCAGAAGTGGCAGGGCATGACACTGCATATAAACAAGGGTGAAAACCCCCCACGTTAACGATTAATTTGTATTATAGACAAGTGCGTGAGTGAAATTGCCTTTGTGAAACTGAGACGACCTCTTCATTGTAAGTGATTTGGTGATTAGAAAGGTCAGGGGCTCTGAGCATCTCTTTTGGGATTATGTTGTATCTCTGCTGCTAAGTTTGCAGTCTCTCTCTCTCTCTCTCTCTCTCTCCTCGACTCTCTCTCTCTCTCTCTCTCTACTCTCTCTCTCTCTCTCTCTCTACTCTCTTTTCTCTAATCTCATTCTCTATTCATCATACCGCTCTTCTATCTCTCTCTTCTCTTCTCTTCATCTACACTCTCTCGCTCTACTAACCTGCTCTCCTCTACGTCTCCTGCTACTAACCTCTCCACTCCTGACTCCGTCTTCCTGCTGTTGGTCGGTCGTTCTTCTTGCAGGTTTGAGTGGGGTTATGTTGGTGTTTGGTTGGGACGTTGTGTGGTGTGGGGGTTGCGTGGGGGATTTCTGCGCGTTTTGTTTCGGTGTATGGTACAGCCTTGGGGTGCGTTGTTGTGGCGGTGTTGTTGGCATATGGAGAGATCGGGTTGGCTGGAGATGCTGACGTGCGGGGGCTGGTAAGCTGTGCGTAATGCTGTAGCGCGGAGCTATGTTCCAGGTCGAGCTGCCTGACGGGTTGGGATATGACCGTGCTTGCAGCTATTGACTAATTGTGAATCCGGTGCGCCATAGGGGAGGGAGCAAGTGCATGCGATGCTCACCGACTATGCATATTATTACGATTAAACACGGTCAACTTTAAAGATACAAGGCCTGCTAGAATAAAGGTTACCGAGGCGACGAATGAGAATTTTAAAGCCAACAGGTTCAAGTGGGCCAAAAAGACGATAAGGCATAAGAAGTGCGTATGACCAGTCAGACGTTTCCGACCATGACTGCCAGAATAGCACCATGAGCGGATATGTATTACGGCAGGGACATGGCTAGATTTTTGTTTATAGTGGGTTGGGGGGGGAAGATGACCATGACCTCAGGAGTATAATAATTACAGAATAATACATATGCTTAATATATAGCGCATAATTTCACCAATGCTAAGCAACTCAATGCACCTTTTACATTAGTATAATCCCACTCCTCACTCGGCCAAAGCGGCATTTGAAGGACAAACTGGCTTTGGGGAAGGTCCCCAAAGCGCCCTAACCCATCCCTAGCTGCCTGCAGCCACAGAAGCCGGTGCCAAGAACTTCCTCGTATTGAGGGTCGATCAAGTCTTCCACACAAGAGACTGAACATGCTACCGTGAATTTATACATCTACTGTAGAAAATGCATAATGTATCCGACCTACAGCCTTCATGTTATTGTAGCCGGATCGGACAAGTATGAGTGGTGGGCGAGTGGTGGAATAGGGGACGAGGAAGTAGGGAGCAGCGGAGCAGAATACCTCAAATACGAATGTTTTATTGATTTTCACAAGTGATAAGCTACAATAAGCTTCTTAATTTGCACTTTGCCCCTCTCACTCACACAGTTCATACGATGCCATCAAGCAAGAACGATTTGACATAGTAACAAGTCAAGTCAAACAAAAACAAAATTGAACAAAAATGTGCTCCGACCTGCAAGTAATGTACATCTCATCAAACTTTGCAATTCACAGCAAACATCTGATGCATAAATCGAGCACTGCGTGAACAGTCGAATTGGTGTACTGAATATGCACCTTGACCCACATCACACAATTCTGTATTACAAATGACAATTTTTCAGAATAAGAGCACCACTTTATAAGGAAAAGGAGAAGATAGCAATAGAGACCCTGTCTGCGTCCAGTACTGAACCATCTGTACCCCCACCCTGCCAAGGAGCATTCAATCTCTTGCCCAAAAGCGTGATTTAGTTGCAGACGATGACAATAATAGGCCTACAGTCTTTTGTACGCGTCAGGCACCAAATATAGTAGGCATTTCAAACGTAGCCCCATAATATAAATGAATCGCTAAAACTCTTATGTTTCAAAGCCAAAAGCGGAAAAACTTACTACTCACGAGATTCAGAGGTGCAACACGAAGACAGGAACCGACGACGATAATAGCGATCTTCATACTCCCTCATACTAACTTGTGGCCAGTGCACCATAGCCCGAGGAGGTGAACTACGGAGGCGTGCTCGTCACAGCTACTAGCTATCTAAGCTATTAAATACAAAATAGGCTCACTCTTACGGTCGGTTTCCGTACTGCTACCGCCCGGCATCTGCGATTTCCAAGTATAGCGTTCCCCACCATATTTGTATTTACAAATGTCCCATATGCTATGTCTGCATTACAGACCAGTTGAGGGACGGTAAAAGCTCCAATTTCGTCAGTACTCCCATCTGCGCTCTTTCGCCACCATGCCCTGCCGGGCTATGTTTTATAAATCAGTACAAAGAATGAGTGCGCGAACAAACGTTGGATGGCGAATGCCGGCATGGCGGCAGTGCCAACACCAGTAAAGCCTGTACCCGATTGTTATTTAAAACAATAGACGAATTAGGTGACCTAGCGTGCCGTAACCCGCCTCGCTGTTAAACTTCATACGCCTATTTGGCTACCCGCCACAGTGTAGTTGAGATAGCTAACACAAACAATGCATGAGGCCTGAAAATGATAGTTTTACGTCCTACATCGAGTCATAAGACACGTATGCAGCGACATTTGTAAGAAATTTTTTTTACCACAGATGGTGGTAAACAATACTGGAGGCAATGCCCGGAGGCAGTGCAGGAGGCAGTGCAACACCTAGTAGAGCTCCTCGAGCTTTTAACAATATAGATAGTTGTAGCGGTGACCACGCCTCGTTTAAACCTAATCGGCTATGGTACCGCCATATTGGATATGTAAATAAACACATGCCGAGAAGCGATACACAAACAAACAAACAAACAAAAACAAAACGAGCAAAGGCACATCACAATCAAATAAACAAAACACAAATTATTAAGTTAGTTTGAATACAAACGTAGCCTACTTCCACAGAAAATACATTTAAATAGGGGAATGTTGACATACAATCTGTTTTAATAAGTTATCCACCAATACAAAGTCGTACAAATGATTTTACTCACAGTTTTTGTAATACAGAAAAAGTCGGTTATAATAAAGATCGAAGGGAGCTAATTGTTAGGCTTTCCTTTATATCCGAGTTTTACTGGGTTGGCGCTATATAATACATACTCACACAAAGAACGAGTTACGTCTTCGATTTGTTTGCTTCGCTTTCTTATAAGCGAGTGTCTATATAAGTGGCATTACGGCCGTAGCTACAGGCATATTCGCTAGTAAAATGTTAATGCAACAACTGACTCTAGTTCTTTTATAATCGCCCGGCCTGTTCTCGGCCCTATAGTGCTATTAAGCAGTAGTCTGTTGATGTTATGCCAGCGAGTAAAGCAAGATTAGCCATGCATACGAAGCAACACAGAAAAGCTGTCATCCCCCCAAAAACATATCCCCCCGCTTCTCACATACATGTCCACGCAGGCTAAAGCGACAACCTAATTAAAGCTAACACACAAACAGAGAGAGAATAACACTATAATCCCACCTCCACATATCACGCGACGCGCGCACGCACGCACGGACGCCGATCGCACGCAGCCCCAAACGACTACCGCACGCACGCGCGCGCACACGCTGACACGCGCGGCGCAATCACGCACGCACGCACACCACACACAGCCCACACACGCACACACACACACACACACACATTATTGACTTTTGTTTTTTTTATATAGCCTTTTCTTTCGCATAAAATGTGAATCGAGCTGTAGTGTGTGTAGTGTGTGATGCTGATGTGCTACGTCGCCACGCTTTTTTTTTACTGTCGTTGCCTGTGATGTGTGCGGTGTGAATGTAAGTAGTAGGTGACTGCGCTACGCGAGAGTGACGTGCGTTTGAGGCAGCACGGCAATAGTGTGTGTGCTGCGCCGCACCTGTAGGCTGTCTGGGCAATGGGGTGGCTACATCAAAGAAGGTATGGTCTGGGCGCGTCCGGATTGGATCATTCGTGATATGAAATAATTTAGCATATTGTCGTTTTTGTTTGTGCCATCTGTGTGTGCTGATGCTTCCCCCGTGTGTACGTGTGGTGTGTGAACGTGCTGCCTTTGTCGTGTCTGCTGTGTGTGTGTGTGTGCTCCAGTAAGTAGTGTCGTGGCTGTGCACGCGCGAGTGTGTAGTATTCTGCCCATTTGATAGAATTGTGTGCCCATCTATACTCTCTCTCTCTCTCTCACACTCTCTCTCTCTCTCTCTCTACTCTCTCTCTACTCTCTCTCTCTCTCTTCTCTCGCGTCATTTTCTGATGCGCCGGCTTCTTTGCTTTCGTCTCTGTTCTATCTGCTCATTTGCTCGCCAGTCATTTTTTCCCCCAACTAGTTTACCATTCTCCTCACTCCCTCTTCCACATACGATTACTGCTTAGTCCAAGTATGTATAGCTACATGATTAATGCGTATTGTGCTACTAGCCGCAACATGAATTATAGTGTAAATTTTTTTTTCCATATATTTTATTGTAAATTGATTTTTTTGTTTACAGTTTTTGCTTTTCATCTTGTTTGCTTCATTTGTATTTCTTATTTATTTATGACGACAGGATGACAAAAAGTTTTATTTAGTTTATTCCTTTATCGTCATTAAAGATCGACTTGACTTGACTTGACTTGACTGACTTGACACACCGACACACTACACACACACACACATGCAAACTACGGACACACACACGCACGCGTACGCACGCAAGCACGCACGCACACACACACACGCCACGCACGCACGCACGAACGCACACACACGCACGCACGCACACGCACACATTCACACACATTCACACACACACACACGACACACACACACACCACACACGCAACACACTGACACACTGAACAAACAGAATAAATCTTTGTTTTCGCTCCTCCTCCTTCTTCCTCCAGATACGGATTTAAAAAAACCCGCGTTGCGTGCCCCCCCCCCCCCTCTCCACACCTTCTCCCCCTTTCACACACAACCCTCACAAAGCTAGTGTTACCAGAGAGAATGTGAAACTATAATAGTCTGTGGTGTCACTGCTTCATGTGTGTCCAGAGATGTCACCCCTCCTCTACGCCACCCGTTCATATTTACACTCATTTAAATGCGAAGCGTCAGTGAAATTTAATGTTACTGGACAAGATATATGGCAGCTAGGGATATTGCTCAAGTGCTACTTACTCCATTTTCCTTGACCTTGAAGTTCTCTCTCTCTGTTTCTGTCTCTGTCACCCTGTCCCCGCTCATCTCTTCCCCCCCCCCTCTCTCTCTCTCTCTCTTCTCCCCCCCTCCCTCTCTCTCTCTCTCCTCTCTCTCTCTCCTCCCTCTCTCTCTCAGTGCATGCGTGTGTGTGTGTTTATACGTGTGCGGGTGTAGTGCGCGTGTGCGTATGCGTGTGTGAGTGTGCGTCGGGGGATGTGTGTGTGTATGTTTGCGTGAGCGTGTGTGTGTGCGCACGTGCGTTGCATCAGTGTGTGTGTGTTGTGTGTAGTGGTGTGTGTGTGTGTCTGTCATGTGTGTGTGTGTGTGTTGTCGTGTAGGTGTTCCTGTGTTGTGTGTGTATACGTATGCGTATGTAATTTGTGTGTGCTTGTGCGTGCGTCGCACGCGCGTGTGTAGTTTTGTGTATGTCTGTTGGTTCTGTGTATATGTGCGCTCTCGCTCTCGGGTGTTAGTGTCCGTGCGCGCGCTTGCTTCAGTGTCCTTCTTAGTTGCCTAATTGTGTGTGGTGCAAAGCTAATGTAAGCAAGCTGAAGGGTCTACACAGGTCCCTTTCTTCCCCTGTTGAGAGAAGTGCCCAGAGAAGCTTCAGGTAAGAAGACGATTTCGATTGACTATCTAGCTGTACATATGATTTTTATTTATGCGCGGTTGTTTCCTTGATTGTTTGTCTATCTGCTATCTGTGAATAACTCAATGTTGACAATAATAATAATAATAATATAAAATAATAATAATAATAAAAATAATAATAATAATAATAAAATAATAATAATAATAATATAATAATAAACTAGAAGGCTTATGTTTGCTTTGAGAGGCAAAACATGACAGGATTCTCCACTAAAAAGAATTCATTGCCAAGTTATTCAATATCAAAATTCGTCCCACTTCCGGTTCGAATTTATAACGGAAGTATTGCAATGTTACTCTTAGAGTAAACACTGAAAACATTTTAAAGATTCCGTGCAGCCGTTTAAGTTATGAAGATTAAAAGTTTGCCAAAGTTGACAATTTGGCCATATTTTGGCCAAATCGGTCAAATCGGACAATCAGTCCAAATCGAACATCAGTCAAATCCCCCCCCCCCCCCCCCGGAAAAACGGGAAGAAAAAAGAAGAAAATAAGTATTTTTATGAATGCAATAGTAAAGGGGAGAATCCTAATATAATGCAATAATGCGTTATATAGTAATTGGAGGACTGCTCGGACTGTGAAGAGGGGAAGTATTGTTGTGTGTTATGTGTTTGAAAAAGACATTTTTGGTTGGAAATATACACGTTCTGTTTTGTCTCGTCAATAAACTAACGTCACTCTGCACTTGTGTGTGGTATATCTTACTTGGTCAGTGAGTGCAGTCTGTTTCAGTTTTATTTATTTATTTATTTGCCTTACATAAGCGCTAATCTTGCTAAGCAATCAATGCGCTTTCACTCACATTCATACTGTATCAGCGAACAGTATACACATTATACAAAAAACCATTGTAAACGATAGCTCACGTATCATCACCATACATCTCTATATGAAATTAATAAATAAAAGAATGAATAACATTTGATATGAAACAAACACCGCTGATGTAAACATAGCACAACCCACTGTCCCCTGAGCCCCACCTCCCTCCCCTAACCTCCTAATCTATCTATGATATTGATAAATAGCATTCAAACAATTTTGTAAAAAACAGTGAACGAACGACTAGTGGTGTAAATTTTCATATTCAATATTAGGCATTAGCATCATGTACTTTATGGTCACAGAGGCATCTCTGTAAAATTTCGGGTTGCTCCACTGGAGAGCGCGTCCGAAGCCAGCCAGAGGCGCGCCACACCTTGTCTTTTCTTTTTTTTGCATCCGATGGTTTGTGTGACTGAGAGGAAGAAAAGGGGGCGGAGGTAAAAAAGTTTGGACCAAATGACAACTTTTTCGTTCCACTGGGTTTAACGTGTTCTAAGTGCATGGCACACGGGACTCGGTTTATCGTTCACCGAAAGACTGCGAATGGATATTTGAGATAAAGTTCTTGCTGCCTTCGTATGAACTAAGGATTGGTTACATCTTTGGAGTTGATCGTAAAACGTTATCATGATGAAAAAAAAAAGAAAAAAAAGGATGACGATGAGGACATGAGTAAAAACATTTTTTTGATGACACTCTTAATTAGCCGATGGGTATAAGTTATAAAATATGTTTCAATGCAGTTTGCAACAGTGTGGCACTTCGCTGAACATGAGACATTACACTTTGTTCAGATAGGTAAAAAAAAAATACAGGTGAAGAGAAAAGTACCTGAGAGGGGGGGCAACGACGTTTCGTGTCATAAACACTTCGACTGGGAATGCAGGACAAAAGTTGACTGGAAGGCTTTTTTTAATATGATGGTCAGTGAGCACGTTCAGATGAAAGGGCAGTGGTTGAGAAGTGGGCATCACTGGGATGGCAAGTGATTACCGGTCACAGAGGGGAAGTGGGGGAGTAGTCTGGTGTGAATAACAGGTTCTCAAGTTGGGCAAAATGAAAGGGGCAGGGGTAGGGTGGGAAGGGAGGTTGAAGGAGTAGAGGCGTTGGGGGGGGGGGGGGCTGAGGGAGCCGTACGCGCTTACTTCGCCTTTTGCGTTTGACGTGGGGATTGTTTTGTCGCCCGACGTGGCTGTCTGTCCGATGTTGACACGGTCGTCGGGATGGCGATAATTTGTTCGTCGTGTTTGGTGTGATTTAGCGCTCGGACCTTAACATTCGGTTGGCGCTTCTGTCTTTCCATACTTTCG
>CM065690.1:48819814-48847314 GCA_017654935.2 Phymorhynchus buccinoides
AGATGGAACGTAAATTTCAAGAAGCTCAGAGATGTATTGCGGCGCTGTTCCCGATATGATCTGATAGCAGAGACAGGCAACTTTGTAGTTTATTCTTTGTTGAACGGGTAGCCAATGTAACTCTTTAAGTAGAGGTGATGTGTGTTGAAGACGCTTGGCTTTGAAGACCATTCTAGCAGCAGAGTTTTGAAGTTGTTGTAAGGGTTTGAGAAGCGCCTGTGGGCAACCAAGTAGAAGGGAGTTGCAGTAATCTAATCTAGACAAAATGTATGAACTGACTAGCGTTTTGGTTGCCTCGGTCGTGAGAAAGGGGCGTATAGAGCTGATTCGCCTGAGTTCGATGTATGCAGCCTGGCAGATCTGAGTGATATGATGTTGCATGGAAAGGTCTTCATCCAAGAAAGCACCAAGGTTGCGAATATGTTCAGAAAAATGGATGTTGGAATCTCCAAGGGCAATGGTGGAGGGCAGAGAGCTAGAGTCAACAGATGGGGGAAGCACTCTAAGTGCTTCAGTCTTGTCATCGTTTAGCTTAAGCTTATTGTTTGACATCCATGTTTTCACTTCAAAGACACAGTCTTGAAGAGTGTGAATAAGCTGGTCGTGAGCTAGCGGTGAAGTATGATGATTGAGTTGAGTATCATTGGCATACATTTCAGGACGGACAGAGTGTTTTGCTATGAGGGGGGTCAATGGGGTGGTATAAAGAATGAACAAAATTGGTCCTAACACGGAGCCTTGTGGGACGCCAAAATCAAGAACTGACTCAGAAGATTTGTTTTCATTTACTACAACTATTTGTTTTCTTTCATGAAGATAGGAACGAAACCATTTGAGGACATTTCCAGTGATTCCAAAATTGTGTTCGAGACGAGAAATAAGCATGTCATGATCGATTGTATCGAAGGCAGCTGAAAGATCGAGGAGTAGGAGAACAAAAACTTTGTCTTCGTCTAGAGAAAGAAGTAAATCGTTCAGAATTCGCAACAAGACTGTCTCTGTGCTGTGCCCTGGCCGATAGGCTGACTGATGAGGACTGAGAAGATTGTGGGTGGTCAGATGGGAGAAAAGTTGACGAAGCACAAGCCTTTCAAGAAGTTTAGAAAGATAAGGGAGATTTGAAATGGGTCGATAGTTTTTCAGTTCGTTGGGGTCAAGGTTTGTTTTTGGGAGCAGATGTTTTACGATAGCAGTCTTGAATTCCGAGGGAAAGATACCAGAATAGAGTGACTCGTTCATTATATTGGTTATAGTTGGCAGAACAAGATCGATGTGTTGAAACAGAAACTTGGTGGGAATAGGGTCTAAGTCACAGGTTTTGGGCGTGGTCCATAGTATAAGTCATCAGTAACACACTGCATGTTCGGAGGAGAATTTTTGTTTATTTTTGTTTCTCAGGAACTAATAAAGATATCTACATGAAATTTTGCACACTGATACAATGCATTACTCTGTCCATTTTAAGCCAACTTTGAAGACTATGTGATGGCATTATGAAAGTATGGAGTCCAACTAAAAAAAATTCATATGATGTTTTATCCCCTCAACAGCACTGGATTGAAGCACTGCATAGTGATGCTGATCATTTGTCCACTTTCCTTAGACATCAAAGAGTGCAACTAACACAAAATTCAGCATCTCTGAGTTCTTAACCCGCATTCTTTGTTTCATCAAATAATAGTGAAAATTCACTTGATCTTACTTGAGACAAAGAATGCAAGTTAGCTACTCAGAGATGATAAATTTTATGTTAGTTGCACTCTTTGATGTCTAAGGAAAGTGGACAAATGATCAGCATCACTATGCAGTGCTTCAATCCAGTGCTGTTGAGGGGATAAAACATCATATGAATGTTTTTTAGTTGGACTCCATACTTTCATAATGCCATCACATAGTCTTCAAAGTTGGCTTAAAATGGACAGAGTAATGCATTGTATCAGTGTGCAAAATGTCATGTAGATATCTTTATTAGTTCCTGAGAAACAAAAATAAACAATAATTCCCCTCCGAACACGCAGTGTGTCACCTTAACAAAGTCCTGGGAAACAGGGGTGAAAGTTAGGAAAGGGATACCTTCGAAAATGGTGGCAGGATTGTCCAACTGCTGGACAGACTGAAAGCTATTACGGATAGCTATAATTTTATTCCTATGGTGTTCCTCTATGGTCCCTTAATAGTTTTTAACCAATGAAATCACTTCTAGTCCATTTTTAGTACCACCATGAATGCAAATGAGTCACTACCCCTCTCTTCGTCTTCTTTGTCATGCTTTTTTAAAAATCTGCTAATAATTAAAAAAATGTATATTGAAATAATAACATAATTATGCTAGCTTTTATTGTTATAAACAATACCGCAAAGTTTCAAAACTGTGCGGCTAAGCATTATTTTAAAAATACTTTTTATGTAATGATGCAAACCTGCCTAGTGTGGAATGTTTGTGCGAAGCATGTACGCTATAGCGTACATTAGTGTTTTCAATTATCTTGTGGTGGTACCATAGCCGATGAGGTTTGACCGAGGCGTGGTTGCTGCTACACATATCTGTATTATTAAAAAATCGGGATTTTACTGGTTTAGCACTGCCTCCAGTATTGTTCCCACCATCTTTGTAATTATAATTTACAAATGCCCCACATGGCCGAAAGACCCTATTTTCACATAAGTGTTGAGAGAGTTAAGACTTGAATTTGAGCATGGTGGTGAAAAAAAATAATTCTACTCTATATTTCAAATTTGGGTTTATCCTGATACAGCAGTATCTGCAGGATCGACCCACTATCTTTACTCATATAAATGCCCCATCTATACCAGTACCAGGTCCGAGGACAAACACATTCAATTCAATTTCTCGAGCATGGCATAAGAACTGCATTTCTTTAACAATATCAGCTCATGCATTCATTTATTTCCTTTGTTCTTCTGATAAAATTGAAACCTAAATGCGATGTACTGTTTGCAACAGCCTTAACATAAACATTCAGTTATTTGAGCACTGAGAAGTACAGTCACAGCTTGAAGGAACAAAATTGCAATAATGTGTATTTAAAAAGTAAGAAGCTTCATTACAGCCACATGAATAAAAGAAACATAAATCACAAGAGAACATCATCATTGATATTATTGTACAATCCACAGATACTCACATGAGGTAACCAGATAAAATGTATCAAATTCAGCAGTGATCACTCTCCCTTCTTTGTCATGTTTGGCTTGTCCTGCAAACACACACACACATGTACACAAAATGACAATTTCTGTAAAAACAATTAGATTTCTAGGAAACGTCCTATTTCTTCAGTGAGTCTTAAAATTCCTAAAATACTATACTGAAAAAAATCCTTTCAATTAAAGAACAAAAGTAAAAAAGTGAAAATGGAGCCGATATATTTTTACCAGGGCACATATGAACTGGGAAACGATAACATGCAAAACATTTCAAAACAAAAAAATGACAGCCAGGACCTTTTAAAGCAGTTTTTAAAACTGATACTCTTGTGTTGTCCTCTATTTTAACTGTCCAGGGCATAACCCTTGGGTAAAAAGATCAACATGCCCCCCCCCCCAAAAAAAAAATAAAAAATAGACCAATTGAATTCAAAGCAAAAAAAACCCAACCAACAAACAAATACATAAAAAGAAAAAGAAAAGCCGACTGACCGATGCCATAGGTGACAGAGATGGGGTCTGTTTTGCAGTACATGCCGGTACCAGCGTAGCCCTCTTTCTCGGCAGACACCCAGAAGGCCTTGTAGCCGGCCACCTTCAGCTCCGGGGGAAGCTTGGCCTCCGAGCATTTGGTCTCCTGGACGCACAGGACATCCGGCTTCTCCTGCTTCAAATATGCCAAGCCTTCTTTCTGCAACATGACAGATCATCATCATTATGATCATCTTCAACATCATGATTACATGGGTGCATTCAGTGACCAGAGTTTGCCTGAACTTTCCATCCTAACCCTTGCCAAACTCTGCAACAAGGTTCACTCATGAATACATGGGTGCATGCAGTGACCAGAGAGTTTGCCTGAACTTCCCATCATAACCCTTGCTATAATAATAATAATAATACTGGTTATTTATAGAGCGCTTAACTCCCTTTGCAGGGAGCTCAAAGCGCTGAACAAAGGCCTAAACACTAACATACAGATAAACATACACATTAAAGACAAGCCAAGAATAATCAACATCAAGACAAGTATCAATGAATATAAACATTAAAAATAAGTGAGACTGTTAATACAAAATACATGTATTAATCTCTCTCGCCCCCTCCCCCCCTCCCCCTCCCCCCCCCCCCCCCCCCCCCCCCACACACACACGCACGCACGTACATGCACACACACTGCGAAAAAAATGATGAAAAAAAGCCTTCTTAGCTTATTCTTTAACCCTCAATAAAGATCATTTTGACTTGACTTGACTTGACTTGACTGCAGGTTAATATCAAGGACTATGTGGATTAGAGGTGAGAGTATGAGGTTTCAAAAAGATGAGTTTTCAGAGAAGCTTTGAAAGACTGGACAGATAATGATCAATTTAAGAGCAAAAAGAGAGTGAGAAGAGCCCTGTCTTCAGGCAGACCACTGCCTGAAACTGCATCAAATTGCCTGAATTCAGGCTTCAGACACACACCCATGCAGCCCTGTGATTATGCTATAATAATAATAATAATAAACGGACACTTATATAGCGCTTTTTAACGAGCACAAAGTGCTTTACAATCAGCATTGAAACAATCACACGCACAACAGACACACATGCACAACAGACACACACACACGTACGTGCACGCACGCGAGTGAACGCGTTCTTGTACACAGACATACACACACAGACCCACACACATTTAATAAAATACACAGAAAACACATTCTCACTGAAACGCACACACACTCACTCAAACATACACTTGTACAAACACCATGTTCATCATCATCACCGTCATTGTCACGAAATCCCCCGCTCGATCCTGATCAGAGATCGGGAGAGGGAAATCGCGAACCCCGAGGAGAGTCTCGCACGCCCAGACAGACAAACTCACAGGAGAAGGCACACGCGCACACCAGAAGTACAATACAAAACAAGACTATTTATTATAAGCAAGCACACACACACACTTACACAATTCAATACACTCAATGTTCAACAAATTATCTACACAATTTACATGGCATTCAAAAGTTTGTCCAAAGAATAGGCTAAAGCCGGCAACTTAACTGAATAACTAAAAGAGAGTTTGTAAGCAGAAACACAAAATTGAAGGGAAAAACGACGAAAGGGCAGACGAAGAAAAGAAGTCCAACAAAAACAGCAGAGCGTCCGAAGAAGAAGACAAAAGGGGAAAACAAAAGTCAGTAGAAAAACTGCTCCCCCTCCTGGGGCAGGCTACAGCAGCAGAAACAAAAGAAGAGAGACGGCAGAGGTCGCCCACAGACTCCTCAACAGGAACGTCGAAGCCTGGCCCGAACGCACAGACAGGCCCACAGATCGGGCCTAACACGGGGCCAGACAGAAAGGCGGGCGGCCTCCCACAGCCGGAAACGGAGAAAAGAGCGGTTGACCGGGCGGTCAACCAGGCAGCAACAGGTCAGGTCAGGTTCAGGCTCAGGCTCAGGCTCAGGCTCAGGCTCAGGCTCAGGATCAGGATCAGGATCAGGACAAACTTCCACGTGGCGGAATGAAGAAGAAGAATCCTCCCCACAAGACAGTCGCAGCTCTGGTCTCGCCAAGGGCTCGGGGTAAGCGCGAGCAGGTGGAAGGGGTTCCGGACCGGCCACAGCTTTCTTCCAGGACTCCAGTGAACGCCAGGGACGATGACGGGGAAGGGAAAACGATGAGAAACCAAATAAAAAGGGGGTGAAGATGGCGATGAGGATGAAGAGAAGAGATGATTTCAGCCGAAGCTCAACAGCTTCGCTATCCTCACGTCTAGGACTCGTGCAGGATAAACAGTTGATAACAGGATCCTTCAGGGACGTGGCCCTCACCACACCTCAGCACTGGGCGGCCGTAGGTGGACAGAACGATGAAAAGGAGAAAGGATGAAGCGATGAAGCGATGTTGCTTAACTGAAGGAAAAATATGGAGTGACGTTTGACCGGTCTAAAACTCATGAAGTCGCCAGTTGAATGTGGAGTCTCGCGAGAGGTCAGAGCTAACACGGGTTGCACGGATTTCACAAGTAGGTTGTCTCGATTAGGTTCAAAGAAAAGGAAAGATCTCGGGGTCCTTTGCGATCGAGTGGTAGACTGTGCCTTTCTCTGTCTGTTCAGAAGAACAATGTCACAAACTCGTGACATACCCCCCTTCCGGAAAAGCACGTACTGGGTGAAAACACTCATCGTGTCGCAGCCTGGGACGTCGCCAAGTTGTCCTCTGAAGGTTTGGCTTGTGCAACCTTCCGCACTCTCTCTTCCTCTGGCAAAACATGTCCCCATTTGATGAAGTGACCAAGGGACGACACTTCGCTCTTGCTGGTCTCACACTTACTGGATCGGGCCGCCAGACGGACTTCACGTAGCCGCCGGGAGATACGCCGGAGGACCTGCGCTTGTCTCTGGCAAAGTGGGTCCAATAAAAACCCTGCTGTACCCTCTCTTGAGTCCGGCGGGTGCTCATGTGTCCAGCCATGGGTGCGTCATGAGCCACTTTCTGCACCGGTGGTGGTTCAACAACTCGCTTGGCACCAGTGCGGTCGTTCTGATGGTGGCGGCAGAGTATCCTTTTCTCTTCCCTGAATGAGATAGTGCCGGACTTGGTAGCCCTAGGTTCAGCGTCCAGTAACTCCGTCACCCTATCCAGCCAGCTGTCCTGCGACTGAGGTCTGCGGGGCACTTGTGGTGTCACTTCCTCCACAAACACTTCCAGTCCTGGCCGGACAATGGGTTGGAGTTCGTCCACCTTCTTGGCCATGGCGCGAGTGACTGCGCCCACGTAGACCTTCTCGGGCAGAATAGACGCTAGAGTCTGCTCCGTCCCATCCTCGAAGCACACAGTATTCCCCAACAGCAATGAACACGCCGGTTGCTTAAGGGCCACTGCCCATACCTTGCCTTCGAAGTAAGGGGTGCACAACTCCACCAAACAGGTAGGGCGACGACACACAAATTGGGCTTCAACTCCTGATACTTCGCACACCGGTCCTCTGGGCGCCCCAGATGGTACGAGCTCTTCGTCCACGAAAATGGCCGTGGCGCCGGTGTCTCTGACGCTGTCAACTACTTTTCCAGCCACTCTGGAGGGGAAGACAGGACATCCCTCCCTGCATGGTGAAGAAGCAAACTGGCTAAGGGCTTTCCAACTTCCGGAGGCCTTCCCATCCTGCGAACCGCTATTCTGGAAAGATGGTCTCCGCAACTCGGGACAGAACCTCCTAATATGCCCTAGGGTCCGGCAGTGGAAACACACCTTTTGGTTCTTTGTCGGTGATTTGGTTGGAGACGGAGGAGTAGTTTCCTGGAGAGGAGTGGAGTCAGGTGTATGACTATCTTTGGCAGATCCCCTGGAGGCGACAGTTCTCCTAGCCTCCGAGTAAGTCTCTGCGATCTCGATGGCAGCGTCGAATGTAGTCGGCTTCTTCTCACTCATCCGTATTCGGAGCTCAGGGGACACGGTGTTGTAGAGCTGCTCAATGAGGATTAAATCCTTCAGCTCGGCCTCAGAGAGCTCCTCCCAGTGCTTCAGTGCCTGACGAAGCCTTGTCCCAAACTGGTAGAAAGTTTCACTGGGCTCCTTCTTACCATTGCGGAACTTCCGGCGATAGGTCTCAGGCGAAAGGCGAAACTGTTGACGAAGAACCTTCTGTAAATTATCATAGGTCTCGTCCTCTCCCATCTTGAAACAGGCTTCCTTGGCTTTGCCGGTGAGGGAAGATGACAGATGGATGAGTTTCTCATCATCAGTTAAGAGGTAGATCTTAGCCATTTTCTCGAAATGTTCTAGGAACAAGTCAATATCTTCGCCGGGTTTCAGTTCTGGAAGCCTGAGTACAGGGGTCGACACCTTAGACCTGCTTCCTGACTCACGTCCTTGTTCCAGCTTTTCTCTCCTTCTCACTTCCTCTTGGCGAATCGCCTCACGTTCCTCTTTCTCTTCTCTCCACCTGCGTTCTTTCTCCTCTCTTTCCTCTTTTCTTAGTTCCCTCTCCAGCTTCATTTCCTCTCTCCATCGCTGTTCTTTCTTTTCTTCTTCTTCCTTCCTTCGTTGTTCTTTCTTTTCCTCTTCCTCCTTCCTAAGTCTTTCCTGCTCTTCTTTTTCCTCTCTTCTAAGCTGTTCTTTCTTTTCCTCTTCCTCCTTCCTAAGTCTTTCCTGCTCTTCTTTTTTCCTCTCTTCTAAGCTGTTCTTTCTTTTCCTCTTCCTCCTTCCTTCGTTGTTCTTTCTTTTCCTCTTCCTCCTTCTGTTCAGCTCGCTCCTCTCTCCTTCGTTGTTCTTTCTTTTCCTCCTTCCTCCTTCTAAGCTGTTCAATCTCAGCCATCTCTTCCCTTCTTTGCTGCTCCATCTGAGCCATGGCAGCCATGAACATGGAAAACTCGCTGTTTCCTTTCGAGGAAGGATGGTGCTCTCCAGGCTTCTCCTCTGTCGTGGCACCTGACTTAAGAAAGATTCCCCTACCACGACCTAGGCTAAGGGGAGTCGAAACTGGTCCAACCCTAGACCGTGCTCCTCCATGGTCAACTGCAGCATGGACAACCGGAGTGTGCATAGCCGTAGCCACAGAAGTCATGGAAGAAGATGGGGGTGAGGACATAACAGTAGTAACGACGGAGGTAGAAACAGCTGAGGGCGTAGTCGGTACAGAAGGATCCGTCGACAGGTCCCACATAGCCCCACTGCGCGACCTTAAATCATACTCGTGACTTGCCATTTTTTCTCTTCACTTTTTTTATGCAACACAAACGGTTATGCAACGCGCGCAGGAAATCCCACAAACTACGTCGAATTAAACCACACTAAACCAAACACTAACTAAACTACTCCGCATAAAGCTTTACCACACTAACCACTATTGCGCTAATTTACACAGCGTAGAACGCTTCTGCGACTAAACGACCCGCGTGGACAACAACCACGTTTGCACAAAAACCCTATTGCGCACCACGGGAGGCGGTCGCACGAACTACCTCAACGGCCAAACAGCGCACAGTAACTTCCTGCGGTAACTTTCTGCGGTAAAACTAACAACACGATGTAGCTACGAACACACCCCAGTGTTTGAAAGCGTTATAAAAAACTACGGTTTGTGTTACACAAAAACGTTCCGGTTTATCCCAGCAAGTTTGCTCTATAGCACAAGCTACACTAAGCATAAACGCGTGCGCGCACAGGTTCACATGCAACTCAACAAATAACCAAGCGATGGAATAAAAAATGGTAACTCAATGCAAGACACAATCCAATGCACGGAACACAGCAATTCAGTGCAAATCAACTACAATGCATCAAAACCAAGAATTGTCTTGCAAAATAGAACCAGTCACAGACACGATAATAGTTCCAAGTGAATAGTCCGGGTTTAGCTTGCTAATTAAATATGCGCGTACATATATATGAACACAAAAAACAACAACACATTAATGAATTTTTAAATAAGACTAACACACACCAGCACTCAGTCAATGCATGCAAACTAGTGTGTCAAGGGAGGGAATCATTTCTCAGACTGAACAAGCCAAAGCTCAACCAGTCGAGATCTTTTTTGTTGTTGAAGGAACTAGAACTATTTCTTTTCCCCAGTTCTTTCCCCCCTTTATTCCTAACTAATCCCCTCTTTTAACCCCCTATTCCCAAAACAAACTAAGAAAAACCCTAAACAAACTTTATCTCAGTTTGTTTTATAAACGCGTGTGCGCTCAAAACTTTAGAACACGCACAAAGAAAACTATAAGTGGTCTTAAATAACTATATTTCACACGCTCTCCGACAAACAAGTAAACAAAACGAACACAACAAATTTTCCACTCAACCGGCCAAAAGACCTAAGCAATGAGGGAAAATCGGACCGCCTTGCCTCTACACGGTCTCCCAACCAACCACCCTTACATTCACACCCCAAACATTCACTGCCTTATCCCAGCGAACCTGCCGGCCTGGGACAGATGCGAGACAATCCCGGACGAGCCCAAGATGTCACGAAATCCCCCGCTCGATCCTGATCAGAGATCGGGAGAGGGAAATCGCGAACCCCGAGGAGAGTCTCGCACGCCCAGACAGACAAACTCACAGGAGAAGGCACACGCGCACACCAGAAGTACAATACAAAACAAGACTATTTATTATAAGCAAGCACACACACACACTTACACAATTCAATACACTCAATGTTCAACAAATTATCTACACAATTTACATGGCATTCAAAAGTTTGTCCAAAGAATAGGCTAAAGCCGGCAACTTAACTGAATAACTAAAAGAGAGTTTGTAAGCAGAAACACAAAATTGAAGGGAAAAACGACGAAAGGGCAGACGAAGAAAAGAAGTCCAACAAAAACAGCAGAGCGTCCGAAGAAGAAGACAAAAGGGGAAAACAAAAGTCAGCAGAAAAACTGCTCCCCCTCCTGGGGCAGGCTACAGCAGCAGAAACAAAAGAAGAGAGACGGCAGAGGTCGCCCACAGACTCCTCAACAGGAACGTCGAAGCCTGGCCCGAACGCACAGACAGGCCCACAGATCGGGCCTAACTCGGGGCCAGACAGAAAGGCGGGCGGCCTCTCACAGCCGGAAACGGAGAAAAGAGCGGTTGACCGGGCGGTCAACCAGGCAGCAACAGGTCAGGTCAGGTCAGGTTCAGGCTCAGGCTCAGGCTCAGGCTCAGGCTCAGGCTCAGGATCAGGCTCAGGATCAGGACAAACTTCCAAGTGGCGGAATGAAGAAGAAGAATCCTCCCCACAAGACAGTCGCAGCTCTGGTCTCGCCAAGGGCTCGGGGTAAGCGCGAGCAGGTGGAAGGGGTTCCGGACCGGCCACAGCTTTCTTCCAGGACTCCAGTGAACGCCAGGGACGATGACGGGGAAGGGAAAACGATGAGAAACCAAATAAAAAGGGGGTGAAGATGGCGATGAGGATGAAGAGAAGAGATGATTTCAGCCGAAGCTCAACAGCTTCGCTATCCTCACGTCTAGGACTCGTGCAGGATAAACAATTGATAACAGGATCCTTCAGGGACGTGGCCCTCACCACACCTCAGCACTGGGCGGCCGTAGGTGGACAGAACGATGAAAAGGAGAAAGGATGAAGCGATGAAGCGATGTTGCTTAACTGAAGGAAAAATATGGAGTGACGTTTGACCGGTCTAAAACTCACGAAGTCGCCAGTTGAATGTGGAGTCTCGCGAGAGGTCAGAACTAACACGGGTTGCACGGATTTCACAAGTAGGTTGTCTCGATTAGGTTCAAAGAAAAGGAAAGATCTCGGGGTCCTTTGCGATCGAGTGGTAGACTGTGCCTTTCTAGGTCTGTTCAGAAGAACAATGTCACAAACTCGTGACAGTCATAATTATCATCTTCATCATGGCTTTGCTTTCAACAACAAAGGTTGATGCGTAAGTAGTATACTAGTAATGTTTTTTTATTGAGATAAATTCAAACTGTAATTAAATCTTATCATTATAACAAGGATCATGTAGGGGATGGTTCACATCGAATGCAGATCTCTAAGTGACATGATAAACAAAGCAAAGAAAAAAAGAAGCAATTTCGGATTAGTATAATAATGCCCAACCCAAACTTTTCACAAAACTCCAGACTTTATTAAAATACTTTCTTACTATATTGTGAGTCATCTGGTCTCAGTCTGGGAAAACAAGTATCGTCTTTTAATCCGCAAAATATGGTATGAATTGAATCATTGATTGTCATATTTCTACAAAAACACGATAATACTTTCACAAGATCAAGTTAAAAAGTTGTTGTCATTGAACCTTTTCAAACTGTATCAGTGTATGTTGAACAAAACAAAACAATTTGTAAAAAAAAAAAAAAAAGGCGAACACCGGTTTTGTTTTCAATACTATTACTATTATTACTATTCCAAAAGATATTCTAAAACCAATAAAAGATAAAAGATAAAAACAAAACAGATGTGTCTGGCATATGTGACCCAGCACCACGAAAGGGACATTAAGTGTCAAACTGACCATTCTGAGAAAATTATACATTTGAAAACTTCAGACATTTCTCTTTCTAATGATACAAGAAGGTAAGAACCATTCTTGTATCTTTTCCCGTTCCCGAGATATGAGCATTTGAAGTTAGTGGGGTCTAAAGTCTAGCCTAGCTCTAGAAAATGCATTGACCTACTCATTTAAAAACACTTTTAAGACCATATCAAAGATTATCCTTTATAGATATGAAAGACAATATGTTAGAGAACATGAACATACCCATAACTCAAAATTGACCAAAAATGAGATTTTTGACTTTGCAAGCCTGTTGTGAGAAACTAGCCCAGCGACTTAATGTCCCTTTCGTGGTGCTGGCTCACATATTGTAAGAAAGGCAACCAGGGCAAGCAAAATGAGAGGAGGTGTACATAGTGAAGATGAGAAAGAGCTAGAATTGGAAGAGACAAGAGAGACAGACACAACTGAGTGAAAAGAAGAAGAGGAGAGAAAAGAGAAAGGCAGAGGGAGAGAGATAGGGGAGGGAGGGAGAGAGAGAGAGAGAGAGAGAGAGAGAGAGAGAGAGAGAGAGAGAGAGAGAGAGAGAGAGAGAGAGAGAGAGAGAGAGAGAGAGAGAGAGAGAGAGAGAGAGAGAGAAGAGAGAGAGAGAGAGAGAGAGAAGAGAGAGAGAGAGAGAGAGAGAGAGAGAGAGAGAGAGAGAGAGAGAGAGAGAGAGAGAGATCCAATCCAATCCAAAACTATTGATTAGGCCTTTTCTGCCCGCATCAAATAGGGAAGGGGGGGAATGCTAAGGACAACGACAAATATGTGGTGATTACAAAGCACAAAGAGACATAGGAAGGTACGTTGGGTTGGGTGGGAGTGGGTTACTAACAAATACATATAATAAAATTTGCAACGTTTGCAAAGATAGAATGATTACAGACATAGAGAGACATAGCAACGTATGAGAGAGAGAGAGAGAGAGAGAGAGAGAGAGAGAGAGAGAGAGAGAGAGAGAGAGAGAGAGAGAGAGAGAGAGAGAGAGATGGAGGATAATAAAAGAAACTGACAGACAAAGACACAACAAATTCAGATCTTCACAATCCAAAAGATGCCACCCACATTCAGCCAGGCGCGGACACCATTGATGTTCCAGGAGGCGATCTTGTAGTTCCAGGCTCTGCCATCCGAGGTCTTGGCGGCGGAGGAGAAGTCCATGGAAGTGAGGCCGTCTGACACTTTCTTGGCCAGCTTGGGGGGAGGAGGGGCCTCCGAACTGTCCCCGGCTTCATCACTGTCGCCGTTCTCCGCTTTCTTGCCTCGCCCACGCTGGAACAAGATTCAAGGTTAACTCACTCGGGACGAATGAGCCGGCTCCGGTTCATGGCTCACACAACCGTTTAGGACGAATGGCCCGGCTCTGGCTCATAAGAGTTTTCAAGAAGTTTTGATTTCTGGCGTGTAACCAGCTTTCCAGTGCGACGTCATAACCTACCTTCAGTTTGCTTTGACCTTGCTTCTCTTGAAATCAACCAATCATTGCATAGTTTACATTCAGCTTTGGTTGTAGAGGGGGGTCAAAGATTGGCATGTGAAATTTTCCTTCTTTCTATGTGTTTAAGCTGTTTTCGTCCATAGGAGACAAACGACTAAGGTATGGAATCTAATATTTTATGATCGCTTAGTGCATGGTGTTGCTAATCGCTTCTGAAAATATTAATAATAATAATTAATAATGCTTATATAGCGCATAATCTTGCAAAGCAACTCAATGCGCTTTTCACTCACCATTCGTACAAACATTTCTAACAAACTGGCCCACGCATCCTCAGCTTTTTAAAAAATATTGATGCCTAACTCTTCATAACTTGGTTTTGGTGATTGTTTTACGAACCTAGTCAAATGCCCAGTCCCCACAGAACAAGGGGAAATAATTCAGCCAGTCCCGAGTGAGTTAATTAGTACCCAGTCAATGAATACAAGGGTGCAACTCCCCAAAATGAAAAAAATGAAAGGCAGAGATCCAGGGATAGAGCCCTGTCGGACAATTGGGGGGGGGTGGGGGGGGGGGGGGGGGGGGGGGGGGGGGGGGGGGGGGGGGGGGGGGGGGGGGGGGGGGGGGGGGGGGGGGGGGGGGCAACTTAGAGAGAGAGATAACGAGACAGACAGACAGTTAAAATGATAGACAGAGACAGTTTGGGTCTGATAAGCCTTGTAAAATTATTACATTGCCTTTGTGAACTTCCATGATAGTACAACAAAATTATTACATTGCCTTTGCGAACTTCCATGATAGTACAACCAAGTTCAAAACGCCCCAAATCTCTTGTGGTCATTTTTTTTTTTTTTTTGGTGGGTGGGTGGGGGAGGAATTACAAAAGAGTAGCACCCATGTGCATATAGTGGGAGAGGGGAACCTCCTCATTAAGACCTTCCGTATTGACTCCCTGGCTAATGTTAAGATCAGCTCCCTCCGCTGTTCCAGGGTGAAAGTTGGCCAATCAGCTCCCTCCGATTTACTTTTTCCGTTAAGCTGATTGGCCAACATCACCCTGGAACAGCGGAGGGAGCTGATCTTAACATTTGCCGACTCCCTCGAAGATGTGACCCAAAAATGATTCACCAATTTGTCCCCTTTCATTTTCGGACTACTGAGTGTCCACCTCCCTATTATTGTATTAAGACCTTTTGGGGGGGGGGGGGGGGGGGGGGGGGGGATTTGTCAAGGTCTATAAGGGAGGTGGATCTACTGTATCTGCAAACTTAGGGGAACACCCAGAAAGAAGGCAGAAACACTGGAAAACACAAAAAACACACCAACATCCATAGAAGAATACAGTGGAACCTCCCTTATAAGACCTCCCATAACAAGACTCCCTCCCACATAAGACCAGACATGCCTACCCCCAAAATTGCTTTTCGGGAACACTCACACTCAAAATCAGTAACAGAGCATGATTTTCAGGAACATAGCTTCCGTCCAGCATCCATCTTCATGGAATTCGCGCACTCCCGACGCTTGAAGCTGCCAAGCGCGTAGCCGGTCAAATTTTGGCTCGACCTTGGTGAAAGACGATTGGTTGAAAAGCTCTCTCGGAAAACTTTGGGGCTGACTTTCGTAAGCTTTCGGTATTGCTTTCCCGCCTCTCTCTCTCTTGCAGACGCTAAACCACCAGCCGGCATCGTAATTTTTTGTTGTTGATGTTTTAATTTTTCCCGTAACATGTGCCTGTTTTCCGTATTTTCGGAACACACTGCCAAAATCAATACATTTCCGTAACAAATACAGATAACCCATGACGGTATGCATGTCTGTAAGACCTACCTCTCTGAAAAATTGCCCTTCTTTGTAAGTATTAAAATTACCTCCCTTATAATGGAGGTTCCAATGTACATCTGAAGACCAAAATGAAAGACAAAAATGTTGCTTTCTTATTGCTAGGGTCCTTAGTTTTTTTGGTTTTTTAAAAAATTCTAATGGGTCCTTAGTTGATGTGTCGCTGAGCAACATGCATTGTCCAGCCTGTTGATTTTTCTCTTCAAGTTTTTCTTTTCCTGCAAGCTGTCCTTAGCTTTTTCTTCACGACGAACAATATGTTCTTGAAGATGGTTGTTTTCCTCCGTAATGTGTACACAAGTCTGTTTCATGCCCTGCAGTTCTTTTTTTTACCTCTCCCAGAAGTTTTTCATGATTACTGCGTGCAACACATGCTTTTAAAGTTTTTCTCAAATCTTTTGTTTTTTTGCAACAGTTGAGATTTTTTTCTTTTTCAGCAGCATCAAGCTGTGCCATGAGATCCACACCCTCAGCACCCACAGCTTTTTGCAACCTTTCTTCAGCCACCTTTAAGCGTTCTTTGGTTCTTTGTTGAATTTTTTTCAGCTTTCCTACCTGGCAGGTTAGTGCACATTTTTCAGGACTAGGGCGTTCCTTTGTAGTTCTGGAGGCAGGAGAATCAGGCTTCCCAACAGCAGGACTGTGGAGAAATGTTGTGACGGGTTTGCACCGTTTTACCGTGGTTGAAGAAGTTGCTGGAGGACGTCTGTTGACAGTGTTGTCAGGATGCCAGATAACTGGCTGATCCAGGAAGGTGGCCAGCTCTTCCCCTTTCTTTGCATCACATCTGCGGTTGTAGTTTTTTTTCAGCTTTGAAAATTTCTCTTGCCGCAGACGGCACTTGCGATCAAAAGAGCGCTGAGATTTTTCTTTGCTGTCCACTGCATTGCAGGCCTGCAGCCACATGTAGCAGATCTGCAGAGCAGTTGCGCTGCTGGGCCCGCTGCTGTCGTTCTGGCAACGTGTTTCTTTCTCAGCTGTATATGCCAGTTCTAGGAAGGTCCGAGTAGAAATAACCTGAAAAACAACAACAGAACATACCTGGCATATAGTTGACCATGTTCTCTTTATTGCTTATGATTTGTCAGTCTGTTCGACTGTCTGTCTGTCTTCCCCCCCCCCCCCCGTTCCTCCCCTATCTCTCTTTTATGTCAATTTTTGCTTCACTGTCTTGCTGTGTCTGCTTGCCTCCGTCTATTTGTCTGACTGTCTGCTATCTCTGTCTGTCTTGTCTGTTTGTTATCTTATCATGTGCCCTTGAGTTTGACGAGTTTGATGTTGTTTATAGCCCCGTCGACTGCTACGGCCATTTCAGGGCTGTCACCACGTCAAAATTTCAGCACATAAGATCACAGCTTAAAATCCGTCCACGTGATATCACAGTTAAAAATATACAATTAAAAACGTAAAGATTTGAAACAAAAGTTAAAAAAAGGATTAAAATTTAGTCGTGTATAAAATCCTTACACAGTTAAAAGCTTACAATTGATGTTTTAAAACTGAACACGACTTTTTATATCTTATAAAAAATATTCGCTTCTTTTAAAAAACTGAAAATCATGTCTGGCAGCATATCACGGAACAACACCTTCATTGATTCTGCCGTGTAGTATTTTCTTCTGGTGTCATAGAGATCCCAACAATCAAGGAGAGTGTGTTCGATAGAGATACGAGTGTCGCATGGCACACAGTAGGGAGGGTCTTCTCCCTTCAACAGAAACGCATGCATAAAGTGTGAGTGTCCCGTGTGTAACCGACACAAGACAGTTTCTTCCTTCCGGCCGCCAGCAGCCGGAGGAAGACGTTCTTTCAAGTTTGGACGTACAGAGTGGAGTTTATTATCCTCCAGCAGGTTCCACTCCTCCTGCCACAGACTGAAAACGTGAGTTGCGATCTTTGATTTCATGTCGGAAGATGGAATGAGACATATGTCTGGACATATGCCCTTGAATAAAAATTCAATTAGATTAAAAGGAACATTAAACATACAACTATTATAAAACAAAAGCATCTTTATAACATATAAAATAGATTGATAAAACTAACCTTGGCATGTTCTTTTCAAAATGTTCATACCCCTTCACTACATCTCACCTGCTTTTATTTTAACTTCAAAATTAACATTTACAAACCTGCAGGTAATCGCTCAAGTTGATCCCACTTGGCACTGGATAAGTTAGGTTGCTGGCATCATGGAATAGGCCCAGAACATCTGGGCTCGGCTCCGGGCAGTGGTGCTCACAATACTTTGTGTCAGGTTCCACCGGTGGAAGTTGAATGAACTGCAATTTGAACACATAAAAAAACTTTTTTTCTCTGTGTATTTATTGATGACTAGAAATGAAGAATTCTTCTTCTGCATTCCCAGGCCATATGGCCATAATGGGTAAGGTACGTATGTCTCCGGTTTTCAGTTTTCACTGTTCTCCACGCTGCGTACAGCCGACACATTCTGATTCCGGAGGAGCTCAAGGGAGACAAATTATTTGGAAGATTGTTTTGAAAAAAGGCAGGAGAATGGGCCAATAAGTCAGAAAGACAGCAGATTATAGAAAGCAAAGGGAAAAGGCAGAGTCAGAGATGGCGCAGATTAGAAGAAGTAACAATCTTCACAGAAAATAGTGCTATCTTCCTCCCTGCACTTGTCTTACAAAATGCAGATGTTTGTGATGTCATTGTATTGCAACATAAAATGTGAGGGATGGGGGAGGGGGGGAGACAGACAGACAGTACTAGACAGACATTACTTACTTTTCTGACAGCACGGCCACTGGCAATGGCTTGAAGTTGAACATGTTGAACAAATGCAGTTCTTCTTCTTCTTCTTCTGTGGTGGTGACCAACTTCTTTATATAGAAGTAATTGTACACACTTTAGGGGGTGACCATAGAAAAAGAATCAGAAGAGAGAGAGAGGAAGAGAAAGTGAATACACATACAAACTATCAGATTGGCTTAGAATCAATAGGAAAAAATCAAATAAGGGGGAAAAAAACAACAGCAAAAAACACCTAGTTCTGGGCTGGGAAGGGGAAAACTACAGGGAGCTGCCGGCAGCTACTAATTTTCACCTTCACCTCCAGCAAGTTGGGAACTAGCCGACCCTAGACACTCCATAAGGCAATGCCCAAGCCCCAACCAAAAAGACAAACAGAACAAACAGATCCCTAACTACTGGGGTAAAAAATAATTGGGGGTGAAGATGGAGGGACTGGGGTAGGGACGTTTGTTGAAGGTTTCAGTGCTGGGTTGTGGCTGAGAGCTCAGCTGATGCCGGCTGCACTCCAGAGTCTGGGATGTTGGTCCAGTTTGAAGCCTGGATTCAAAAACTGCCAGGGATGGTGCAGAGGCAGTGTTGGCGGGGAGGCGGTTCCACTTAGGGATTGTGCAAGGGGGGGAGAAGGTTCCCTGCCGATACTGGGTTCGACACGATTTGGTGTCATACGCCTGGGAGTTGGTTTGGCGTCCGCTTTTCTTCTGGCAGCTTGATGTTGGGGCATGCTTTGTCTCAACTTTCAGGAGGCCGTGAGTCTGGCCTTCTTTCTTCTCTATTGCAGTGAGGGCCAGGAAAGCTCTTCCAGCATGTTGCTGACGCTAGAGGTTGCCTTGTAGTCCATGGTCCACCTTACCGCTCACCTCTGAACTTTCTCAATGCAGTCGATGCAGGTCTTTGTGGTGGGGTCCCATACAGGACTAGCATACTCCAGCACTGGTCTGACAAGAGCTTTGTATGAAGCCTCCTTCGCCTTTCGACTGCAAATCTTCAAGTTTCTTCTTACAAAGCCCAGGGTCTTGTTTGCTTTGTTGACCGTGTTGCTGATGTGGAGGTCCCATTTCAGATCATTAGTCAGGGTCACTCCAAGATATTTGACACTTGGCACACTCTGAAGTACGTGACCATGGAGGGTGTAGTTTGTGGTCATTGTCTTCCTGCACCTCGACATGTGCAAGGTTGAGCATTTTTCTGGGTGAAACGTCATTTTCCAGCGCTCTTCCCACTTTGCAAGTTGCTCAAGGTCTTGCTGGACGAGGTGCTGATTGTCACTGCTGTTGATCTCTTTGTGGCAGGTTGTGTCGTCAGCAAAAAGCCGTGCGGTGGAGTCCAGATTGTTGGGCAGGTCATTTATGTATAGGAGGAAGAGACTGGGTCCAAGGACTGATCCCTGTGGGACTCCAGATTCCACTGGGGCAAATTCCAACCTCGTTCCTCCCACGACGACTGCCTGTTGCCTGTTGGTTTGCAGGACTGACAAAAGTCCTATCTCCCTTGCCCTCAGTTGATGCACAATGGAAGACATGTTGATTATGCCATAGATCTGAGGAGAGAAAACAAGGCTGTTATTTCTATCTTTTTATTTTTATTACCTGACCTGACCTGACCATTTGTATCTTAATCTCTCTGCGTTTAATGGTTTGGGTAAATGATGTGTTGACAACATTAAAATGTGTGTGTGTGTGTGTGTGTGTGTGTGTGTGTGTGTGTGTGTGTGTGTGTGTGTGTGCCTGTATGTGTGCGAGTGTGTGTACACACAGACACACCCACTCTTTCAACCAACTCGTTTTACTTTTGTCAACTGTTTATTGCTTTCATTTTTCAAGTGCGCATCTGCTATTCCATATAAAACATATAGAAACTCATCTCTCCACATGTGCGTGCGACTTTGCATTTATTTGCCGAAAGTGTTTTAAAATTCAGATGTAAAAAGTTCGATTTTGGCTTCGGTTGAGAACGCGAAGTCTCCCCCCCCCCCCCCCACCCCTGAAGTTTGAAGTAATGAGAGTTGTGTCCCTTGTGAGGTACTACAAGGGATTAAAAGAAACGGAAAAAAAAAATAATAAATCTGCACAAAATTTAATATCCAATGTCAAATGTTTATTTTGCAATAAGATAAAACACTAAAAAAACCCAAAAAACTAGATATAAATAATGCAAAAGATAAATTTCAAATAATTAGGGAATATAGAACCCGTACAGGGCCTCACAAATTCTAACCAAAAAATGACCGTCGGCGTCGGAAAAACATGACACAGTAGTGCTACAAATCGTCTTTGCCCTCTAATGTAGCACTTTTTACCACTCATTTAGCTATTGGTAATGGAAAAACATGACACAGTAGTGCTACAAATCGTCTTTGCCCTCTAATGTAGCACTTTTTACCACTCATTTAGCTATTGGTAATGGAAAAACATGACACAGTAGTGCTACAAATCGTCTTTGCCCTCTAATGTAGCACTTTTTACCACTCATTTAGCTATTGGTAATGGAAAAACATGACACAGTAGTGCTACAAATCGTCTTTGCCCTCTAATGTAGCACTTTTTACCGCTCATTTAGCTAATGGTGTGGAAAGATAACATTCTTAATTTAAAATCTGACACGTTCTCCGATAAAATTTGCTTACCGTTCCTGGTTTTCCAACTCGATGAAAACTTTCGAAGTCGTCGAGCGCGATTGCAGAAAAGCACATCCACAGAGAACCCACGTGATGTAAAGTTGGACCCTTCTTCTCTCAAAAGATGGTTTCTGATTGGTTGAATTCGTAGGATTTCCCAAGCGCAAGTGAATCAAAAAGGGGTACTGAAAAATGCTTGGCGGCTACTGTCACTGCGACATTGGGAGCCCGAGCAAAATGACGTTAAGTCCGTAAACAGCGGATCGCACGAGAAGGCGATTTTGGTACAGTCGGTAAGAACGAATGCCAGTCAACTCGGCATTTTACCAGGTCGGCCAACTCGGCCCCGGGTACAGGTCAACTCGGCCTCAAGCCCTGCATGGTCATTTCTTCCTCAGGTTCACTCGAGTTTATTAAAATTAAAATTGAGTAATCTTTCTAGTGGAACCTACCACTTAAGACCTTTCTCATTAAGACTCCCTACCATGTAAGATCTACTTCTCCTAGACATTGACACACACCACAGCCCCCCCCCCCCCCCCCCCCTCTCTCATTTTATGCGGTTGTATCATAAAATCATGAAAAATAATACAAATAATCAGAAGGCCTAGTTGTCCTCATTCTCTGACCTGACCTGTATGAATAGAGGCATATGCACCCTTGAACAATAATACGCAGACCAGGGCCGGACCTGGGGGGGGGGAGCTTAGGGGACTGCAGTCCCCACCCTTTTTCCACAAATTACACCAGATTGCACTGTTTTGCTTCTCGGATTAAAAACATTTCCGGGGGAGCATGCCCCCGGACTCCCCTAGGGGTCTTGGTGCTTCGCACCTTTGATTAATTAGCCCTCACCCCTTAAAAACTTAGGTCCGGCCCTGTTAGACACACAGATACAAACACCCATCCACCCCACCCACCCACACACACGTCTCTCTCTCTGCTTTTGTTTGTGTCTAATATATGAGGTCTAAAAATAAAAAATAAAAAAATCACATAGAGTTGGGTTGGTCGGAAATGAGGCCGACTTGGACGGACACGAGGCCGACTTGACTCATGTCTCCCCCTCTCTGTCTCTCCCCATCTTTCTGTCTGTGTGCGTGTCTCCCTTTGTGTCTGTTTCCCTGTCTCTCTTTCTAGCTCTCATTGTCTCCCTCTCTCTGTCTCTCCCCATCTTTCTCTGTGTGTCTCCCTTTGTGTGTTTCCCTGTCTCTCTTTCTAGCTCTCCATGTCTTCCTCTCTCTGTCTCTCCCCATCTTTCTCTCTGTGTGCGTGTCTCCCTTTATGTCTGTTTCCCTGTCTCTCTTTCTAGCTCTCATTGTCTCTCTATCTGTCTCTGTTTGTTTTTCTTTGTGTTGATGTTGTTGACCAAAAGGCTCCAGGGACCATCCCAACAGCGGAAGCACTTGAACACTGTGGTACAAGTGCACCAGCTATGGATGAGAGCATTATGTGCGACCTTTTTCCCCCGCCACGTGGGCAGCCACATTCTGACTTCGGGGAATATTTATTTGTCTTTCTCTCACTGTGTGACCCTGTGCCCCCCCCTCTTTCTTTCTCTGCATGTGTGTCTCCGTATCTATATCTGTCTCTGTCTGTCTGTCAGGAGCATGCAGAGAAAGAGATACACAGAGAGAGACAGACAGAGACATACTGTCACATAGAGAGAGAAAGACAAACAAACAAAAACAGACAGAGACAGAGGGACTGTGATGGGAACATAGCCTGATTTCTACTTTCACACTAGAGGGTAAATCAGTAGCCACTGTCTTTTTTTGGTGCTTACTTTACGCATTTCACTTAGGTCCCTATTCTTTCTCATTTTTTTGTAGGGGAGGGGGGGGGGGGGGGGCGGGGGGCACAGAGAGAGAGAGTGCATTGAAGGTTCGTGTGTGTGTGCGTGTGCGTGCGTGCGTGTGTGTGTGTGTGTGTGTGTGTGTGTGCATGTGTGGCGCACGCGCACAACAACATAACTTACAGTATTTATACAAGAAAAAAAAGAACACAAATGCCAATATTCTATTTTGCAACAAATGTTCAAGTGTCTTACACACTTTTCTTCAGGTCCTATTATGACACAAAACTCTGTGTGTGTGTGTGTGTGTGTGTGTGTGTGTCACTGTGTGTGTGTATGTGTGTGTGTGTGTGTGTGGCGCGCGCACACACATACACACACACACACGCATGAGCGCACACACACACACAAAGTAGTCTATTTGGCATAACGTTGTGTCTGATTGGCTACGGTTGGGTTCGATTGGGTATTCTTACCAACCCATTTCGGTAGGCTGCCATTTTCCCCCCACAGTTTGGATAGCTTTCAAATTTCGCAGAGGGGATATTTGGAACATGAATATTTGCTAGTATGACTATTATTTATTGTAAGTGAAAGCCGAATCTAAGTTGAAATAAAGTGATGGCAAAAAGGCCTCTTGACGCGATCTGTGCGCATCGTGCCGTGGGCCTCCCTATCTTAGAGTTAGACTAGAGGGAATCTTATGATGTATTTACTGTATATTATTATGCATGTCTTATTATTTCTATGTTTATGTGTGTTTTATGTGCATGCCAGACAAAGAATTTCTTTATGTTTTAAAGACAATAAATTTTGATTGACAGATTGATTGATTGATTAAATACAGGTCTTAATAGGGAGCTTCCACTGTAGTAATATTAGTACAGACAAACCCCTATTTTACGACCCTCTGTTAAGCGACCACCTCTCATTTGAGACCGGATTTGTTGGCACGGATGCATTTTACTATGTAAACGACCTCTCTTAAACGACTTCCTCTAAAACGCGACTTACGACCGCCATTTTGTTGGTTTTTACGACCGTTGTTGTCGTCTGCATAGACTTCGAGCAAAGGGAAACAACCACGGTCAAGGGCCGCCTGAAAGCGGAGTCGCTTCCCTTGTTGTAGAAAAGATGGCGGAAAGCGTAGGAAAAGCACGAAAACCACTGACTTTGGACGAGAGTGAAGGTGATTAACAGAAGTCGGCAAAGTGAAACAGTAATACATCGATTGCACAATCCTATGGAGTTGGAAAGACCCAAATCCAGTTTTAATATGTCATTGTATGTGTGCATGAAGAGGAGAGTATGAACTGTGCTGAACTTTTTCTTTCTACGGCTGCCAGTGAAAACCTCCGTCATACGACCCCTCCAGTTTACGACCGATTTTTCAGGACATTTTGGAAGTCTTAAAATAGAGGTTTGTCTGTATTCTAGCTTTGAAATATGAAGTTGATGAACAACCCACCTTCTTGGTCTCCTTAGGGGAAGCGGCTTCTTTGCCTCCGTCCTTTGTGACCTGAGAAGTAGAGACACATGATCACACTCAACTGTTTTCAATTTCATAAATCATAATGATGCTAAATTACATTGGAGAAAGAAAAAATGCTAAGCAGCAAACACTCAAATGACTGTTAGGCTGTGTACACACAGAAGCGGATATTCCATGCGGAAACCTGTGCGCAATCCATAAATAAGTGAAAAAAAGAAGGGAAAAGATTTGCGCACGTGTCCGAATTTCCCCTATATTATATGCCAGTAAACTTTTATCCTTCTTTCTTCCACTTATTTACGTTTTTCCGTACAGAACTTACGTGTCTAATGTGAACCCGGCCTTATTCACAATGTTCAACTGTTATTCACAATGCAAAGAAATCCTGGATGATGATAATTCTGCACAAGCACACACACACACACATGTGCATGCATGCACGCACACACACACATTTCATTTCAATTTCTGGATCTGGTTATGGTATGTAACATGTCGAAGGAGCCTATGAACTCGACGGAAACTGGGAGAGCGCATTGAGAGTTGGGTCAAATTTTTTTTAAATGATCCTTTTCGTACAGTTTGGTGGAATTGACAGTCTATGGAAGTTGACCATAGGCATTTTGCAGTATCCAGGCTGGACCACTCTGGCTAGCGAAATGTTCACCGGGGATGAACCCCGACCGGCACAGCTCCTGCCCTTCATTTACCACTACTTGGACATATGGCTTTTAATTCCCTACTTTAGTCTATGAATGTGGCAGGCCTCAGAGGTGTACTGCCTGGCTCTGATGGTGCTGCGCTGGCGGGGTCTGCTGCGATGGAGGCATCAGTTAACTGGTTCCATTCTACTACAGTTCTTACAAAGAATGAGTTTTTGAACTGAACATTCTGTATTGTGTATGGCTGGGACGAACCTTAAATCCTTACATCCTCTGGACTACTGGAGTTACAAACTGCCTGTCTCTGGATGATGTTGGTACTTCAGAAATGTTGATAATGAGTAGGCCTGATCCTTCTACGGTTGGGGTCAAGAGGTGATAACGTATCCATGGATGTGTGCAGGACATCAGCCACGGCACGATTTATGGATAAACAGCCCAATCCTGGTAGTGGTAGTGAATCTAATTTTAGTGGTCAATTTGCCTTCAGCAATCTTGTGCAGTAGTGAGACGCTGAATGAATTTTATTTATGCTTTTTTAAATTGAGAGAGAGAGAATGAATGAATGAATGTTATTTATAGAGGGTAATACTAATAGAGTAAGCAATCACATGCTTTTTTACATCCAGCCTTCTGGACAAAATACATCATCATCATCATTCATATAATAAAAAGGCAAGTGTCCGTGTGTGTGTGTGTGTCTGTCTGTCTGAAACACAAAACGGGCCTTATAACTCCGCCGTTTTTTGACAGAATCGCTTCAAATTTGCTGTGAGCACTAACGGGGCGATGGCAACGCCAACCGAGGCGGTCGTGTCATTTGCGCGGTTTGGCAAATGCGCGAAACGCGTATCCGTCGAATTTGGAAGGTAGATGACCGGGGACGGTGACTATCTGTGTGCCAAACCGGAAGCGAATCGATTCATAAACGCGCGCGATATACGCTGCTTCACCTTTTTACAAATAACTCTGTCGTTTCTTAACCGAATCGCTTCAAACCTGCCGTCAGGTTTGCTATGGCCGGGGCACAGCCCGGCAGCAAACCTGAAGAGAATCAGGAGAGCATGTCACTCTCAGAGCAGCGCCAACGGGAAACGGGGCCTTATATTAACTCCGTTTCTTAACCGAATCGCTTCAAATTTGCTGTACTCAGCGTTACCAGTACTTGGCGTTACCGTTACTAGGCGTTACCATTACTAGGCGTTACCGGTACTCGGCGTTGCGCTAGTATATATAAAAGTAGAAAATGGAAAACGAAAATAAGCACAAAGTAATATAAAGCATGCAAAATACATCCCTATATTGTTAGACATAATACACAGAGAGAGAGAGAGAGAGAGAGAGAGAGAGAGAGAGAGAGAGAGAGAGAGAGAGAGAGAGAGAGAGAGAGAGAGAGAGAGAGAGAGAGAGAGAGAGAGAGAGAGAGAGAGAGAGAGAGAGAGAGAGTGAATGAATTTTATTCATAGAGGGTAATACTAATAGAGTACGCAATAACATGCTTTTTTACATCCAGTATCGTGAGAGAGAGAGAGAGAGAGAGAGAGAGAGAGAGAGAGAGAGAGAGAGAGAGAGAGAGAGAGAGAGAGAGAGAGAGAGAGAGAGAGAGAGAGAGAGAGAGAAGAAAGAGAGAGAGTCTTGTATTAGTTGTAACAAAGATAAATTACAGGAAGTTTTCTTTCTTCCCCAGGGCTGTGTGTGAGTGGAACAGCCTTCCAGTTTCACCTGAGGCAATACCATCTGCCTCGGTGGAGGTCTTCAAAGCCCAGATTTAACACGCTCCCCCCCCCCCCTCCCCCCTGATACCCTCTTCCCCCCTCACTTCCCTTTTCCTGGAGCTGATCATCTGGGTAGTGTTTACTCCCTACAGATTGATTTCTATACCTGAAAGAGAAACACATGTGTCACTCTGCAATGCATCATAGTAGTAGTAGTAGTAGTAGTAGGGGTAGGGACTAAATAAGCCGTCAGGCTTTTTGGCAGTCCCATCGAATCATCAATTTTTATTTTGTATCTTTGATCAATGTGTAATCCGTTGAATTTTCCTATCATGCAATTTTAATCAATGCTTCTAAATATATTTATAAATTTTGGATGATTATCTAGACGATTTTTGAACGTATTTATCATAAGACATAACTGTCAATAATACTAATACAGTAATAGTAATAGGTTGACGTAGGATGTCAAGAGAAGAAGAAGAAGAAGAAGAAGAAGAAATCTCGCCCTCGAAACAAGAAGAAGAAGAAGAAGAAATCTTGCCCTCGAAACAAAAGAAAAACATAAAAAACTTCCATTAGTTCCAATAAAAAAAATTGGAGAGAGAGAGAGAGAGAGAGAGAGAGAGATCCATACTGCTGCCTTCTTTTTCGGTGGCATGGTGTAATATCTGCACAGAACTCGAGCTCTTGGTTCCTGCAAGCGTAGCAACTGTAGATTGCGGCAAACAGGGAGCGTCAACAAAGCCGAATGTCTCCAAATCAGCCTCGCCACAAGCAGCCTTGGCAAAACAAAGCCGCGAACAGCCGGCATTCGGAGTTTCGATTTTAGAAAAAAAACGTTTTTGTAAAACTCTTAGAGGGGTCGCATGTATTCAGAATAAGAAACTTTGATTATCGTTTTATGCCAATATTTTGTTTTGCTTTTTTCCTTTCTTTCTTGTATTTTATTGAAAGTGATTTTGCTGTTACTGTTAGTCCTTGTTTTGCATTTCCCGTTTACCCCGGGA